>JAXCMG010000075.1:1232168-1255431 GCA_034642415.1 Podarcis siculus | reverse complement strand
GAAGAAGAAGAAGAAGAAGAAGAAGAAGAAGAAGAAGAAGAAGAAGAAGAAGAAGAAGAGGAGTTGTTTGGATTTGATATCCCGCTTTATCACTACCTGAAGGAGTCTCAAAGCGGCTAACATTCTCCTTTCCCTTCCTCCCCCACAACAAACACTCTGTGAGGTGAGTGGGGCTGAGAGACTTCAAAGAAGTGTGACTAGCCCAAGGTCACCTAGCAGCTGCATGTGGAGGAGCGGTGAAGCGAACCCGGTTCACCAGATTAGGAGTCTACCGCTCTTAACCACTACACCACACTGGTGAAAATGCATTCACACAAACACCCCATTGCCTTGCTGGTCTTTCTTCATTCCTCTTCACACACCTACTGTTGAGGTGGCTAAGATATGTTTCCAAGTGTCTTTTCTTTCATTCTGCAAATCATTTCACCAGTGGTCTATAAGCTGCAGCATTTCCAGGTGCCTCTGCTTCGATTAAAGCCCAGGGAACACATCAGGAGGTAGCTCTTCCTTTATTTTTTTCCTTAAAAATAAATAAATAACAATGTCAAGAAGCATGGACAACCAGGGAGTCTCTCTCTGTGTGTTTGTGTTCCACCCTTGGCTGCCTCACAACAATAATACAAGTTCAAAGCCCACTGCAATTCTAACAGAATTTTAAAGTGCCATGAGAATGAGGTAGAACAATGAAACCTCTTTTGCAGGGCAAGAAAACTTTCAAGAAACCGAAGAACACACTGTTTGGCAACACACTGTTTTATATGAATTTTGCAGCAGCCAAAATCCCACAGAGTCTCCCACTAGTACATCTACCTAGTACTGTTGCCTAGAGGTAAGAATCCAGGTAACGGGCAACTGCCAGAACAACTGGAATTAATTTGCTTGCAAAAAAAGGGTGTGCAGTGTCCACCTGTTGTTGCCTACCGTCTCTTTAAGAGAGGCAAGTCCAGGACTTCTCAGGATGAAGCAGGCCAGGTGAGTGAAGTAGAATGGCTTTCCGGGTTCAGTTCAGTGTGTTCAAACCCTAAGCGGTTTGGAACCCAAATATCTGCAAGCACACCTTCTCCCATATCAACCCAAAGTCTTAAAATCCTCAGATGAACTCCCTACATGGTCATTAACAAGATGAGGTACAAAATGTTATAGCTCAAGGAAGGACCATATCAGTGAGAGCTGCTTGCATGCAGTCTCCCTTCTGAGGTGGATCTGACCTCCTCTCTTTATAGCTTCACTGGGCTGATTAATGAACATATTTTTGGAGGGTACCGATGCTTTTCTTGGCAATTGTTCGCTTATTTGCTGTGTTTCTAATGGACTACATTTTAATGGGTTTTATGTACAGTGGTACCTCAGGTTAAGTACTTAATTCGTTCCGGAGGTCTGTTCTTAACCTGAAACTGTTCTTAACCTGAAGCACCACTTTAGCTAATGGGGCCTCCTGCGGCTGCCGTGACGCCGGAGTCCGATTTCTGTTCTCATCCTGAAGCAAAGTTCTTAACCTGAAGCACTATTTCTGGGTTAGCGGAGTGTGTAACCTGAAGCATATGTAACCTGAATCATATGTAACCTGAGGTACCACTGTACTCTGCTTTTTGAAAAATGTAAAGCAACCTGCACAAAGGGTGCTATGTTAATTATCTCCAGTGGTGTCCAAACTTTTTTCAAAGAGGGCCAGATTCGATGAAGTGAAGGGCCGTGAAGGCCAACCAAAGGGCTGACCAAAGTTGTTATCCTTTTTTTTTTGGATTGAAGTTGATGAGCTTTTTTTAGGATTTTACCCCAAAGTTGTTCAACTTTTTAGGGTTGAAGTTGTTGAGGTGTTGTTGTTTTTTAAGATTTTACCCCAGGAAATAAACTACCACAGGGGTTGGATTAAACCGACCACGGTCCAGATTAGGCCCCCAAAATGGACTTTGGACATGCCTGATCTAAACAAATAAGTTCAGCAGCCTTTGGGAACTATAATGAAATTAAAAATATTTTTAAACTTTCATTCCCAAAAACCCCTGAAGCCTTCCTGTTAGGAATAATGTCCACAGAATTTTTTTTAAAAAAAATTGAGATCCCTTTTCACAGCGGCCAGGATTTTCATAGCTAAGAACTGGAAAGATGATAATACCCCCTCTAAAACAGACTGGCAAGTGAAAATGATAGAATATCTACAACTTGCAAAGATGACAGGAAGAAGAAGAAACTCAATACAGAAATTCAATAAAGATTGGATAATATTTAAAGAATATCTTAGAAATTTTTGTGACGATGTTAATCTCCTGGCAGACGTAGAATGAATCATGAAATACAGAGCAAGTATATAATAAAATTAGTTGGATAAGAAATGGGAAACTAATATAACGATAACGAAATGTGTATAGATTAACAAA
Organism: Podarcis siculus; assembly: GCA_034642415.1. NCBI lineage: Eukaryota > Metazoa > Chordata > Lepidosauria > Squamata > Lacertidae > Podarcis > Podarcis siculus. The sequence continues at coordinate 1,253,053 of JAXCMG010000075.1, read as the reverse complement.
ATGTAAAGTAGCACAATGAAAATAATCAGAAGTTAGTGTCTCTGGGTGTGGTTGGTGTGTTTATGTTGTAATATGTACAGTGTGTATTGGATGTGTTGTACGTACTGTATAAGTTAAATGTTATAAGGGATATGTAATTTGATTTTAATTGATGTAGAATAAAGGTTATTTTAAAAAATCTAAATAAATAAAAGCAGGAGTCATTGGGCCTGCATAATCTCCTCAGGGGCCTGATGAATCCTGGACATAGATGGCCCATGAGCCAGGGCCAATTCTCAAACAAATTGCCTTTGTTTTCGAAAGCAACCCTGCTGAGCCCAAGTTCATAACATGTGAACCTAGAAACAACATTTCCCAGAAAGCTTCAAAATGCCGCCCACGGGTTCCAGAAGCAAAGCAAAGAACAAGAGAACGGTCTTGACCGAACGTGCCCTCTCAAGTGGCCTGAGTGCCTGTGTACATTTCTTCAAGGTAATATGGAGAGCTATGTTTTCTGGCAGCTGCCAGGGAGTATCATCCATCACATCAAGAGTTTGGGCAAACAAACTGCTCACTAGGCTCTTGAAAGGATGTGGAATTCAATGCAGAGCTGGCTTATATGATGGACGCTGCGACAGGTGATTGCCGAAGGAAAAGACCGAGCACCTGCTTGGATTTGGTGAAGTTTCAAGAAAATCGTTTGTTAACAACTGTAAGAGAGAGAAAAACATGCCCTCCACCCCCCTTTTTTTTATTTCTGCCAATAATGAATTAGGTTGTTGTTGCTTAAAAGCCTCCAGATCCAAAGTCACTCAGCATCTTGATTGCGTGTGTAGGTCCCCAGGCCACCCCTCAAATAATTTCACACATCACACGTAATTTTAGTTTTGGTTTTTGGGCACTATTTTGGCCACAACTTTATTAAAATACAAAATCAGTGAGTGGTTGTTTAGACATTGCTTATGACTATCTGTCCCCCCGCCTGGGACAGAACTGACATTCCGAGCTCTGATCGGAAGCCAGTAGACGGGAAAGTCAATGTTGGGGATCAGTTGAGCTGAGCATCAGTCCCATGCCGCTCACCCAACCAGCTCCCCAAGGCTTGCCGGCGCTGGTCCCATTTCAGGGATTGGACGAAATCCTGGCAAGCCCCAGGATTCCTTTAACGGAATTCCCTTCCAGCACCATTGGAGGGATGGTGCCTCTCCTGACCCCTCCACCAGCTTTTTATAACCAATGCCTAACCGCAACCTTACAAGTTGTGACGAATTGCTAAGTAGTAGGCAAAAACCAAGTGGCACCAGCCAATCAGCCGAATGGCAAAATTCCTACTAGGCCCCTGCACCAAGGCAGACCCCATGACAGGCAAAGCAAGGTCAACCAGGAAACAGGGCGGGCGGGCAGGTGATCCAATGCATTCTGCAAAAGAGAAAGGAAAACCAGAGTGCCCCAACATTTAAAGGCTATGGTCCCACCCACCAAACTGCTACATACAATTTGCCCCAGCAACCCGGTTAACCAATCAATGCACCAGGCAACAACCATTAACCTGCCTGGCAACACAGGGCTGGCCCGGCGGCCCACACCGCAACACACACTCTCATTTAATTGGAGAACACGCTTTCTGCATCACTTCCTTTGTGTTTATGGCGTTTTGTCTGTGTTGCTGTTTAGAGTAAATAAACTTGTTTCTATTTTTAAAAATAACAACAATTATTTTGCTTTCTAAGAGTGAGACATGTTCTAGTCCTTCCCCCTTTTTTATTGAAACCCAGTCTTTTCCATTACTGTCTCAGATAACATCCATTCCCACCAACCTTTCTTTACACTGAGCCTTGGTTCATAAAGTGAGTTTGCCATGCGGGAAAGAATTGCATCTTACAATGAAAAGTTGCTTCCTGGAAGCATTTTAAAAGACATTTTACTCAGACAACAGTGAACTTTCTATCTGCTCAAAGCAGTTGTAAAATGTTTGTTTGTTTGTTTAAGTGAAAGGCAGTCATCGGGTCATCTTGTAAGTTGTTGTTGTTGTGGTTGTCATTGTCGTCATTGCGTCATCCTCATCAGTGCTTTTTTTCTGCGGAGACGCAGGGATACGCATACCCTTAAACGTTTTGTGAATCCAGTGGGAGAAGAAACTAATTATTTATTTTTAGTTTCTTCTCTAGCATGGTGAATTGTCAGTTCTGTTGCTACTCCCGATGGCAGCCTCATTTCCTGTCACACTGTTTCATGGGTCTCAGACGGAAGCGAGCATTTAATGTGTGAAGTAGGAGTTGGGATCTAGCACTGTGATTGGTCAGTTTCCTTGTATTTACTGTATTTATTTTTCCCAATTTGAACTATAAAATGGTGGTTTTCTTGAGTCAAAATGAGAGTACACCTAAACATTTTGCTAGGGAAAAAGCACTGGTCATTGTCGTCGTCGTCATCATCGAAGTATGTTGATCGCTTCAGATTTAGGTGAAAACGAAAGGAAGTACTTTTTCACAAAGTGTTTGGTCAAATTATGGAATTGGCTTCACAAGATGAAGTGATGGTCATCAACACACCCTCCAATATTTCTCCAATGAAAATATTTTGTTTATTTATACCCCACCCATCTGACTGGGTTGCCACCCTGGGCAGCTTCCCACATATATATAGTAAAACCATAATGAAACATTTTTTAAAAAACCTTCCCTATATAAGGCTGCCTTCAGATGTGTTCTAAAGGTTGTATAGTTACTTATCTCCTTGGCTCGGGGGTTGCATATCTCCATACCCTCCAACACTTCTCCAAAGAAAATAGGGACGTCCTAGGGAAAAACAGGACATTCCAGGATCAAATCAGAAACTGGGATGGCTTCTGTAAATCTGGGACTGTCTTTGGAAAATAGGGACACTTGGAGGGTCTGCATCAAATTGCATGGCTTTACCTAAAGTCCTGTGGTGGACTTCTCCAATAGAAGCCATAGCGGTAAAACGGAAAAACACCCCGGAAAGTTGGCCAACATACAAAACACTTTTAGAAGATGAAGATAACCAACTAAAATTTAAAAGCTTCAAGGAAATCAGAGAACACATCTCAGACTGATTCCAATGCCATCAGTTATTGACAAATTTAAATCAGACAAACAAAAGGCGTTCTCAACAGAAATTTCCCGATTTGAATCTGATCTTGTAAATTCTAAAAGAAAAACTCTTTCCAAAACTTATCGACTACTTCTTGACTGGACAGTCAAGGAGGAGGAGGTAACAGTGGCAATGGTAAGGTGGTCATAAGATTTTGGTCATTCAATAACCATGGCTCAATGGGAAAACTTATGGAAAAACAATTGGAAATTCACAAATTGTCATACGATTACAGAGAACTTTCTAAAAATGCAACACAGATGGTACTTAACACCATGGAAACTTTCAAAAATGTGCCAAGTAATTGTTGGAGATGCGGACACAACTCAGGAACTTTCTAACATATGTGGTGGTTATGTAAGAAAATACAGGTATTCTGGGAGAGTTTTCATTCAGAAGTGCAAAAAATGCTAAAGATCTTTTTAAATAATAATAAAAAAAACAGAGGCCTACCTCCTAGGAATTACAGATCTGGATATTCCACAAAAAAGGAAGGGTATCTTTTTTATATGCTACAGGGGCACCAAGAGTTCTTATCATGGCAAAATGGAAGAGTGATGAAATTCCCTCTATACAAGATTGGATCCAAAAGCTGACAGAATATGCAGAATTGGATGGTCTAACAGAAAAAAATAAAGAATAAATCAAAACAGGAATTTGTTTCAAAATGGGAGGTTTTCAAAGAATATTTGAAATATAAATATAGTAGTTTAAACTCTGTTGCAGCATTCAAGGAACTTCAGTAATAGCTGCAAGGCAGATATAAGATTCAAGATACAGTGGTACCTCAGGTTAAGTACTTAATTCGTTCCAGAGGTCCGTACTTAACCTGAAACTGTTCTTAACCTGAAGCACCACTTTAGCTAATGGGGCGTCCTGCTGCTGCCATGCCGCCAGAGCACGATTTCTGTTCTCATCCTGAAGCAAAGTTCTTAACCTGAGGTATTATTTCTGGGTTAGCGGAGTCTGTAACCTGAAGCGTATGTAACCCGAGGGACCACTGTATATTAAGAAAAAGTTATATGAAATTGAAATATGGAATAGATGGGAGGTTGGGTCTTTAGTGTTAAGACCAATTTATGTCTCATTGTTAAGAAAATTCAGTATCTATTGTTATTCCTGTGTGTAATTTGGTATTGGTGTTTTCTCTCTTTTTCTTTTCTTGCTGTATCAGTAATAAAAAATAAAAAATTGCATGGCTTGAAACGAGAATTAGACAATTCATGTCTGGTAAGGCTATTAGTGGTTACCAACCATGATGACTATGGCCTGTCTTCATGGTCAGAGGTAATATGAAAAGCAGTTACTAGAAATCACAGGTTGGCTTTTGTTAAGGTCTTGCTTGCAGGCTTACCATGGGCATCTAGCTGGAAATTGTAGATGGTGGAAATCTTTTCTTAAAGCAAGAAAACAAAACCCATGTATGAATGGAACAACACAGATCTGTGATTGTGAGTACAGGAAGCCACCACAAGAGAGAAACAGGCTGATCATTTCATCCCGACTCACACAGATTGGTGGTTTTGATCAAATTCTACCAGGTGCAGTCGCAGTAAGTCTTTAACATGTGGTTTATCAGAATGGCCTAGCTTATATCTTCCCAGGACAACAACAGGCTTTGTGGGGGTTGAGTGGGGGTAGAGATTCACTTTAAAAAGCAATAATAATAAAGCAAGACTATTGAAAACGTCAAGTACTAGTCACGTAAGAATGTTCTGATTTTAAAATTATATATTGTTGGTTTCCAAACAGATATTTTATCAGGAAAAAGATAAAATGGACATCTGGGTGAGAGTGTTCCAACAGATTGCGTGGAGATCTGGAGGAAAGAAGGAAATAATTGCAGCCACTGCCAGACTGAAAGATCAGCTGGATCACAACATTGCTAGCCACAGGCTTTGAGTTTAGTACTTGGAAGTTAAAAGTATAAAATTGCTGAGTTCAGTCTGTACCAGCCCTTTGAAATGTTTGCTTTGTTCCATGATGAGACATTTTAGGATTATGGGTGCCCTTTGCCAGTATACTGAGGAGAAGAGGAAGGAAGGAGGAAATAGCATAATTCAAGGGGAGGGGAGGTTTCTAAGGCTAGCACTTTCCTCTCAAATTCATAAGATGTATGACTCCTTCCACTACAAATTAGTAGGAATGTGTTTTCCTGTCCTTCATCCTTCATCTTATTTTCAACCATTACTTTGCCCTATAAATACATGGCTACCTATTGTGGTTCAAATATCTTTTTCAGGCCTTATCCCTGAACAAGATCGCCAAAGAAGAGGAGTCTTGCTGGCATGAATCATTCTTCTTCTTTTTTTTTGGGGGGGGGGGGTGAAGTTGAACCATTTGAGACTTATAGCTCCTGCAGCTGCAGAGCCTGATACAGGAGAGAGATGTTTTGCATGTACTGTACTGGTTTCTGATTTGATCCCAGAATGTCCCACTTTTCCTTAGGATGTCCCTGTTTTCACCGGAGAAATTTTGGAGTTTATGGTAGGATGTTCCTATTTTCATCAGAGAAATGTTGGCGAGTATGGAGTTATCCGACCACCAAGCCATCTGAAGGCAGCCCTGTATAGGGAAGTTTTTTAATGTTTAATGTTTTACTCTATTTTATATATGTTGGAGAAAGGGACGCTGGTGGCGCCGTGGGTTAAACCACAGGGCCTAGGACTTCCTGATCAGAAGGTTGGCGGTTCGAATCCCCGCGACGGGGTGAGCTCCCGTTGCTCAGTCCCTGCTCCTGCCAACCTAGCAGTTCGAAAGCACGTCAAAGTGCAAGTAGATAATGTAGGGAAATTCAAGCCCATATCAGGAGAAACTGGCAACAGTCCCAGGCACCCGGCTTGATTCCCTGTTGACCTCCCTGGCTGCATTCCCCAGCAAGATCCAGGCTAGGTCGCAATAGGCGATCCTTCTCAAACGTGAGAAGAACACACCCCTCCCCTGGCAGGGGATAGAGATAGACAGAAACGTATTTACATGCCTTTATTTCTGTCTTTGCAGCATTACAAAAACCATGACTGCTCTCTTCAAACTCCCGCAGTCAACAGACAAACACTTCCTGTACTTCCTGTACAGGAACAAACGGAAGAGCTCATATTACACTCTGAGCTAATCCCGGTGCTTCCACTGTGAATTGACTGTCCCTCTGTTTCCCACGGAACAGTCCTAACATTCCATCATGTTTTGTTTTCAAGCTAGCAGCTCGTAGCCGCATTGCTTTCATATCGTAACAGATAAATAGGTACCGCTCCAGCGGGCAGGTAAACAGTGTTTCTGTGCGCTGCTCTGGTTCGCCAGAAGCAGCTTAGTCATGCTGGTCACATGACCCGGAAGCTGTACGCCGGCTCCCTTGGCCAATAAAGCGAGATGAGCGCCACAACCCCAGAGTCGCTCATGACTGGACCTAATGGTCAGGGGTCCCTTTACCTTATATATGTTGGAAGCCACCCAGAGTGGCAACCCAGTCAGATGGTGGGGTATAAATAGTAAAGTTGTTGTTGTTGTTAGTAGTAGTAATAGTAGTGGTAGTATGGAATAAATTGTCCCTAATTTCATCAGGAAAATGTTGGAGGGTATGTGAACAATAGAAATACTTTTTGTTTTAATATAGATAAACAGATGGAAATGTATTCCTCTTCTGACCTTCAGAAATGGAAAGGCGTTTTGAAAGCACCAGGGACCATTTCTGTACACACACATTACACCCCAAGGGCCCCTGGATTCCACATGGTTACCCATCTTGTTGTGAGAATTTGAAAGGTCACACACCTTTCTGACATCAACAAGGCAAGTCCTCCTGAACAGGCCTGCAAGCAGTTTTGCTCCACTGTGACAAGATTACCATAGAGCAACCTATTTTCCACCAGGGCCATATTTTATTATCAACATCACTGCGTACCACAAAGATTAAACTTGGCAGCTTGCTCCTCCACATGCCCTTGCTGTGTGTGGTGCGTCAGGGCTGGCTGTGTCTTTTTGCACAGATCTGATGACAACGATGAGGCAGCACACTTACACACTTGGTTACAGCTTTTGCTGCAAAACAGCAGTTATGAAAATAATGGCATCATTTGCTTAAGAAGGGTTTTTTTTTTTTGCAGGAGTGTTGCATTTTAAAATCCCATTTCTTTGCTTTTTTTGCCTGTGTTACCTCGAAGGAGAAATGTGGGAGAAATTCAATTCAGTTCTCTTTTAAAAGCAATCTTACCTAATTAACACTTTCTGAAATAAGATGTGAATGGAAACACCGGAGCCATTTGAAATTCATACTTCTACTGTTTTTGCAGAACAGTGCTCCAGCCCAGCAAGATGCTTCTACAAGCACAGTTATTTAGCTGGATCTAGCCCATAGTGGGAGCAGGAAAGGTGGGTTTTGGAGCTGATTGGCAGAGGCAGCAGCCAACAGAGTCCTTCCAAACACAGAGATACTTTCAGACCCAGCTCAGGGGAATTGTAATTGAAAACATCAGTAAGACACTACTTTGGCTCCTCCCATCATAAATACTGGCAATATAAGAAGGAAGTCATCACTCTTTTAAAATTCTATTTGTGTATCCAGGCCATAAAAATCTGCCACAATGACCATTCTCAATATGTGCTGGCATTTGTCTGTCCCGGGAAACAATGGAGAAGTGTGTCTTTATTACTGAACATTTTCTTTTTTCCTTTTTCCTTTGGTTTGGAAATGAATCTTTTTTTAAAAAAAAAAAAAACATTTTATTTAATTTTACAAATATAAATTTAGAACAATCCAAATGCATATCTACATATCTGAATCTCGAGACTTCCCTCCATCCCCTCCATGACTCCTAATGTCAACATTTACAACTTTATATTATTCCACAATCTATATTTTATATCCATCCCTATTTTCCATAGTATTTGTTGCATTACAAGTGTGATTAAAATCCTGCTAATGTTTTCATCTGCTTGCACTGGTCTCTTAAATATATATATATATTTAATTCCCATTCTTTTTTTTAAAAAATTGTCCTCTTGGTTCCTGAGCATTTTCTTACTGAACATTTTCAACAATATAAAGTTTGCTGGGATGGTTGTCATTCCCAGAATGGCGACTGATCTGCTTTTTTTTTTTTTTTTTTTTAGTAAACAACACAGAAAGTCAATCTTTCTGATGTTGTTTTCCAGTCAACGAAGAAGATATTTATATCACTGGATCATGCTTCTCTGATTCAGTCACCATGAAACTCCATGAAATCTCCAGTGAGATTTTGAGGCGTTTACCAAATCAAACAGTCATTTTTCACAGAGAAAATTTGCACCCGTTTGCCACATATTAGCATGTGGGGACTAGCAGAGCATTTCAAATCAAGCTATGTAGCTGATGCTCAGCCTTTACATCTTAGCACCGTTAATTGTTTGCACAGTTAATTAATCTATTGAAGAGGCATTTTGTTAAATATCCATGGAAATGCACATATTGACTGTTTCAAGGTCAACACTTTTCTAAAGCTTGAGCTATTGAGTGTTGCCTCTCTGCGGTCCATTCCTATAATTGGCTTACTTTTTCCTCTCGCTTCCTCTCCCTCTTGTGGTTTTCTTCCCCATTTAAGAAACAAATAAGAACATCAGCGTCTGTTTCAAGGGGAGCCGCAGAAGACAATTCTGGTTATGTGTTTTAAGGGCAATTTCCTTGCGTGCTCCTATCGCGAAATTTGGAAGTCATCCCATCAGCACATGTGTTTAGAAATATGTTTAGCTGGGAGAAAAGGGTTAGACATATAAGGTTGCAAGTTGTTCTAATTTAGTTCCATGGATTTTTCTTCCCTTTGGTGCAATTTGTTACTTGGCTTCCCCTTTAATTGGCAGGTCTACCAATAAAAGCAGGCAGAGATGAAGAGCCAAAACAAGAGGCTAGCAGATTCACAGAATCGTAAAGTTGGAAGGGACAATGGAAGTCATCTAGTTCAGGCATAGGCAAACTCGGCCCTCCAGATGTTTTGGGACTACAACTCCCATCATCCCTAGCTAACAGGACCAATGGTCAGAGATGATAGGAAATGTAGTCTTAAAACATCTGGAGGGCTGAGTTTGTCTATGCCTGATCTAGTCCAACCTCCTGCTAAATACAGAATGATCCAGACAGGATACAACTAGGTCAAAAAAGGTAAAGGACCCCTGGACGGTTAAGTCCAGCCAAAGGGGGCAATGGGGTTGCGGTGCTCACCTTGCTTTCAGACCAAGGGAGCCGCCATTTGTTTGTCCACAGACAGCTTTCTGGGTCATGTGGCCAGCATGACTAAACCGCTTCTGGCACAACGCAACACCATGACAGAAACCAGAGCACACGGAAATGCCGTTTACCTTCCCACCACAACGGTATCTATTTATCTACTTGCACTGGTGTGCTTTCGAACTGCTAGGTTACAGGAGCTGGGACTGAGCAACGGGAGCTCACCCTGTTGTGTGGATTTGAACCACCAACCTTCTGATTGGCAAGCCCAAGAGGCTCAGTGGTTTAGACCACAGCGCCACCCACTGTGCATCTATGTGCATCTGTGACAGATGACTCTCCAGCCTCAGATGGCTGTCCAGCAAAGGAAAGCAGGCATCTCCCTGCCCCAGACATATTTGTTTGGTTGTGTACGCACAGATCCTTTTCCTCATCTAAATAGCAGGAAAAGGTGTCCAGACATGACCACAAGTGGACGTAGAGTTATATATTTTCAGAGAAAACGATGCTGGGTACCTCTGTGGCAGATTTGCTGCACTAGCAGATACACAGGTCTTAAATCATTTCACCAGTAGGCCCCATACAGGAGAATTTCCTTGTGGACGGTGTCCTTGCTGTGTCACAACTTCCCTTCATGCTCCCCACAAACAAGCAAGTGGAAGTCACTGGGGCAGAAACTTGAACTGATGCATCAATTAAAAAATGTAGTTATCTTACCTGTATATGCAAGCATCAAAGCAGCATCTGATATGCACAATTCTTTGTTTTTCGGTGCTAAATAGGCAGGTATGTGTATGTGTTTTATCACTCCAAGTGCCACTGCCTGCAGTGTTTGCGATTCATTGTTTTTCAGCTTTATTTTTATCTGTAGATGAGAAGATTCTTCTAATTAGCTTGCTTTCCGCTTTTTCTTTTGCACAAGAGGTTTGCGGCAGGAAATGTTGACGACTGGAAGAGTTGGCTTTGAAAATTCAGAGAAAGGGGTGTGGAAAATTAGAGGTGACTTTTTAAAAATGTCCCAATGCAAATAGAACTTCTGCTGGCGTGGGAGGGGGGACCAAAACAATCTAATATGGCTTCTCAACTGGAAGCTGAATCTGGGATCCTGTATAGTCCATGATGGGCAGGTTGCAGGTATTAAATATTGCACACTTGAAGCACATTAAATATTGCAACTGGAAGCATAAGAACTGACTCCTATGGAAATGAAACATTGTCCAGGCCCAAGGAAAATATTATGCAAACTTTAGTGGCTGAACTTTCTTTAAAACATAATAAAAACATCAAAAATATCCATACAATACCACTACCGAGAAGGCCCTCTGCCTGGTTCCCCGTAACCTCACTTCTCACAGTAAGGGAACTGCCAGAAGACCCTCGGAGCTGGACCTCAGTGTCCAGGCTGAATGATGGGGGTGGAGACGCTCCTTCAGGGTATACACAGGTAAACAACCCTGTGAGGTAGTCTAGCAAGAGGCTCAAGGTCACCCAGTGGATTTAGTGGCTGGATGGCAATTTTTACACAAGTTCCTTACAGTACCTCACTGAAGCTACTGTGATAGCATGAGCACAGCTTTATATAAACAAAAACAAAAACAGGCAGGAGTCAATGATTCCAATTGATTTTATTATTGAAGCTCACCTGACAACCTGAAACAATGTTGAGAGTTTTGAAAATCGCAAAGGATTTGTTCTGAAAGAGAATATTAAAGGGCTTCACATTTGACAAACCAAAGGCCCAGTTTAGTACATTTGCGGACAGGTTGGTGCGGGGGGGTGGCGGGAGAGGAGAGAAAGAAAGAGTACAGCCTTTTAATCTTTCCATTCCTGTTTCACTGTATCTGCTTTCATGCACTGCTATTGACTTTGTGGCAAGCAGTTCCCCCATCTTGAATTGATTAATGCCACGCTTTGTAGCCATCCAGACAGCTTCCAGTGAAGTGACAAAGAAGTTCTGCCTCTATACCTTCCTAATCAATGAAAGTCAAAGTAAGACCAGACGAAACTTAAATTCACACACTGCAGTGCTGGAAGCCCCCAAATGTGTACAGGTGTGATAATAAAGCATTTCCACTTAATAGACAAGCCACGATCCCTCCTCTTAAACATCTTCTGATAGGAGCCCTATAGGACAACGCAAGCTGACCACAAATCAGTAGATATCATAGGGGAGACACAGGAGCCCAAAATAAACAGAAAACAATTTTCTGATAAAATTTCCAAAAGTTTTTCAATCTCCAACTGAACTATTGGTGAATCTGGTGTGAAATCCCTACATCATGGGTAGGCAAACTAAGGCCCGGGGGCCGGATCCGGCCCAATCACCTTCTAAATCTGGCCTGCGCCTTCTAAATCCAGCCCGCGGGGGTCTGGGAATCAGCATGTTTTTACATGAGCAGAATGTGTGCTTTTATTTAAAATGCATCTCTGGGTTATTTGTGGGGCCTGCCTGGTGTTTTTACATGAGCAGAATATGTGCTCTTATGGGGCATAGGCATTTGTTCAATTTTTTCTTCAAAATATAGTCCGGCCCCCTACAAGGTCTGAGGGATAGTGGACTGGCCCGCTACTAAAAAGGTTTGCTGACCCTTGCCCTACATCAAGGGAGCTCCTATAGAAAATCATCCTACAGTCGGGTGACCATATGTCTGGAATTTTCCAGACATAGCCGGTATTCAGCTGCCTTAATGAATTCCTTAAAACAGAAAAGACTTCTTCTTATAGATCTTGTTGTTTTTTAGTCGTTTAGTTGTGTCCAACTCTTCGTGACCCCATGGACCAGAGCACGCCAGGCACTCCTGTCTTCCACTGCCTCCCGCAGTTTGGTCAAACTCATGCTGGTAGCTTCAAGAACACTGCCCAACCATCTCATCCTCTGTCATCCCCTTCTCCTTGTGCCCTCCATCTTTCCCTACATCAGGGTCTTTTCCAGGGAGTCTTCTCTTCTCATGAGGTGGCCAAAGTATTGGAGCCTCAGCTTCACGATCTGTCCTTCCAGTGAGCACTCAGGGCTGATTTCCTTCAGAATGGATAGGTTTGATCTTCTTGCAGTCCATGGGACTCTCAAGAGTCTCCTCCAGCACCATAATTCAAAAGCATCAATTCTTCGGCGTATAGATCTTAGCAACAGTAAAAAATAATTAAAAGCATTGGAATATATACAAGAAACAATACAGAAAACACTTTATGTGTCTAATACTTAGATGTAAAGTTCCTCCTTATGTATTTATAGGTCACCATACCAATAAAAATAGTGTAAATGGGTGACATTGGCAGAGATCAGTCAAAGCAACAACTAATTGAAGTATTAGAGTGCCTAAATGACACAGAGGTTTGGAAGGGGTCAATTTTATATATATATAAAGATCAAGTCACCCTTTCTGCAGCCCGACAGACTAAGTTTGAAGAGACGTGTATAATTCAACAGAGCGACCGTGTATCCAGCTGGCCAAGTCTGGCAGATTCTCATTGATTTTCTCTTTTCTCTTCTACCCTGTCTGTCACAAACAACTAATTAAAAGTGCCGTAATCCGATATAATCTGTTTTCCAATTGGTTGGCGTGGGACATCAAGCTATCTAACAGAAGTAATTGATTTGTAAACTGCCAAACTTAATACACGTAGACCTCCATTGTCCATTTTTGACCATGCCCGCCAAACAAATTTGGCTGCTTTTGCATTGAATGGCCTGCGTGTTTCAGGTTTCCATTCATTTTGAATCAAGGATAGAGGAGCGATAGTTTAATGATGCCTTAATAAAGATGGAATTGCACAAAGTGAAGCAAATATCTCTGCTTTCCCCATTTCATTTCTGACTTTGGCTCCGTGTTTTTTCCTCCATAGAAGAGAAAACTGGATTTGAGCAGCCTCTATAATGAAACCAAATTTCTCCACTGAAATGGTTGTGACAACAAAACCAATTAAAGCTGGTTCAGGCATGAATATTTGTCACTTGATCTCTTGTCACTGGAGCCGTCATGACTCAAGGACTCGGCTTAATGTGTGAGCTGTCTCCATTGGAAAGGATTAGGCTTTGGTTTTACAAATTCTGTTCTGTTTTGCCCATAATGACTCATGCAAACATGCAAATTATCACTTGTTGCTATAGTCAAATGAGTGATGTGTGTGTAGACCAGATGACCTTTGGACAGCAATTAAGTTGTTAAAGCGGGCAGGGTCATTGATTTGAAAATATTTTGCACCGTCAGTCATAGACCTAGTCAGTTTATTTACATAGCACATTTTCCTCGGAAAGACATTGTGGTCGAGCTGGTTTGCAGAAAACAGGCAAACGCATGATGAGCAAAATAAGCAAAAACAAAAAACGTGATTAAAATTGCAATGCAAGTGATGCCATAGTTGTAGCCCACACTGCCACAAGGAGTGAACCAGCTAACTCAACTTCTCCTTCTTTGAACCACTGCTTTGTATTGCTGCTGCTTAGTGGATATTCACTAGTACGTTTTGTGAATTGTCCTTGTAGTACTGACGAAGGGTACTGGAAATATTTTAAATATTAATCTTTTTATTCTCTAGCAGCCACCACTAAACAGTTCTGAACAGTTCAGCTTCTGGAGTTTGGGATCACTGTTTGGGATCTTTGATTCTTCTGATTCCAGCTGTTTCATTACCTGTGCTCTAATTCTGTTTCCTCTTGCTATGCATGTCCCTATCCCAACCTCTTGGACAATCCAAAAGACAGTACAGTTCATAAGCAGCATCTCTTTGTTTGCATGCTGCTTCAACACAAGTTTGTGCCCATATAAGTGTTTGGCAGTGAAAGTGTTGGTGCTGACGTTTAAATCCCTAAATGTCTGCACTGCAAGAAGTGAGGTTACAGGGAACCAGACAGAGGGCCTTCTTGGTAGTGGTGCCTGCCATGTGGAATGCCCTCCCATCAGATAAAACAACTACAGTGGACCTTTGGGTTATGTTATCTTTGGGTAACGTAACTTTCGGGTTGCGAACGCGGCAAACCCAGAAGTGTATTCTTCCGGGTTTCACTGCACACGCACATGCATGCGCAGAAGCTCTCTGCATGCATCGCGCATGCGCAGAAGCACTGGCACCTCTACTTGCGGATTTTTTCGGGGTATGTACGGACCCCTGGAACAAATTACATTAGTATCCAGAGGGTCCACTGTATTTGACTTTTAGAAGACATCTGTTCAGGGAAATTTTTATTGGTTGATGTTGTATTATGTTTTTAATACTTGGTTGGGATCAGCTCAGAGCGGCTGGGGCAAACCCAGTCAGATGGGTGGCTAATAATAATAATAATAATAATAATAATAATGGACAATGGAGGGAATTGCTTTTTATCTCTCTGACAGATGTTAGTAAAGGAGGAGCCAGAAGTTGCTGGTTTTTCAGCTGAGCCAATGGAGAGGCCCCACAGACTCCTCTCTCTCTCTCTCTCTCTCTCTCTCTCTCTCACACACACACACACACACACACTCAGAGAGAGAGAGAGGACTGCTTCTCTTCAGTGCATAGTTAAAGTATGGAACTCGATCTCACAGGAGCCAACTTGGATAGATCTGAAAGAGGATTTGACACATTCATGGAGGAGAAGGCTATCAATGGCTGCTAGCCATGATCATTTTGCTCTGCCTGCATGGTCAGAGTCATTAATGCTTCTGAATGCCAGTTTCTGGAAGCCATAGTGGGTTCCACTTGAGCGTTTCCCACAGGCAACTGCCTGGCCACTGTGAGAACAGGATGCTGGGCTGGGCCTTTGGCCTGATCCATCAGGACTCCTCTTACATTCTGTGAATGAACCCAAAATATAATCTATTCCTCTTTGTATGAGCAGACACCTTTTCTCTTTTTTTAAGTTTGACTCATCCTCGAAAAGATACAATGAAAGTAACATTATACATTAATTGTGCATGATATCTCCAGCAGCATTTCCCAGAAAAGCACTAATGAAAACAAGTATTTATATAGTCTCCGATGTTGATAACAATTAACTAGAAACTTGCTTTTGCTCTCTCCGTACTTCAGCTCAATAAAAACGACAGGAGTGTGGATGTGGCGGGGGTTATTTTTTTTAAAAAAATGTCAAGCCTTTCCCCCCTTCCTGAATATAATGAATTCAGCTTTATTGTTCAGAAACTCTCTATTAATCTTTTAATAGAATTCACATTGATTCAAAAAGTTCAGCCAAGCACTTAAATGAAGCACTTAACTCTGTAGGTCCAGGCGATGAGACACTGGCTACAACCTGAGTGCTGCCGAAGACAATGGGGAAATTTCCCACTGATTGTAGACTATGCTTTTAGCCTTTTCAGAAACGTGCTGGGAAAGGGCTGTAGCTCAGTGGCAGAGCAGCTGAATGTGGAAGGCCCCAGGTCTCAGACTCTATTCCCCGCATGTCCAGGTAGGGCTGGGAATGTCTGAAACTCTGCAAAGTTGCAGCCAGTCACTGTGGACAATGCTCTGACACAGCTTCTTCTTCTTCTTTGGCGATCACTCGTAGCTGAGTAAGATTGTCTTTCATAAACATGGTTTTAACAATGAGTCCGTAAGTGACTGTGGAGGCCAATTCTGGATCCACACTTCCTTCCACAGTGGGGATATTGGTTTCCGGACAGGAGTTGATCACTGTGTAGATTTGCCAAGCATGCCTTCCTCTTAGCACATTTCTCCCTTGCGTCCTGAGTTTGAGTGTCTTCAAAGCCCATGACACCTTTGGTAAAAGCTGTTCTCCAACTGGAGCACTCACAGGCAAGTGTTTCCCAGTTGTTGGTGTTTATACTACATTTTTATAGATTTGCCTTGAGACAGTCTTTAAACCTCTTTTGTTGACCACCAGCATTACACTTTCCATTTTTAAGTACAGAATATAGTAGTTGCTTTGGAAGACAATAATCAGGCATCCACACAACATGACCAGTCCATTGAAGTTGATGTTGAAGAATCATTGCTTCAACACTGGTGATCTTTGCTTCTTCCAGTACACTGTTATTAGTTCACCTGTCTTCCCAAGTGATGTGTAAAAATTTTCGGAGACACCGTTGATGGAATCTTTCGAGGAGCTGGAGATGGCGTTTATAAGTGGTCCATGTTTCACAAGCATATAGTAAGGCTGGTAGTACAATAGCGTTGTAAACAAGCATTTTGGTTTCCCTGCAAATGTCCCAGTCCTCAAACACTCTGCACCTCAACTGGGAGAAAGCCGCACTCACAGAGCTCAGACAATGCTGGATTTTGGCATCAACGTTGGCCCTTGTGGAAAGATAACTGCCTAGGTGGGAGAAGTGATCGACATTTTCCAATGTTACACCATTGATTTGGATTTGTGGCACTGCAGACGGGTTATTTTGTACTTGTTGGTGCAGCACTTTGGTTTTTTGGATGTTGAGTGATAGACCAAGCTTTTCGTAAGCTTCTGCAAAGATGATATATGATATATGATTTCTGACACAGCAGAAGGCAGCTTTCTGTGTGTTTGAAATCAATTTCTGTGTGTTTGAAATCAATTCTACTAGTGGAATCACAGAAATGTAGGGTTGTAAGGGATTTTGAGGGTCATCTTGGCTAACCATCTGCAATGCGGGAATCACAGCTAAAGATCCCTGACAGAAGCTACCCAAGCTCTGTTTTCAAACCTCCAATGAAAGGGAGTCCACCACCTTCCAATGTAATAATAATAATAATAATAATAATAATAATAATAATAATAATAATGTTTTTGTTGTTGTCTTATTTATACCCCGCCCATCTGACTGGCTTGCCCCAGCCACTCAGGTGGCTTCCAACAAATATAAAAACATAATAAAAAATCAGATCTTAAAGACTTCCGATACAGGGCTGCCTTCAGATGTCTTCTAAAAGTTGTATAGTTAATTAACTCCTTTACATCTGATGAGAGGGCATTCCAAAAGGAGGGCACCACTGCTGAGAAGGTCCCTGTAACCTAACCTCTCACAATGAGGGAACCACCAGAAGGCCCTCGGAGCTGGATCTCAGTGTCCAGGTTGGAAGATGGTGGTGGAGACACTCCATCAGGTATACAGGGCCGAGGCCGTTTAGGGCTTTAAAGGTCATCACCAACCCCTTTAATTGTGCTCAGAAATGCATTAGGAGCCAGTGTAGATCCTTTAGGACTGGTGTTACAGTCCTACTAGCAGCTGCTTCCAGTCTCCAGTCCCAGCAATGAGCTGGGAAGGAATGCTTTTATCCAGGGGGCTGCTACAACTTCCCTGTCTATGTTTCCTGTCATGGTGACCTGGTTCTCACCAGTTAGTCACATCTCAATCACCTTATCACAATTTACGATAAGAAATAGCTGACAAATTTTGCCCCCTAAGAGTTAATAAGGACAACCCCCCCCCCACACACACATTCTTACTCAGTCCTCAAAGAGTGACTGGCTAACCCCACACTGTATTATAAGGGAAGGGAGGGGAGTGAGTTGCTGGAGTGAGTGGAGTGTAAAACCAAATTTTGCATTTGAGTCTGCCTGTGATGGTCACAGCTATGCAGCGCCAACCTTGTACTAGGCAATAAAAGGAGCTTATTCCATAAATTCTCGCTTTTCATGCTAAACAGAGAATGTGAGCTAAGTGTTCTTTCAGCGCTGAGCCATTAATAATAGGATCCTACGCTTGTTTATATAGACTAAAGTTCCACTGCGTTCCATGGACTTACTCCCTTGTAAACGTGCCTAGGGTTGAAGCCTTATCTGAATGAATTGTGTCTGTGTGTGTGCATTTGGGCAAACACACACACACCAAATTAAATTAGGCTGGCAAAAAGCAGAAAGTGTTATTGCAGGCCATTAGGACATTCAGAAATGTACTGGGATCACTTAAACAACAATGAAAAATAGGTTATTTCTTTGACAGCAGATTCCACAAAGGAAATTAAGCATGCAACTCTGTAAAAAAACAACAACCAGGTTGTTTACAGTGGGACCTCTAGTCCTTAGAAATATGGGTTCTGTCAGGTTATGGTGGCAAACTTAAAAAACCCAATCAATTTCCATCACACGGTTTTCATACATACCATATTTTTTGCTCCATAGGGCGCACCGGACCATAGGGAGCACCTAGTTTTTAGGGGGGGGATAAATAAAGAGGCTGTCTTGGCTTCCAGCCGGGAGAAGCCAAGACAGGGAGCTGGATGGATCCCGCTCGCTGTCTTGCCTTCATTTTTAGCCATGGGGCTGGGGCGGGGGAAGTCTGAGCTTCCCCCGACCCCAGCCCCCAGAACGGGTCCAGGAGTGGCGGCAAGGTTGTGAAGCTTTTGGAGCGCAGCACGAGTTCCCGCTGTGCTCCAAAGGCTTCAGGGATAGCTGCCTGAAGCCTTTGGAGCACAGCAGGACCTTGCACTGCGTTCCAAAGGCTTCAGGTTCCTTTTGCTGAAGCCAGGAGAGTCTTGCTCTCCATTCGCTCCATAGGACGCACACACATTTTCCCTTCATTTTTGGAGGGAAAAAAGTGTGTCCTATAGAGCGAAAAATACAGTATATTCATCAGGGAAGCTTTGTGGGCAGCAGCTCTGTGGAAGAATTCAGGCTGCACCTGCAGAAGGTAACATATTTCATTGCTGGCATCTTCACTCGCAAAAGAAGACCCCTGCCTAATACCCTGGAGAGTTTCTGCCAGTCAAAACAGACAGCACAGGACCTATTGGTGTGACTCATCATAGGACAGCTTAATGTGTTCAGCATAAGCTCAGTGGCAAATGTATTTTGTAGTGTGTAAAATTGCATAAACTGTGCACCCCAATTAGAGAAAATCCTATCTATCTATCTATCTATGTATGTCTCAGCCTTGAAAAAAAGGAACCTGGAAGATATGAAGTGCAAACTCAAAGACAGCTGCAGGTGGGTGTGTTTAATGAAACCGACTTGAGCTTCCGCCTAATTCAATCTGTGTTTGCATGAAAATGCAGAGAGAGTTTTCTGCTTTATGAAACATTTGGCAGCTTGATTTGACATATGTAGCCTACCTCATTTCGTTACCTGGATCGTTTATTTCGGCGAGTCCCCGAGTGAAAGAGAGAGAAAAGGGAAATCTAGATATACCTCCCTTTCTCACCTGGGTAATTTGCCATCACTATGAAATCCCCACGATGGGGTGAGCTCCCGTTGCTCAGTCCCTGCTCCTGCCAACCTAGCAGTTCGAAAGCACATCAAAGTGCAAGTAGATAAATAGGTACCGCTCTGGTGGGAAGGTAAACAGCGTTTCTGTGCGCTGCTCTGGTTCGCCAGAAGCAGCTTAGTCATGCTGGCCACATGACCCAGATGCTGTACGCTGGCTCCCTTGGCCAATAAAGCGAGATGAGTGCCGCAACCCCAGAGTCCGTCACAACTGGACCTAATGGTCAGGGGTCCCTTTACCTTTACCATGAAGGATTCAGGTTCCCTGTCCC
Source organism: Podarcis siculus (assembly GCA_034642415.1). Lineage (NCBI taxonomy): Eukaryota > Metazoa > Chordata > Lepidosauria > Squamata > Lacertidae > Podarcis > Podarcis siculus. The sequence continues at coordinate 1,233,384 of JAXCMG010000075.1, read as the reverse complement.
CACACTATCTCCATTACTTCAGGTGCCAAAACACAGGTGAAGTGTTCCCCCAAATGATGACTGGAACATCACACTTTCTATCTGCTGCAGCAGATGTAAAGCGAATTGGGCTCTGATGAGCTAGCAAAACATCCATAAATGACCACTTTTTTTAAAAAAAATAAAAATCCGCAGTATTAAGAGCAAGAAGCAAATTGATTTTGTGGATTAATATTCTGTTAAATCTAACTAAACTGATTTTGATTTGTGTGTAAGAAACAATGCATTTTAATTTTTATGTGTTCTATTGCTGCTGAGAACCATGCAGCAATTAACAACAGTGGACAGAAAGCCGGCTGAGTATCTATATCAGCAACGTATTAGGCTGAAGTTGTTGTTACTGTTGGCATTCCCAACATCTCCAGGTAAGAGAGACCCTTGTCTGAGCTCCTGCAGAGACGCTGCCAGCTAGCACAGACAGACCAGTTTTCTGATACAATAAAAATCAGCTTATTTTAGTTTCCATGTCAGAGTCGCAGGCATGTAAGGGAGGGATGTCGTCACCCCCCCATCTATTCTTTCCCCAGCAAAGTCCACAACAAATCTCCAATTGTTTCTAATGACCATGGATTATGTTCAAAATGCACTTTCATAAATTCTGCTCCATTTTATGTTCCCCACCACAATATGTCTAGATTATTATTATTTTTTCAAGGCTGGCTTTTCATTTCTTGGCATTTAGTAAAGGTCACCATTAGTACGTTTTCAAATAAAATTGTATAATTTATCTAAAGTTTAAGCAGCATCTGCTACAGTTGATCTATTGCCCTGCTTGGTAAATAATGTTGGGAGGTCAATGCTCAGTTCTTAAACTTATGCCTGCAAATTTATTATTTTCCCCATACAGTAGCAAACTATATAGTTTTGCTAGGATGTCCGTTTTGGAAAAAGAGGAGGGAAAGAAGCATCAGTTAAAAAGTGGATTGTTTTATACACACATATGAAAAGCACTCTTTCTCTTTCCTTTCTCCTCCTGTGATGAGGCTGCATTTTAATATTTTAATGTTTCAATATTTTAATGTTGTATTTTAATCTTGTTTTTAAGTTGTATTCATTCAACTTGTTTTTATTATTGCTTGTTAGCCACCCTGAGCCCGGCCTTGGCTGGGGAGGGCAGGGTATAACTAAAAATTATTATTATTATTATTATTATTATTATTATTATTATTATTATTAT
>JAXCMG010000075.1:1180871-1232158 GCA_034642415.1 Podarcis siculus | reverse complement strand
ATTATTATTATTATTATTATTATTATTATTATTATTATTATTATTATTTCCTCACAGCAAATTAACCAAGCATCCTTACAATTGTGGTGGGTGATTTCTTGAAAACTCTCCCCTCCATCATGCTTCCCATTGGTTATTATTCGGAGACACTGAGCACCACAAACAGGTTTTATATGTTTTCTGCGGCTACCATAAATTCTTATTTGATGGTTTATTGTGCCAGACATGAGCCCAGTAAATGCCAGCCCTATTTTATGATACGAAGGAGAAAGGGGGATCCTTTTAATGATGTGCCTAATGACAGCACCTCATGAAAATTTTTTATGTTCTAACAATAAAATGACTGTTTGTTTTTAATCTTTTGCTACTCTCTTGGGCTTCATCCACACTCTTTATTGCAAAGAATCCACACACACACACATACATCTATCTAGTGGACGTTTCACAGATTTTACCCTAATTTGCCTTTTAGTATAGCGTTTCATATTTCATTAGGACTTTCCCCTGTTATTATTACCTTTCAACGTGAGGCCACTGCAGACAGAAATGGAGTCAAAATAAGGCCACAGGGTGAGTGTTTTCTTCAGGCACATAAGGAGTGGATGACAGACGCACATCTTTAAAGAGTCATGTATACATCTCAGGGAGCCCTTCTTAGAAACCATGTTCCAAGAGAGAAAGAAAAAACAGCAGCGAGAAAGCATTACTGAGCTGATGTGACAAAAATATATGTATTTACTGGTTAAAAGTGGTACGCTAACGATGCACACACACCTTTCGCCAGGAGACTCTGTGTGTGTGTGCACGCACGCACGTGTAGGGGAGAGAATTGATTTACAGACCAAACTAAATCTATGTGACAATAAAGTGTAGAACAAAGGAAAATGAATTGAGTTGGAAGACCTTTCCTTTTGTAAATGTGTCGGTAAAATAAGGCAACAACAAGAAGAAAAAATACCATCTAAATCCTGTGATGTTGTAAAAATTCAGCAATTTATCACAAGTGACATCTCTAAACATCACACTCTCTCTCTCTTTCTTTTTTGGTATGTTTGTTTACAAAGTATTTCTTTTGAGTTTGTTGACTGGCACCTCTGCTATAGGAAAACAGTGCAATTCTGAAAGTTAATAGCTATCTGTTTTGCTTCTTATAAAAAACTGTGTATGTGTGTATGAGAGAGAGAGAGAGAGAGAAAGAGAGAGAGAGAGAGAATACATTTGGGTCGTGGTACGCTTGGCATGTATGTACTGCCTTGGGTATTACTCATATTCATTCATTTGCCAGACTTTGCGCTGCATTTTTAATTAGGTTTACCCGTCGCACCTCAGGAGTGTATTTCAGGTGATCCGGATGACCTTTAAAGGGCCAGCAGCAGATGGCTTGAAGTTCGTCTGTTTTGTCTGTTGAATAAGTACATAATTGCTCCCAGACTTAACTTATTTCAACAACCATGCCAGGAAATGAGTTAGCACGCCTGAAAGTGAAACAATCCTTTTGCCAGTCTGATAAGCTTTAGCTTGACTTGTTGGTAGCAAATGTGCACAATTGATGATGATGATGATGATGAAGAAGAAGAGTTTGGATTTGATATCCCACCTTTCACTCCCTTTAAGGAGTCTCAAAGCGGCTAACATTCTCCTTTCCCTTCCTCCCCCAAAACAAACACTCTGTGAGGTGAGTGGGGCTGAGAGACTTCAGAGAAGTGTGACTGGCCCAAGGTCACCCAGCAGCTGCATGTGGAGGAGCGGGGAAGCGAACCCGGTTCACCAGATTACGAGTCTACTGCTCTTAACCACTACACCACACTGGCTATCCATGAGAATAACTCCCCCTGCTTTTCATTTTATTAGGGGGGAGGGCAGAGGGGAAAAGCTTTATTGCAAGCTTCAAAACTTTTCCACAGAACAAGGGTTGGGGAAATCTGACCATTTGGTTTTCCCAGGGCTATTTTTCTAGAAGATGAGGTGCTAGAACTCACCATGAAAGCCTCCCCTGTTTTCTTATAATGGCAATGGTGCCCACCTGAGAGGGGGCCAAGCTAAGTTCTGGCAAGTTCCGGCTGAAAAAAAGCCCTGGGTTTCCCATTCTTCCAGTCCTAAATTCAGTTTTCTATATCAATTTGTTTTTCTTTCTTTCTTTTTAGTGCTTATCAGTATTTGTGTTCAAATTTCCCCTCATATATACGTTTGTATGCAATTTTGCCTAACATACCCATTTCTGCAATACAATTTTCCTTAAAGCAACACACACACATTTTAATGGACATTTCACACCAGTGTGTGCATTTCTATCCACATTGCATGGATGGACAAACACATTACAACATGCAAAGAAGTGCAAACTTGGTGACATGCGATAAAGTTAAACTATTTAGTTAAACTCTAAAGTTAAACTAAAAAGATTTATAATGAATTGAAAAGAATGTTTAGATATACTTTCCCCAAAAACCCGGAAGCGTTTTTATTGGGAATGATTGGAAAAGAAATAACAAAGGCTGACCAGAAATTGTTTATGTATGCCACTATGGCAGCTAGAACTTTATTAACCCAAAATTGGAAACAGTAAGAATTACCAATGATAGAATAATGGCAGATGAAGAAGATGGACTATGCTGAATTAACAAAGCTGATGGGGGAAATCTAAAACCAGAGTGACCAAGCTTCCCAGAGAGACTGGAGTAAATTTATTCAACATATAGAAAATTATTGTAAACATTTAAAGACACCAGCAGGACTGTGTAAAATCTCGCAACGTTTAATTGATGGGTCTTTCTACTTGTGTTTAAAGTTGAAAACAATTAAGAGAAATGTAGAATTGAGATGGTATAAATGTGTACAATGATGGAGTAGTTATAAAAAAAACCAGTTGACGGGTCGGAGGGAAGTCGAATGGCTCAACAGAGCTAAGATATTGTAAATGGAAATCAGATGTTACATAAATGTTAAAAATGGAAAACTAATAAAAATATTATTTTAAAAAAGAACAGCAAATTTGGAAGGTTGGCTGTGTATCAGTTCTCATATTCTTTCACATATGGCAAATTAGTAGGCTTGCCTTTAAATGCAAACTGAAGTGAAATTCCTTGCACCCCTACAGACACTCCTAGTTTGTCAATGGCTACTTCATAGTTGGATAGATCTGTTTCTCCTCCCCTTCAAACTACCTTTCTTTTGATAATGTCTTCTCAACCTTCTAAGAGAATTCTGGGTCCCACAGTTGTGATGGAAAGGTTAACCAAGGCCCAATACCCAGGAGGAACCTGGCAATCAGTCAGGCACAGGGCTACACAAAGACTTATAGTTTAGAGTTGATTGCAGAGAGTAAGCTTCTCTACATTTAGTTTCTATCAATTACCATATTTTTTGCTCTATAAGACTCACTTTTTCCCTCCTAAAAAGTAAGGGGAAATGTGTGTGCATCTTACGGAGCGAATGCAGGCTGCTCAACTATCCCAGAAGCCAGAACAGCAAGAGGGATTACTGTTTTCACTGCGCAGCGATCCCTCTTGCTGTTCTGCCTTCTGAGATTCAGAATATTTTTTTTCTTGTTTTCCTCCTCCAAAAACTAGGTGTGTCTTGTGGTCTGGTACATCTTATAGAGCGAAAAATACAGTACCCGTTGGGGGGGGAGGGACAGCAGCAAATGGTCACTCTGTTTCTTGTTATGGTTGGTTTGTCTTGAGACTTGCAAAAGTCTAAGTCTAAGCATATCCATCTGAATTAGTTTTCAGATCTCAGCTTTGTATAGGGATTCATCATCATCAATTTTATTTAACATTTTCGAGAAAAGTATTCTATGGTCATTTTAAGGGTGATTTAATAACCAGAAAACATGATTATTCATATAGAAGTTAACCTATAGTTTTTGCAAACAACCAAGGACACCAGGGCTCTCTGCAAAAGTAGAAGCATTTTCTCCATATTGCAGTAACAGAAGAAACACAATTGGGCTAAGCATAGCTGTCAACGTTTCCCCTTTTTTAAGGGAAATTCCCTTATTCCGAATAGGATTCCTTGGAAGAAAAGGGAAAAGTTGACAGCTATGGGGCTAAAGTGCATTTCAAATTTCTTCCAGGCTCTTACTATTCAAATGGTGTGTGTGTGTGTGTGTGTGTTTTCCAGCAGAAAGAATATAGGAAGTAGCATATGGTGTGAATATAACTCTCCAGGTGCCCTATGAACATAGGTAATGACTGCTTTATAGGTGATATAAACAGAATTCCCTAGTTCGCTTGCTTCATTCTCATTGCATCTGCTAGATTTAAGTTGAACAGGTTGCTTGCCACATAATTTGATTGCAAGTTGCAGGTCTCAGAGCAATATTCATTAACAACTCTCTCGGCAGTGCCTTCTGTAGGTTAACGTCTTTCTCTCAACAAAGGATTTGATTGGGCTTCCAAATGAGATATTCTGACCATTGTCCTTGGAATAACCTTCCTACGACCTCTCCCTTTCTTGCTACTTTCCAACAAGGTATATAACATCCTTTTGTTAGGGGTAATGTAAGATGAACAGGTATTGGCATAGTCTGTCCATGAAGAGAGATTTGTGTGCAGTTCCAGGCCAATATGTATACTCTACAAGCAGGGCTGGTGTCAGGCTAGTTTGCATTCTAGGCAAGGCTAACAACTTGTATCCCCCGCCCAAAAAACCACTGCAAACTTCAGTTCTCAAAAACAAATCTAATGTATGATTTACTTCAAACATGATAAAGCGTGTTCTCCTTCATGGAGAGCACGTGTTGCGGTGGGGGCCGACAGAACACTCCAAAGTTGTGGGGCGGGCTAATTGATCGTTGGCCACTGATGTGATTGGGCTTCCCTTGTTGTTGGGAAGAAGTTAATGTTGCCATTTGATGATTGACAGCCAGAAATGCTAAAACTCCTTGAACGAGGCTAGGGCTTCCTCTTTTCACACCGTGGATCGGATTGCCTGTCCCTCCCTCCCTATATTTAGGGTTGTTCGCTTTGACCTTGCTATGCCTGTCATGGAGTCGTCTGCTCTTGGGGCAGGGGCCCGGTAGAAATTTTGTCCATCTGGCTGATTGGCTGGGGCCATTTGGGTTTTGCCTACTGCGTAGCAAATTGTCACAACTTGTAAGATTGCGGTTAGGCATTGGTTTATGGTTTGGTTGGTTGAGGGGCATGGATTGGCTGTGCCTGCCCCTCTAATGCTGCTGCTGCAAGGGATTCTGTCAAAGGAATACAGGGGCTCACTATTGCTTTTTGTCCACCCTGTCAAGGGGCTCGGGCCATGCAAGAGCCCCTGGTTGCATTTGGGGAGGGCTGAGGGCACGTTCCCTGCTCTGCCACTACCCCAAGTAGTTTCCCCCTTTCTGACTTTCGCAGGCGTGCAGAATGTCAGTCTGTCCTCCGGGGGCGGGGGGGCAGATAGTCGCAACCAATGCCTAAGCAACCACTCACATTTTTGTATTTTAATAAAGTTGTGGCCAAAATTATGCCAAAAACCTTAAACAAAAATTTCTGTGTGATGTGTGAGTTATTGCGGTGGCCCCGGGTACCTCGACACGCAACATTCCTCAACATGTAAAAGTAAAATATTATCAGAAAATTATAAACTGAAACAAAAACTAATCATTATAAAGCTCAAAGCCTCCAAGGCCAGCACTGGCCCCTCTGAGATCTGCACTCTAGGCAGCTGCCTAGTTAGCCTAATGATAGCACCTACCGTTGTCTACAATAGGCCTTGGGGGATGTTCATGTACTGACTGCATTTTTGTGCATTTGCACAATCCCCAACAGGCCTATGTGCATATCTGGACTCTGTGTTATATGTCCTCCAGCCATTATGCATGATCTCCAATGGCCTTGGGGAATGTGCATATCTTGACTGCATTTTGTACATTCTTCAGCCAATACACACATTTTCTGGTCAGTGTCTGTACCCTCCATGAAGCATATCCTTGTTCTCTATCTCAATTTATAAGAAGAATTCTGTGTATACTGCCCTTAGCACCTTCAAGGAATGTCAGGGTAAAAACATGATCAAGAGATAATACGTCAAATTAGTCACTGGTAAAGTTGGACTGCTCTTCCTTTTCATCAACTCAATTGTCTTTACGCTCCCATTCTCTCCCCACACTAAAAAAATCCAGTATCCTTTTCTAATACCTTAAAATTATGTTTTCATAATGTTGACTTGAGCTACTTTGTCACTGCATATGAAGGTGTTTCACCATTACACAATCTCACCTTGTTTATGGTCTACTGGGTGGCTTGAGCTAAGTTTCTGCTTAATAGTTCTTCTTTGTCTTCATTAGTAGACAGTGGCAGCTGGTGCCCATTGCGACTGGTAGGGCAGTAGGTTGAGAGGCCAACAGTAGATGGAACCATCCTCCCTGTTGAGTTTTTCAGGGACTGAGAAAGAGGGAACTAACAGCCACTGCCGCCTCTTGAGCTAGTTGTAGATCACAAAGTATACAGGTAGGGTTTGGCTGAAGGCAGAGTGGGGTCGGTGGGGTAGTGCGCCATCTGCCATAATGGACCAGCCTCCTTGGTTAGGAGATGGTGTTGTCCTAAGAGTGTGAACCTTCTCACCCCCACCTTCCCCCCCCCCCAAAAAAAAAAGAAGTGGAGAAAGCACATGAATGGAAAAGGCTTAAATGAAACTTGCAGGATGGCTCATTCCCTATTGCAGAAGTAGAAAAAAAAAGTGGCAGATGGCTAAGTGCTAACAGCACAGGAAGACATCAAGAACCACAGGATAAGAATATTTCAGAAAGCTATAAGGGGGATCAAGGGACATTATAGACAGTACCAAGTGTGAGGCAATCATCTGCACAACCATAAAATAACCTTCACCTTTTTTTCCCTGGCAGAGTCTGAAACTGCAGTAAACAAGCTCACAACAGGGAGGGCACACATGGCGCGGCGTTACAGATGAACTCATAAAAGAGGCTGGCAACTGTGCACTTACTGTCCTTCATAAAAACCTGTCAACAGGCAAATGGGGAGCAAGGGACTGGCCAGAGGAGCAGGGCAAATCAATCTGCATCACGCCACCGAAGGAAACGGGAAGAGCAGAAAAATGAAAGGCTGCCCACCGCTGGGTTATATTAAACGTTCACATGGAGCATAGCGAGGTGATGTTTTGGGGAGACTGCTGAAGTCAGAAGACAACAGCAGGGGTGGGCGGGTTTAATAAAAACTGATATCGTTCCAGCCTAATTCAATCAGTGCGGGCGTAGAATTTCAAGCAGGGTTTACTGTTCTGTGACACATTAGACATCTTGGTGGGATACACTGGGGGTGCCATTTTAGGGGTGAAGCTTATTTTTTGCAGATGTCTTCATTTAGGGGTCTTAAAAATATAATTTTGGGTGTCAGGGACTCAAATCTGCTAGTTTTTTGTGATTGGAGAACATTTAGCTTGGTAAGTCTACGTCTGATGAAGAACCAAAGGATTTTAATTCTACCTTCTGAAAATGTCAGATAATCCTAAATAAAGATGATGATGATGGTGATGATGATGATGATGATGATGATAACAATAACAATAAATATTAATATATAATATAACTGCAAGTACTTGACAATCATTTTTAATTAATTCTACGCAATTTTACACACATTTTGCACACTCACCAAGCAAAACCAAATTATATTCAGTTAACCAAACTACCTTTTCAATTTCCCAGTGATGATACAACTTTTTAGCACCCCTCATTTTTGGAATTTGAAAACTGAAAAATTCAACACATCTATTTATTTTGGGTTTTCTAGGCTTCTTCATTCTCCATGTGTACTATGTGGAGCAGTTGCGTCGGGTCCTGGGGGTGAAGGCACTTTAGTCCCCCCCCCCAAAGTTTTCAAAGAGGGGGCTCAGCACCCTCAGTAACCAGCGGCGACTTCACAATAGCGTTGTGAGTGGGATGACTTGGCTGCAACCCTAATCCCACATATCTGAGAGTAAGCCCCATTGAATTCAATAGGACTCACTTCTGAGTAGATGGGGTTAGGATTGCAATGTGAGTCTCGCTGAAAGCAATGGCAGAGGACTTAGTTCTAAGTTCTGGTAACTCAGTGCTGTCAATTTCAGTCAGTTTCAGTTGTGACTAACTTCTGCTGGATGGTATCTCTCAAGTGGATGACATCCACAGATCTTTAAATGACTAGGAGCCCTGGCACATCATTCACTATGACGCCCTGTTGAAAGAGACTGAACCAACATTGTGAGCAGTCTCCTAAGATATATACTGCCATTGGCACCTGTTTAAATTGCCAAGGAAAAAGTTACGTTTTTTTACTGTAAGGCAAGTGTCAGTAAAATAGCCCCTCGGGGACCTGGTGGGAATGAAGCATACTTTTCAGAAAATGAAAGATTTCCATCCTTGCACATTGGGAGGAGATGAAGAACAAGGTTCAAATTGAGCTTTCTGCATCAGCCGCTTGAAACTCGAAGCTTGCCAAGATTATCACTTTGTCAAAACGGAAGAGACTACAGCACTTCCCCATAAGACAAGTAGGCTGTTACGCTGCACAAGGTGGGAAGCAAATAAAAGAATGAGATTCATCTTCGATTTTGAAAAAGGACAGAGAGAAAAATTAATTTGACTCAATGAACAAGAACTCTCACAAAACTAACCACCCTAGAAGAGAAAACAATAATCAATGATAATCCAACAGATCCCTATTACCCCAGCTTTATTTATTTAACCCTCCTATTTATTAAATTATTCCTTTCCCAGCTGAGAAATGAAGAATGACTCCTTCCACATATTCTCACCTGTTGGGAGAGGAAGAGGGACAAAGTGTCAGAATGGAGAACTGGGACTCATTAGTAGCAGAGGTGAAGGGGTATACAAACTATGGTAATCTTTGGCAGTACAGTGGTACCTCGGGTTAAGTACTTAATTCGTTCTGGAGGTTCGTACTTAACCTGAAACTGTTCTTAACCTGAAGCACCACTTTAGCTAATGGGACCTCCTGTTGCTGCCGCGCCGCCGGAGCACGATTTCTGTTCTCATTCTGAAGCAAAGTTTTTAACCCAAGGTACTATTTCTGGGCTAGCGGAGTCTGTAACCTGAAGCGTATGTAACCTGAAGCGTATGTAACCCGAGGTACCACTGTACAGTCATACCTCATGTTATGTTTGCTTTAGGTTGAGCGTTTTCAGGTTGCATTCCGCGGCGACCAGGAAGTACCGGAATGGGTTACTTCCTGGTTTCGCCGCTCGTGCATGCTCAGACGTGTAAAATGGCATCACACGCATGCGCAGAAGCGGCGAATCGCGACCCGCGCATGCGCAGATGCACAGACGTGGGTTGCATTCTTTTCAGGTTGTGAACGGGCCTCCGGAACAGATCCCGTTCACAACCAGAGGTACCACCGTATGTCACCCTGAGTCAAAATTTGGTGCCTCCAAAGGAATCTTCTCAGTGATGGATCTTCTCAATTAATTTGCACCCCCTTGGCTTGACACCCTGTGAGGGAGAACTGCCCACGCTGCCCTAAATCTAGCACTGTTAGATGGACAAACCTGGCTGGTACCATTTCTTGCAGGGAAAGGAGGGGTAGGGAACAAAGAGAGGGAAGTATCTCTGATCCTACCCACTGCCATTTCTGGCACGGTCCACGGCTAGCCAATTACTGCATCATGAAATGTTCCCAGTTACACCCATCTTTGGAAGTGGAACCTATCTTACAGCACCCACTCCATAATGAAGTGTGCAAAATAGAAGTGTCATGTTTGGTCCATTTTTAATTCCCTGCTTTGACACGGAAATATGTGCAATGTTAGAAATGTCGGGGAAATATGGCTAACCTGGCCCAACAACAACACCCCCTGCACGCGCATGCACACACACACACACACAAGCCACACTGCAACCAGCTGAACACAACCCACAGAGCACTGGATCCTCCGACCCCTCGCAAATGCCAATCAAGATAAGTAAATATATAAATAAAGGGCCTACCCACGTGATGTTGACACAAGCCCCCACACTAACACTTTGCAATAGAACGATAGAACAATACCCCATCTCTTCCCCCTCTTTCTTACCCCCGTCTTTTCACCCAACAGTAAGATGTCCATGACATTAAATGTCTCATAGTGAACATTAACAGATACTGTGAAAAAAGACTTGATAAATTGAAAGTGGAGGCGCTATATGTACTTTGCTTTGCAACACAAGAAAATCTTCAATACAAACTTTTTTAAAGAAAAAAGAAATATTTGGGATAAGAACATATGCTATTTGACAGTTATTGCCTAAACACCAGTTTCTTGGGTGGGTTGGGATATTTCATTATTTACCTGTATGATGTTGCTGTGAGTTGAAAGAATTTAGTAAAAAAGTAATAAAATTAAAATTAAAAAATACAGAAAAACAAAGAGAGAAAAGCATTCATTGGAACTGCTAGTTATGTTTGCTAGCACGTAATACTTGCACTTGTAATGAAAAGACCACAATGGCCACTTACTGAATTCCACAATGCCAGTGTGGTGTAGTGGTTAAGAGAGGTGGACTCGTAATCTGAGGAACCGGGTTCGCTTCCCCGCTCCTCCACATGCAGCTGCTGGGTGAACCTGGGCGAGTCACACTTCTCTGAAGTCTCTCAGCCCCACTCACCTCACAGAGTGTTTGTTGTGGGGGAGAAAGGGAAAGGAGAACATTAGCTGCTTTGAGACTTCTTCGGGTAGTGATAAAGAGGGATATCAAATCCAAACTCTTCTTCTTCTTCTTCTATTTACAACAACGTCTTTCTTTACTATGTTGTAGGACACAAGCAGAAATACAGATACAAATTTGTCACTGCATCTTTCTTTCTGTTTGTTTGCTTCGAGGGGGGCACTGAGTATTTTATTTTTCTGAAAAGGGGATGGTAGGCCAAACACCATGTTTACACAAATCAAATGCAAATCTATTTGGCCAATGGCAGGTGAGCTGCGGCACCAGCCCCACCCCTGGGGTGGTTCTGACCGAGCCAGCAGGCTTCACTCTGTTCCGCTCCATGAGTTTTAATAAATAATTTTATAATTTCAAGCTCCAAGGTGTCCAAGAGTCAGTGTGGTGTAGTGGTTAAGAGCGGTGGACTCGTAATCTGGTGAACCGGGTTCGATTCCTCGCTCCTCCACATGCAGCTGCTGGGTGACCTTGGGCCAGTCACACTTCTCTGAAGTCTCTCAGCCTCACTCACCTCACAGAGTGTTTGTTGTGGGGGAGGAAGGGAAAGGAGAATGGTAGCCGCTTTGAGACTCCTTAGAGTAGTGATAAAGTGGGATATCAAATCCAAACTCCTCCTCCTCTTCTTCCACAATGCTCCACTGTGCTGTACCATTTTCCAGGCCATTGTTGTGTCTCCTCGGCTGCTGCAGAAGCTCATGGGTTCCCACCAGGCCGACTCATTCAAACTGCCCAATCTGTGGTGGCCTAGGAGGCATGGTTTGGGGAGCGGACCTGAGGGCAGCAGGCTTCTCTCAGGTCCACTCTCCATCTATTTATTCTGGCCATCACTGCACTCAGCAGCCCTGTCACACTATGACAGTTCAAACTGGCCAGGTAGCAAGAATTCAGCCATCTAAGCACTCACAATAGCTACATTTGTGTTCCCCTCATGAATCTGCAAAAATTGGTGATGGTTTTATGTCCGTAAGCATGATTATCTTGAAGACAATACCTCCTTGCATATCTATCTATACAGAATCTGATGCACATTCTTTCTGGAGGGAATAGCCATCATGGCAGCTGGCTAATGTGTTTCACAGTCGCCTGCCATTCAGTAAGTAAGCGAGGTTATCAAGTACTCATTTGCTTTCCTTTGACTGTGAGGAACCCCTGGGCTTCCACAAATGTAAATTTAATTTACTTCTGACATGCCATTAAAAACAAGGAAGAAATGAAAGAATATGTGAAATGAGCTTCAGACTTTGCAAATGTCCCTTTTTATTAGTTAATTTTCACAGGGGATTACTATACAGATTTTTATATATATATAAAAAAGGCTCTTGTTTCCTTACCGTTGGCACGTTTCCTTTGCAGTGAGAGAAATGTGGGGTGTTTCAAGAGGTGAACGTCTACATTTATCACTCTGGTTTCCCAATTTGTCCTCTGAGGGCGAATGCTGTAAGTGTGAGGCCTGTAAGGTTTACCTTTTGTCCTTGCTGAGAGAGAAACAAATTACTAAATTACTCTTCAGGTTTTCCCTGCTTTGTTAGGTCTCCTGTGTAACATGAATGGCTATGTCACAGGATAGATAAAAGGAAATACTTCTTCAGGCACTGTATGGTTAAACTATGGAAGGAAGGAATCAGTGAGAGCTACCAACAGGGATGGCTTTCAAAGTGGATTTTTCAAAGTGGATTAGACAAAATCATGGAGCAGAAGGCCACCAACAGCTACTATTCATTGGCTTGATCCAACAGTCTTGCCTTATGTTCTTATTACCAGTATCTGCACTACAAAATTATAGTTGTCCTGATCCATATAGGTGTCAGGCGGTTAAGAAACCAACCCCCACGGCAGGTTGCGAGGAATGGACAAGACAAGGAAAAGTCCTTAGCATCTGCTTTTCTTAAATATTCACAGAGGCTTGGGAATGCAGCCTCTCTGAATAATCATAATAAATAACAAGATGCAAGATGAAAAAATCTTTTTAAATAATTCCAGTGGCACCTTTAAGATCAACTAAATATAAGCTTTCAAGGTATGAGCTTTCGTGTGTAATACACACTTCGTCAGATACTCTGAAGCAGAGGTTGCTTCAACCTTATAACTGCTGATGACCGTTATGGCAGTTGGTTCCACAAATTAGCTTCAGTATGTACAATGGGACATGAATCCAATATCTCTATTCGGACCAGGTCTCTCTATAGTTTTTAGCTTGGTATTTATTAAAACTAAAATTCTTAAAACTAAAAACTATGGAGAGACCTGGTGTGAATAGAGATATTGGATTCATGTCCCATTATACATACTAAAGCTAAATTTGGTCATCTATTCTTTTAAAAATCCCTTGCCCTTCCCTGTGGAACCAACTGCCATAACGGTCATCAACAGTTATAAGGTTGAAGCGACCTCTACTCCAGAGTATCTGACAAAGTGTGTATTACACACGAAAGCTCATACCTTGAAAGCTTATATTTAGTTGGTCTTAACGGTGCCACTGGAATTATTTTAAAATATTTTTTCATCTTGTTATTTATTATGACTGTGACAGATCAACACGGCTAGCCACCTGAATCTCTGAATAATGACATTGTCCCGAGAAAATCTCCAACCACCTTTCTCCCACCTCCTCATTCGTCAACAGCACCACTCCCTTTACGGTTCCTGCTTAGTGCCATCTGTCTCCAAGCTCTTTGCTCTCCTACTTTTAAGGCTTGCCGGGTTCTGGGAGATGGTGGGTCTGGAATGCTTTCTAGTGATAATGTGTCAGCCAGCTGCTCCGGCTCTGCCTCCTCTCCCATTATTTCACAACATTCCCCCTCATCTGCCTCTGAGCTGTGACCTCCCTCAAACCCCTGCTGTAAATCTATACTGTCTTCCTCTTCCTCCTCCCTGGAAGGGTCAGGATGGGGAGACGGTCTCCACCATTCCTCCTCTGCCCAGTCCCTGACAATAGGGCAGGTGTAGGGAATATTTCTGCCTTTAGACATTGCTCAATTACAACTCCCATCATTCCTGGACATTTTATGTAGGTACAGCCACACAGAGTTTGTGTAGATGTATATGTGTGGGTGGGTGGGGAGAGCATCTATCATTTTTCTTTCTTTTACAAAAACCACATCACAAGCTTGTTCTAAACCGACTATCCATTAGATCTATCAGTTGCTTGTTACAAACTGATTATCTCTATTCTATTCAGATACATTTTCTCCTAGGCTGCCATAGAACATTTTCTTCCTCTTCTTTTTTTTTTTGAATTATTTTTTATTCATTTTGCAATACAAAAATATAAAAACACATAACACAATTTCTCACAAATACATTTTTTGGAGTTCCCTCAGCTCTTCTGCAAATCCTCCGTTTTAGTCCTTCTTGCGCATTTCTTAATCTAATATTGCCTTTTATTAAAAACCTCCCTCTTATTCCCTTTTTTACAATATTTCTAATATTATTTCCACAGAGCCTCTTGCAAACCTACAAACGTTAATTGTTCATCGCAAATACTTTTCAAATAGTCTACAAATTTACTCCAGTCTTCAGTGAATCTGTGGTCTCGTAGGCCTCGGATCCTTCCTGTTAGTTTATCAAGTTCTGCGTATTCCATTAACTTCATTCTCCATTCTTCCATCGACGGTAATTCTTCTTGTTTCCATTTTTGGGCTAGCAGTATCCTTGCCGCTGTTACTGCGTATAAAAAAAGCTTATAATCTTTTCTGTTTATTTCATTTCCTACCATTCCTAACAAAAATGCCTCCGGCATTTCAACATTTTTTTCAATTCGTTATATATCATTTCCCACCCAGAAGCCTTTCACCTTCTTACATTCCCACCACATATGATAAAAAGTCCCTTCCTTTTCTTTACATTTCCAACATTTATTACACACTTTATACATTCTTGCTAACTTCACTGGTGTTATATACCATCTATATACCATTTTCATACCATTTTCTTTTAACGCAGTTGTCAGAGCTGCCTCCAGGTCCCAGCTCACAGAGGACCAACGCTAGCCGGTAGTAATGTACAAAAGTCTTTATTGAAGTATAGTTTCCATTTTCAAGCCGCAGCGCGCAGCTCTACGTCTAGAAGCTAGACCGGCGAAGCTCCATCTGAGTCTCCGCCCCCTGTACACCAGTTTAAGACCCTAACCTTACTCCACCTCTTCCGTCTCTCCTTTCTCCTCTGGGTCCTTCTACCCCCCGGGGTCCCTTCCTTCCTGGACTCTTCTGACACTGACGCTGACCCCCCTGACTCTTCTCCCTCCTTTCGGCGGGCTTTAGGACCTGGCTCCCTATCCGGGCTGCCAACTGTGCCGCCCTCTTGCACATTTGAACTTGGCGCGCGCGCCCAGTCTCCGACCTTCCTTTTGACCGTTTCCTCGCTCTCCGATGGAGGCGTGGCCAATCCTGACTCATGTCCTCCCGCTGGCGGTGAGCCGCCTGATCCCGATACCTGGGACTCCTCCCCCCTACTGCGCTCTGGTGGAGAAGCTGGTCCTGATTTCCAACTGCTGCTCTCTGAGTCCCCTCTGGCCCCTTCTTCCTGGGGTGTCCCCCTAGGCACCCCCCTTGCTCTGACCATGGGAGCCCCTTTCTGTGAATCCTCCGATTCGCTGGAAAGACTCAGAGACCTCGGACCGCTGTCATCGCTAACATTTCCTTCGGATTCCTCCCCCTCGCTCTCTATTTCCTCCCTTTCCTGTGCCTCTGCTCCTGAGCCCCTGACAGCAGTACAGGCCGTAAATTTTAACCTTTCGTTCCATAGTTTTATCCATTCACATAACTGCCATAGAACATTTTCACTGAGAAAAATGTGCTTGTCATTTTTGCTGGCTGTTAACTGGCTTTTCAATGAAACCATGGCTTCTCTTTCCGGGTGCACGAGATCCCAGCCAACCAGGGATCACAGAGTCTGATGATAACACTGTGCTATGTAGCCAATCAGAGTCAACCTTCTGACAATATTGCAAAGCCAGTTTATAAGATAATGCTCCGTGCCCTAAATGGGCAAGTACATTTGATCAATTTTGCAGTCTTCCCTACGCCCAAGAAAAGAATGAAAGTGGGGTGCTTCTTCTGTGAAACATTTCTCAAAAAGTGTCTCTCAATGTTAAACCATCATTTTTTTTTTCTCCAGCTTGTGTTTACATTTCATTATTTTACTTTGCTTATAGGTTAGTCGCTTCACCTTCCTGCTAATGATTTGATAGATTAGTTTTTCCCCTGGTGATCATTATTTAATCCTTTCATTCACATTAAGTGTTCAGTAAGGAAGATTGTTGTTGTTTTTTCAGGGCAGGGAGTGGAAGTTACCCGTAAGAGACAATTTCTGTGGCAAAACAGGTGGGAGTTGTTTACCTTTTCCTTTTTCTCCAGATCAGGCTGTAACATCCTGGAGACAAATAATCACTTTGCTTACAGAATAAACTTGCATAATTTCAACCAGCTATAAAAACACTCAGGAATCTATTTTGTACTTGCGACTTGACTGAGTCTTTATGAATCACCTTGCCTTCATTTAGATGCTTGTTAGTTTCTTTGCAGAGCTCAACTCATGTAGCTTCATTATAAAACGTAGAATAGCAAATGACTCCCTAAGCAAGGCAATCTTACTCAGAGGTAAGCCTCACTGAGTTCAATGGAACTTGCTCTCATATAAGATTGCTGACTTTCGCTGGTAGGTGGGTGGATTTTTTTCTCCTCCTTCCCCCGCACCATTTCCAAATTTCTTTGGGGGGGTTGAGGAACCCCCAGAACAGTTTTATAGAGTGCAGGGGGGAAGGAGGACACAAGAAATTCTACTTGCACAAGCAGTTACTTAGTTACTGCAGGAGGCAGTGGAAGACAGGAGGGCCTGGTGTGCTCTGGTCCATGGAGTCACAAAGAGTCGGACAGGACTAAATGACTAAACAACAACAACAAGGAAAAGTGGGACATTCCATGTTCAAATCAGAAACCATGATGGCTTCTCTAAATCAGCGACATCCCTGGAAAATAGGGACACTTGGAGGGTCTGCTTTCTTGCCCTCTGCTTCTCCTGTGTCATGGGAGAGATCTTGCAGAATCTATATGTAAAAGCAGTAATCAGGTGGGATGATCCAAAAGTAGAGTGCTTTTCACAAATACATTTTCTGTTTTCCTTTCCCCTTCCTCCTCGTTGATTTATTCATTGCCTTCTAAACAACCATCTCAAGGTGATCTACACTGAAGATACATAAAAACAGTCAACTTCTAATATGAAAGTACTTGAAAAAAACAAGGAAGTTTTCAGGTGTACAATTAAGGCAGTGCGAACCTTCGGTGCAGTATATTTTATGATTTAACTTATTCACTAATTAGGAGTAATCTTCTGATCTTCAGGCACCATGCAGATAAAAAGCAGGCCTCACACAGCTTGCAACTATTTGTACGGAATTGTGAGGTTCCCTCCCTGCTTTTTCCCTTTAGTTTTATCAAGGCTGCATTTTCAAAGGATTCTGATGGGAACGTTAGATGAAGCAAAAAGAAAGTAAGTTTTTTCTCTCCATATCTGAAAGGCTGTTTAACTATGCATAAATTCAAGGGGGAGAAAAATAACACATAGTTTTTCCAGTCTAATAATTTAGATTCAACTAAAAGTTCCATGAAATGTTGCACAATTGTTTCTGTTCTCCGTCATTCTTTTATTCCATCTCTCTCTCTCTCTCTCTCTCTCTCTCTCTCTCTCTCACACACACACACACATATAGCTGAATTGATTTGAGTAATGATTTGCAATGAAAATACAACTAGCTTTCATGAGGTTTCCCAACCCATTAGCTGGAACTGGGGTCACTCCATACCAATGAAGAAGTCTCTTGTAGATTTCTTCTGAAAGAAGGAAGCAATTGCTGCTGACCATGTGGCCTGTTTTGGCTATTAGATTGGAGGGAGCTTGCCTATACAGTCATACGTTGGATCCAGAACCCCCTGGAACTCGGATGTTTTGTCTCCTGAACGCGACAAACCCGGAAGTGATTGTTCCAGTTTGCGAACATTCTTTTGGAACCCGAACGTCCGACGGGGCTTCCATGGCTTGTGATTGGCTGCAAGAGCTTCCTGCAGCCAATCAGAAGCTGCGATTTGGTTTTTGAACGTTTTGGAAGTCAAACGGACTTCCAGAACAGATTCTGTTCAACTTCCAAGGTATGACTGTAATAGCTTGCCCTCTGCCCCCGGAGTTTTCCTTCCTTTGTTATATTTTACTAGCTATGACTTTTGATCAATTCCATTCTTACGGTCCCCTGTAAGCTCAGTCCACCCACTTTTAAAGTTTCAGTTGCCTGCTTGAATGAGTCTGGCAGCAAGTGGTAGTTTCATCCTATTGATGCTTCCGCAGAATACCACCCAACAATTCTCAAAATGGGGACATCCTTTTCCATTATTATTATTATTATTATTATTACTACTACTATTATTGCCCTACCCATCGGACTGGGTTGCCCCAGATGCTCTGGGTGGCTTCCAACATATATAAAAACATAATAAAACATTAAACATTTTTATTAAAAAAAAAAACTCTATACAGGGCTGCCTTCATATGACTTCTATAGTTTGTGTAGTTACTTATCTCCTTGGCTCTGGGGTCGCATAACTCCCTACCCTCCAACATTTCTCTGGTGAAAATAGGGATGTCCTAAGGGAAAGCAGGACATTGTGGGATCAAATCAGAAACTGGGATGGCTTCTATAAATCCGGGACTGTCCCTGGAAAATAGGGACACTTGGAGGGTCTAAGCTAAGCTCCCCTGTACATTCAGAAGCACACAGTCCCAGGCCAGCAGGCAAGTGTACATACATGGGGATTATCCCCTTTTTCTAAAGGGGAGCAAGAGATTTTTGTCTCCTGATTCTCCCACCTCGGTAAAACAACCACACCTGGCCATCACGAAGCTAAATGCTCATTGCGAATAACTGTCAGATTATGCATCTGTATCAAATGGTTTAAAGAACCCTGCCTGGCTTGATACAAGTTTCCTGATCGCTCTCTTGTGGGTGATTACTTTGATTAAACACCTTTCCCTTCATTTTTATTGCTTTTTAATGTTGATTTTGCAAAACATTTTTTAATTATACAGAGGGCGAACTTTTCCTTGGGTACCCAAAACTCGGGTGGAAACATCTGCAGAGGTGGGTAATATGGCATGAACTCTCGTGTGATCTCCCTGGCTGGCTATTTCCTTCCATAGTTAGGGGGCTGTAAACACCTATCTTTTGATATTAAATCCTTATTTGCACTTAACCATTCACTGAACCTTTCTCTTGCCATGCAGCCAAATTAAAAGAACAACAACAAAAAAGCTTCAGGATTAAGGCATTTTGGGGAGAGATAAACCTATGATTCACTTTAGTTGGAGCGTGCCCAAAAATGTCATCATTTTTTACATGATATGCAAACATAAAGTCAATGGGCATGATTCATTTGAGCCCTTCTAGGCTGCAATTGCATAAAGGTAAAGGGACACCTGACCATTAGGTCCAGTCGTGGCCGACTCTGGGGTTGCGGCACTCATCTCACTTTATTGGCCGAGGGAGCCGGCGTACAGCTTCCGGGTCATGTGGCCAGCATGACTAAACCGCTTCTGGCAAACCAGAGCAGCGCATGGAAACGCCATTTACCTTCCCACCTATTTATCTACTTGCACTTTAACATGCTTTCGAACTGCTAGGTTGGCAGGAGCAGGACCGAGCAACGGGAGCTCACCCCGTCATGGAGATTTGAACCGTCAACCTTCTGATCAGCAAGTCCTAGGCTCTGTGGTTTAAACCACAGCGCCACCCACATACCCAATCCTAATAATTTTATTGTACTAGCCATCGGCCATGACAAATCTGAATCAAAAATAAATACAAGCAAAAGGGATGTCACGATCACAAATAATGATCTCTATTTCGATCTCTGCATCTCCCTTACAGTTCACTGCTATATTGTCCTGGGTCTTCTTTCTGATCTTTTTGGCCGCCAAAGCAAAAAGGGCGACTTTACATTGCTAAGAAGCCATAGGACCTTCTCTGCCGGGGAGAGACATCTTTCCTGTATGGATGCTAAAGTGAGTAATCGCTTCTTGGGTCCAATGTATCATGGGCAATATAATAAATAGTGCAATATGTATTCTACTAGCAGTTGCCCACATATGCAGAGTCCTTCTTCATATGGTACCCTGTTATATCGTCCATCTAGAACGGCGGAGGACATAGCTTGAAAACTCAGCTCAATAAAAGTGAATCTAAGTAAGGCTTTTGGTGTCCTCCAAAAAAACTCTTTGCCTTTCAAAGTCATTGGGCTTTAAAGAGACATTCTCTTCTACTTCCTTAAAAAAAGAAAAAGAAACTAATTATCTCCCTTCTCCAGAGTACCTGTTTCCACACACCCCTTCAACTATAGTCCTCCCCTTCCTTTCAGTGATTTCACTGCACTCATTTCCACTGACTGTTCGAGGAGCTTTCGTAAATGAGGTTAATAACCTCCTTGCCCCTCATGTGATTTTTGAGACTTGGGAATCTTAATTTTTCTTTAAATGCAGCATGTAATGTGCTGGGAAAGTGTTTCAAATTCAAATCACAATCTCCCTATAAACGTTCACATATATCCTCAGGGGTGCTATTTCATTATTTCATGTTTAGGGAAGGCCAAGGCTTTTCTGGTAAATGGACAAAATACACAATAAATGCCTATTATTGGCTACATTTAAGGGATGAGCAGTGTAATGCTGCGTGCGTCTACTCAGAAGTAAGACCCATTGACTCCACAATTGGGGTGGAGACACTCCTTCAGGTATAAATTGTGAGATGAACAGCCAAAAAGCAGAGTCTCAATGAATTACTGAAATACACGAATGCCAGAGGGGTGTGCGGACCCATTACCTTCTCTGCCACCCCCTTTACAAACTGTTTTAGAAGATTTTGAAAGGGATGGGAGTCAGGGGGTGGATTTGTGCCCCAGAATCAGGGATAAACATTCTTCTTTCGTAATAAGCAGTCAAGGCTATGCCAAACCTATTGGAAAATTATCCCACAGAAGGCAGTGATAGCTTATATCGGATACCTAGAAAAGCTGGATGGATTACAGTGAGCCCCCAAAGACCGTGGGAAGCAGCACCTCCTCAGTGGAGGAAAGTAACCACGCCTCCAGCGGAGAGGAGCTACAGGGCTCGGGGGAGGTGAGGCGGTGCCAGGACACCTTGCCTGAGCAAAGCGGGGAGGAGAGAGGTCCTCCGTTACCCGCGCCCTCCTTGCGCAGTAGGCTTCCACGCAGAGAGGGGAAGCGCAGACTGGGCGTCAAGAAACTACTCTGCTGGGGAAGGTTTAAGGGCTGCCCACTCTCAGATTCTGCCAGTGAATGAGCGAGGCATGGAATAGTGGCGCTCTGCATGGTGAAGGTTTCTTTGGCACCAATAACAAGGCTTTACAGCCGACCAGGAAGGCATTTGCCTGATTGCTCTCCAGCAACCCCCTGATACCCTTACACGGGGGATGCAATGGATGGCTGCTGTTATGTCCCTCTGCGACATTAGAAATTATTACAAGATTCGGAAGGGTGATGGTGATTTGTATGCTGAAACAGAACATCCATTTCCCACTCTGCTGCTCACTTGCTCCCTCCTGGGTCCTTCGAGATCCCCATAAGCATACTGATCTGCCGATCAGCCCCAGGGTAACTTTTAGTCAGTGCCTACCTCTATGTCGCTTCATGGTTCCGGCCCAGAAATGTTGCCATTTTTCATCTTTATGTTCATCTTTATTTTTCATCTGACACTTGGAGCAAGGTCCTTTTTCTAAAACGCAGTTGCCTTTGACCATTAGACTGTAGCCTGGATAATAGAACTACTTGAAAGTTAATCGCAGTCCTGCTGTAGCATTGCTTAGGAGTCCTGAATAACCTTGATCCTGTCTTGAATTCTTCATAGGAGAAGGAAAGTGAAGAGAGTTTGGAAAATGTCAGAGTATTCTCAGCACATTTCACTAAGGTGGCCTTCAGGAGCCTCTTAATTCTACATTTTCTCCCCATGATATGTGGCAGTATAGGAAGGAGCTTCTGCAAGTGTCTCCACCCCCATCATTCTGCCTGGACACTGAGGTCCAGCTCCGAGGGCCTTCTGGTGGTTCCCTCCCTGTGAGAGGGCCTTCTCGGTGGTGGCACCCGCTCTGTAGAACGCCAAGGAAATAAACAACTATCTGGCTTTTAGAAGGCATCTAAAGGCAGCCCTGTTTGGGGAAGTTTTTAATGTATGATGTTTTATTCTGTTTTTAATCTGTTGGGAGCTGCCCAGAGTGGCTGGGGAAACCCAGCTGGATGGGCAGGGTATAAATAATAAATTATTATTATGATATTATTATTACTAGGCAGTGCTCGTTCCACTGTCAACAGGCAGGACAGCCACACTTGCCCCAGTGCAGCGGCAGCGGGGAAGAGAAAGAAAAGAAATACTTCAGTCTGTTTTCTCCATACTCAAGGTTATACCCTAAAACAATACATTTCATTCCAAGCTTTGAGTTCTGGCCGAATTCACTACACTTCCAGTCTGATATTAAATTCAAGCAAACATCATGATCTTCTTAAATGTGTGAAGGAGGAATTTCTGCTTCCATCATCCATAAGATACACACAGTGGGAGACTGAAAGGATTCCCTCTGCACTTCATAAAGGAACTCAACATGAATATGGAAGGAAGCCAGGTTTTTGAAACCCCTGCTTTCTTCTTAATCCTTTAAAAAGCTTTATAGTGTATTTTTTTTATAATAACAACCGAAAACTATACTGAATAATAACTTAATTATCACCTAGTTTTATGTTTGCAATGTGACTAAATGTCTAAAGACTACCATGCTGTTCCCCGAATTGTTCAGGGCCCTGTTGTTTTGTTAATATTTATGTAACACCCTTTAAAAAGTGAGGCCTTTAATTCTGGCAAGTGGTGAATACAGGATATAAAATTTATCCCCTCAAGGTGTCAACCAGTCTACTTTATTAGCTTCTTTTTTAAAAAAATAAAAATGTTGACTTAAAAATTGGAATGGAGGGGGGGAATGCTATTAGAAGGAATCAAATTTATGAATCCAATTTATTCAGATGTGCGACACGGAAAAGCATATAAATGACATTTATTGCTTAGGTAATTACTCATTTTTATTGAATGGCAGCATAATTACTTGAACAAAGTCGTATGTTCAGTAATGTATGCACCAAATGTTACAGCTGCCCTTGGCTACAGTAACTTTACTCCCCCCCCCTCCTTTCACGGATTTCTGCATAGTATACTCAGCCCTTGTTAAAGGATTCTCTGTTAAAACCAATTGCAGTGGCAGTTAGACTTCAACGGCTGTTCTTTGAACAACTTCATGCTCCACAACACCCAACCACAATTATTTCCAACCAGCGTTGTATTCAATTTCATTAGCCTGGTTAGGAAGGGCAACGTTCAGCTAAGGAATCCGCTGGCTGAGAAACAAAATTCTAATTATGTTGAAAAGCACATCTCGTCTTGTTTAGTTTTCTACAAAAGAATAGTCTACCATTAAAAAAAGAAAGAACATATAAAAGAATTCAGATATCTATGCTGAAATTTTTTAAAAAGGCACTTTTTAATTGGAATGCGAATATTTTGGCCACCTAACAAGGCCAGTTTCTGAATCAGTCTTCTTAAACCAGGACATCCCTGTCTGGGATTTCAAATTTACACTCTGGGCTTGTGTTGAAGGGTTTTCTCCCTAAAGCAGAGGCTCTGGCTTCATTTAGGGTTGTCATACGTCTGGAATTTTCTGGACATAAGCAGTATCCAGCCCCCTTAAGCAGCATGCTGGCAGAAATTGCTGAAATGTCCAGGAAAATCTGGATGCATGGCAGCCATGTTGGTAATATAGATTTTGGCGATTTCCATTTAAAATAGCTTAAAAACTCATTTTTTGGTTGAGATTTCACCAAGAAAGCTCAACAAACTTTTTGTCTGGATTATCACTTTTGGAAATATGGCAAACCTACTGCATTTTTCGCTCTATAAGACGCACTTTTCCCCCTCCAAAAATTAAGGGGAAATGTGTGTGTGTGTTATGAAGCGAATGCAGGCTCCATGGCTTCAGTGAAAGCAAAGCGAAGCCTCCGAAGTGCAGCAGGAGCAATCCCGCTGCGCTCCGGAGGCTTCGCGTTGGTTTCGCTGAAGCCTGGAGAGCGAGAGGGGTTGGTGCGCACCAATCCCTCTTGCTGTCCTAGCTTCGCTTCGCTGGAGAGGCACTGCACAGCTTTCCCTCTCTGCACAGCGCCCCTTCAGTGAAGCGGGAGGAGAAATGGAAGGGACTCCGTTTCTCCTGCCGCTTCGCTGAAGGGGCGCTGCGCAGAGAGGGAGAGATTTTTTTTTCTTGTTCTCCCCCTCTACAACCAGGTGAGTCCTATGGTCGGGTGCGTCCTATAGAGCGAAAAATACAGTAGCTTAATTTGAACTAGTAGAGGGTTTAGTTTGTGCAGGATAGAAATCTTGACCTTTGGAAATGTGAGTGGTATGCATCTAAGTTTCAAACAGATTAGACCTGTTGAAATTAATGTACATAATGTAACCATGTACATTCATTTCAATGGGTTTGTTCTTTGTAAAACTTAGTTGAATGCCACTACTTATTCAGAATGAGGATGTAAGGGTTTTTTTTTACATTCTTGTCTGCATTTGTCACACACAGATCTTTTTCTGTTCCTCTGCATTTCATCTCCTGCCAATAACTGCATTATTCATCTCCCTGCCCACTGTGGTGAAATGATATAGACATTACATTATTCCACCTCATTCTTAATTGGGTGGGAGATGGGATGCAATCAATTACATATCACTTGCCTACTAAAAGCGACAACAATACTGATTGTATTCGCTGAATGGATTTCCATTCCGGACATAGGATGTATATGTGAACATTGGCAACGTTCACTCCCTAGTTCATTTTCATAGAGGCGCAGGTCAATTCTGTGTCCAGGGCAGCTGTCTACCAGCTCCATCTGGTACACAGGCCCTACCTGTCTGTATACTGTCTTGTGAGAGTGGTGCGTGTTCTAGTTATCTCCCATTTCAACTACCGCAATGCGCTCTACGTGGGGCTACCTTTGAAGGTGACCCAGAAACTACAACTAATCCAGAATGTAACAGCAAGACTAGTGACTGGGAGCGGCTGCCAAGACCACATAACACCAGTCTTGAAAGACCTACATTGGTTCCCAGTACGTTTCCAAGCACAGTTCAAAGTGCTGGTGCTGACCTTTAAAACCCTAAACAGCCTCAGTCCAGTGTACCTAAAAGAGCGTCTCCACCCCCATTGTCCCGCCTGGACACTGAGGTCCAGCATTGAGGGCCTTCTGGCGGTTCCCTCACTGAAAGAAGCAAAGTTACAGGTAACCAGGCAGAAGGCCTTCTCAGTAGTGGCACCCGCCCTGTGGAACGCCCTCCCACCAGATGTCAAAGTAATAAACAACTATCTGACATTTAGAAGACATCAGAAGGCAGCCCTGTTTAGGGAAGTTTTTAATGACTGATGTTTTAATGTATTTTTAATATCTTGTTGGAAGCTGCCCAGAGTGGCTGGGAAAACTCAGCCAAATAGGTAGCGTATAAATAATATATTATTATTATTAGTAGTAGTAGTAGTAGTACTAATTCCCTCATTCAAACATTAAAAGTTGGGCAGGAGAAGTTCACCAGATTGATATAAGAATTAGAGACCCACTGATATAAGAATTAGAGACCCAGGGTGTAGATTTTATTTTATTTTAAAAACTTTCCAATATTACTTTCATTTAACCTTTGGCTTTAATGCATTCTTGAATGATTCCTGCATGCCTGCACTTTGTAACTCCCTTCTACGCTGCATTCCACCTCTCCTGCCTGACCCTGAAAGTGGTACAAATGGCAGGATGCTTTCTTATGTATGTTGTGAGTTAGCACCGGCATCTCCTTGAAAGCTTCCATGGAGCAGATAGGAGCTGGAATGTAAACAATCCTGAAGGCCTGGTTGCTAGGGCGACGGTGACAGAAGCGTGATATTTGGGATCAAATGGCCTGGGCACATTTGGGACACTCCAAGGTGATTCTGGGAATGAAGATACCAATATGGAGCCATGCATATTTTACTGCTTATAACCTGTAACCTTTCCTGATGTATGTTGATGTTTATGTTTTAAGAATCTTTAGATGTTTTATGACTCTTTTGTGCATTGCCTATCAAACCCTTGCTCCTCCTTGTGGCAGACCTTCTTAACTGGCTAGGACAACCACATTAAGTCAAGCTCTGCCCTTTTGCAATAGCTATAATAAGTGCTGGCTCCCACCTGGACACTGGTCTTAAATTAGTTTCCTTGGTCCCATGGTTTATTTGGAAGATGGTCCCTTACCTGAGTAAGGAACAAGGTGGTGCAGAAATGAATTCTTGCCACACCCCTACACTAGGTTTGTTCCTGTAGCTTACAAGGGTGGGCAGGGGCACAGGCAGGGTAGCAGTGAGGTCCTTCTTATGGTTTTCCCACAGGCAACCAGTTGACCACTGTGAAAACAGGGTGCTGGACTAGATGGGTGATTGCCTATCTAACTGGAACATCCTTATGTTCTTAGGTTAGTACTCTTCACTGTCAGGGATCGGTCTTCTATCCTCCTTTCCTCTGCTGATGAGTTTGTTTTGCCTTTTCCATCATATGTATGTATGTATAATGGACCTTGAATGGACTTTAGATCCTGATCCATGGTATCTTCTCATTTCTTCAAATACTATGTGTTCTAACTCACTGGAAAAGGAAGTCAAAGGATCAATCTATTTGGGTTTTTTTTCCATGACCATGAATGGTTTAGATTCCTAATGAAGACACTAGATCATGGGGACTTTTGAACTTTCAGTAATTCGTTTAAACTTCTCATGTCACTCATTTATGGAGGTGCCTTTATTTGCTGCTCATTATCTATATTGCTGCAGAAAAGCGGGCTTTCAAATTGAGAATAGGTCAAGAGAGAGCATGCACAATGGCTTCTGACCAAAAACTGGCTCTTTTTTCTGTCCAGTCCCTAAGATGCTCTGAAGTTCATGCTAATAGCAACATTTATTCCCAGTTCAATCATTTTTGTTGGCTTTGAGAAAGGATAAGGAGGAAATTTGGAATATGTGTGCTGTACCGCTGCAGACCGTATGGAATTGGTCAATTTACACAAACATGTTAAGTTTTTCCCCACTGACAATTTTTGCAAATTTTCTTACAAAATTGATCCATGTAAAGTATATTGAAAGGGAGGAGAGACACTACGGGAAAGGCCACGCAAATCAAAGATGAATCGACATAGGTACATTTTCTAAAGGAGATATGCAAAATGGCACAATTCATTGTTGGATATGACAGAGGTGGGTGCATGATGTTGTAGCATTTGCAATGATGAATTATCATTATTCTAGGAAACTAAAATATTTATCCATCTAGCTCAGAATTGTCTACTCAGATTGGCAGCATGTCAGGCCATGCTGAGGAGGGCCTGTTACCTCTCAGTCTTCTCTATGCTAAACATACCAACTGCTTCAAGCATTCCTCATAAGGCCTGGTTTCCAGACCCTTTATCATCTTGGTCACCCTCCTCTACATACATTTCAATATTATTCTTAAATGTGGTGCCCAGAACAGAGTACAATACTCCAGTTGGGTCTGATCAAAGCAGGATAGATTGGTAATATTACTACTCTTGACTGGGACACTATTTTTCTGTTGATGCAGCCTAGAATTGCTTTAGCCTCTTTTGCAGCTGTTGACTCCTTCTTCTTCGCCAAACCTTTATTAGGTATTACTACTGTTGACTTGTGTTCTACTAAGACCCCTAGATCCCTTTCACATGTATTTCTGTCAAGTCAGGTCTCCCCCATGCTATATTTGTTCGTCTAGTTATTCCTTCCTAAATGTAGAACCTTACATATCACAGTAGCAGTCTCTACTGAGAAGCACTCAAGTCACAATGGCATTACCAAGCAATTGCGTCTCACATTCCAGATACAGGCAACTGCACACTGGTGGCTACACCTCACCAAAAGATAACATAACAAAACAAATAAAGAAAAGAATCCATAGTGATGCTTACAATTAAATAATGGATGCTCAATTGCCTCACATTTGCAGAAAGCATTATCACATTTGGGGGGGGAGGGGATAAGTCATCACTGGAGATGCAAATTAGCATTTTCTCCTGTGGATTGTTTTATTTAAATTGGTGCCACAAGGGGGAAATGTTATTGCAAGCCCTCCATTGTGATCCACCTATAACATTATTCCTGAGTGATTCATGCAGCATCGATGCTTCC
Source organism: Podarcis siculus (assembly GCA_034642415.1). Taxonomy (NCBI): domain Eukaryota; kingdom Metazoa; phylum Chordata; class Lepidosauria; order Squamata; family Lacertidae; genus Podarcis; species Podarcis siculus. The sequence continues at coordinate 1,204,214 of JAXCMG010000075.1, read as the reverse complement.
AGCCAGATTTAAATTACGTGAACTAAACGAGGAAAAGACCTCCTCTGTGTAAATTATCAGAAATTGTGATCTATCGAGAGTAAAATGCTTTGTACACAACTGTGCAATTGACAGCAATTCAGGGAAATGCAGGCTGTAAAAAGAACATATGCATGTTTGCATGTATAATGAGGTAAAAGGGGAAGGAGGGAGGAATTTTTTCTCTACAAATTTAAATTGCAGAAATATTTTGAAGAGCCCAGTCGCATTAGGAAGGTGTGAACAACAACTGAGCAGCCAGCTGCATTCACAAACACTGTAACAAATTGATCGTTTATTTGCATAAGTTAGATTTGAGTTGTACTGAAATCTACAGCCTCCATTAAGCAGCTTATTTTTGCGTCACGTGCAGATGGTGAGCTCAGTGATGTCCCATCTTAAAACTTCCCCTGCTGCCTTACATTTGTACACTGTTCAAAACTAGGATTTCTTCTGAAACTTCCAAGGGAAGTTTGTAGACAGATTTATTGAAATTGTATATGAAACGGTCATTTTTTTGTGATGCGCAGATTGTGTCCACAAATGAATGACTTATCAGTTTATATGGAATGTACTTCTTTAAAAAAAAATGAATTTAGATCTCCAGCTAAATACAAGTGTGTGTGAAATTTTGATACAAATTCTCTTTGAGCCCATGGCATACACCCACTGTTAACAGTCATGTCTTCTTCCAAGGAATCCTGAGAACTGTAAAACGTTAAGGGTTCTGGGAAGTGTCGCTCGAACAACTTGCGGCACCCCTAACAAATTATACCTCCCAGGATCCTTTGGGGGGAACTATGACTGTTAAAGTGGTATCTTTTAAATGTATGCTGTGGTGTGACCTTAGATTCCACGCTGCTTAAACTTACAACTTCCGTTCATAGACTTAAACTGAAGATTATTTCTTCTGGAATCCTAATGTTGATATATTTAATGTTGATATTGTTAGGATTCTTACTCCGTGCTTGCAGCCATGGGATTGTTTTCTATCACATGACGGTGTATGTTTTCATTCCGCAGTGTGGGAAGTGACGGAGACAGGATGTTTGTGTTACTGTGTTTCCGTGATGTGGGACTATTGTCCTTTGTTCTTTCTCTTTGCTGTCTGATGAGAAAGAGGAAGGAGCTAAGTCAAAATGCTCCGAGTGTATTATATGTAAATAAAGTAATTTAGCCAAAATTCTGTGCTACTGAGTTCGTTACATGGACTGCTAATACTATGCAGGCTCCATAAGTGTGCTGATGCATCTTAGTATCAGTCGCTGTGATGTTCGGGCTGGAGAAAGCTTTCGAAGCTCCTGAACGACCGACCAGGATGGAGAGAACATGCCAGTCGGGCATTTGTCTCTGCCAGGGTCCTACACATGAGTAGGACAATCCTGACAGATATATCATGTCTACATTATTTAAATGCACATAAACACACTTAGGTTATACCAGTGCTTTTTTCTGGGGGGATGCAGAGGTACGCATACCCCTAAACATTTTGTGAATCTTTGTACCTTTGTCCATTTACTGTATTTATTTTTCCCGATTTGAACTATGAAATGGTGATTTTCTTGAGTCAAAATGAGAGTACCCCTAAACATTTTTTTTAAGGGAAAAAAAGCACTGGGTTACACTGTTAACCAAATGTGAGTTTGAAGGAATATTGGTGGTGGGGCAGGAGAGAGGTGCAATAGCCAGAGAAAGCTTTGGAAAGTGGTTTCTGGAGGGAGAAATGAAATTGATTCCCGCCCCTCTGTTTCGGAAGATAACTCTGTGGGCTAAGCATTCAGCTTCAGAGGACTGAGCTTCGGCTGGCTCAATGCTATCAGCTTCCTTCATCATATGAAATATTTTGGTTGCTTGGCTTTTTCTGCTACGTGGAAAAGATACCCTACAGAAAGTGATCATTTTTGACAAAAAGGCATTCATGACAAAAGCTCTGCTCCTACCTGCTGTGAAAGTGTGTAGATAAATCATCAGTGCGCCTTTTCTTCTGTTGTTGACAGCACACTGAATTAAAAGAGTGTATCTGCAGAACTATTTTTATGCTGAGGACCTGCATATCAAACACCTGACAGATTTCACTTGGGTGACTACCAACCTAAGTTACAAACAAACAAACAAACAAACATTTTATTGGACCCGTGTCATCAGGATGTCAACTCAGCGCACAGATTCTGAGTGAAACAAAGGTGCTGAATGTTAGGGAGGGGAGAGAAATTCAATTTGGTTCACATTTTCCTAATTTGCAAAATAATACGGAAACTGAAAGTCAGCCATTTTCCCGAAATTGGCACTTAGATGAATTTTGCAATGCAGTTCTCTAGCCAAGTAATATGTACAAAATTGTACAATAGGCTAGAGGATACACACAGGCCCCCTTCACTGAAAATCAGAAAAAAAAAGAATTTAAAATGATGATGATGATGCAACCATATATGTACGTGCAGATGTGAATTTGTGTGCAAATGCATCTCTTCTGTAGGATTATTTCTCTTGTTTGGTTTGAGTGCGAGAGTTTATAGTTCGAATTCCTTTCGAAGAAAATGTTTTGACTAACGCTGGTTATCTGCAGAAAGGGAAAGGAATCCTCCATCATTCTGGGAATTACGAATGCCTCATATGTGCTTCTGAGCCACACTATTGCCATTCTATCTTTAAGGAGACTTTAATTACCACTTGCTATGACATAATCTCACAGTTAAGCTGCTTGTGGCAAATAGTATTGGAAACTGCACATGTTTTCTGTGTGTGTGTCAAATAGATGCGGGAGTATTTGTGACATCTTGACAAAACTATTTACTTGTCACTTCAAGGCTAAAAAGGGAACGCTATTAAAAAATGCTCTGTGGCCAAGATGGATTTTTATTTAAACAGCTGTAGAGCTCCTAGAAAAATAAGTGGATTCCCCCTGCCCTTTGAAGCAGATCTCACTAATATTTGCAAGGACTGAGTTGAATGTTAAGAGGTGAGGCCCAAAATCACCTCCAACAACCTACACATGCAGGTGTCAGGTGAGATACCTGAGAGGCATATAAACCTGGGGGGGGGGGACTGATGGATGAGAACCCACTTTCCCCTCCACAAGTTGGGTATGAACAGCCTTATAAAGCAAGCCAGATGTGTAAAGGGACCCCTGACCATTAGGTCCAGTCGTGGCCGACTCTAGGGTTGCGGAGCTCATCTCGCTTTATTGGCTGAGGGAGCTGGCGTACAGCTTCTGGGTCATGTGGCCAGCATGACTAAGCCACTTCTGGTGAACCAGAGCAGCACAAGGAAACGCTGTTTACCTTCTCGCCTGAGCAGTACCTATTTATCTACTTGCACTTTGACGTGCTTTTGAACTGCTAGATTGGCAGGAGCTGGGACCGAGCAACGGAAGCTCACCCCGTCGCGGGGATTTGAACTGCTGACCTTCTGATCAGCAAGTCCTTGGCTCTGTGGTTTAAACCACAGCACCACCCGCGTCCCAAGCCAGATGTGTGTTAGAGACTAAATCAAGGTTTCCCAAACTTGGGTCTCCAGCTGATCTTGGACTGCAACTAGCTAGCAGGACCAGTGGTCAAAGACGATGGGAATTGTAGTCCAAAAACAGCTGGAGACCCAAGTTTGGGGAACACTGGGCTAAATGAAGAGGATGCAGAAACACAGGTTACATGGGGCAAAACATTTAGGGAAATAAATACTTAAAGAATCTACGTGAATTCTGATCTGAGATGCATCTCCTGAACTAACATGCAGATGAGAACTTAGTGTTCCAGGATAATTCACATTCCTCAAACATTATGATGATGCAGTTTGGGGCTCAAAAAGTTGTACGGCCACATTTTACCTTAGGGAGAAACTGCATTTAGAAATGTTCTAAGACTAAACCTGCGTAAATATGAAGTACAGATTTTTTAGTTTTTTATAATTTTCATTTATATACATTGCAACAATTATTTAATCATAGTTTTAACATTTTCAAGTTTCCTTCCCCCTCTTTCTGCCGTTCCTTACATTTATTTCCATCCTTTCCTGCATACTACAAATTGCTGTAACTTGTTCAAATATATTTTGAAAACTGCAGGTTTTTACAATAATCCTACCAATGTCTTGATCTGTTTACAGTTTGTTTGTAAATACTCAACAAACCACTTCCGTTCCTTTCTAAAAAGTTTGTTGTCTTTTTTTCTTATTCTTCTGGTAAGATTCTCAATTTCTGCATACTCCATTAGTTTCTGTATCCAATTTTCTTTCGTCAGGACCTCTTCATCTTTCCACTTTGGGACAAATAACATTCTTGCAGCTGTAGTTGCACACTATACTGTTTGGGTAGTTGTAATCCTATAATTCCCAAGAGAAAAGCTTCTGGTTTTTTTTTATGAATGTTATCTTAAAAATCTTTTTCAATTCATTATATATCATTTCCCAGTAAACTTTGACCTTATTACAAAACTACCACATGTGAAAAAGTGCCTTCTTTCTTCTTACATTTCCAACACTTATTTGACTTTGATTTACACATTCCCCCCCCCCCCAATCTACCAGGTGTTAGGAACCATCTATCTAGCATTTTCATTTAATTTTCTCTTAAACCATAACATTGGCTGAATATTCTTGAGCAGTTGTTGTTGCTGTTAATTCAGGTGAATGTGGAGATGGAACAGAGCAGACATATGGCGGACATGTGCAAATGGTACACAGGCTGTAAACAGGCTGATTCATTTAACCCAACCTGAGAACAAAGGGATGTTGGGGTTGCCAACCTTTTACTCCACCCAGCTATAGTCCATCTTGACATTATGGGCATGAAAACTATTGAGCCATCTCACTCATCTATTTTATTTTTATAGGCCACGGGGAATTTCTAAATCTAGGTTTGGTTGGTTGGCTAATTATTTCACACCAAGCATTTAAACCATCCACTCTGGTTACTTCAAATTCACTCCATTGTCCTCTTGCTTCTTTGAATGGACTAGCCGTCAACGTTTTTCATCCATGGCAATATATCACTGGAATGCAACGATGGGTGACATAAAGCCGTTTGATCACTCAACAGGCACTGAAAGCCTTTTCCTTTCCAGAACAAGTTTTAAAAAATGATATTTTTTATTTTTATAAAAGAGCATTAGTCCCTATAAATAAATTAAAAGTTTCTAATACATTTTCATTGCTCACAGCACTTAATATTTAAATGTTTTGGCTTAACTCACAGTGCACGAGGAACACTTTAGATTGTCAAACAGACCTCTTGCAAGCTGTTAAAACTGTATTTACATTTCAGATCCTCACAAATTTCAATGCTGCCTGGGTGCTTATTTGGCTGAAATGTTCTTTCGCAAGTTGAATTAATATGGCCAATTCAGAAGAAGCTGGGGACCGTGTCCTGTAGCTGCTTGAACAGCAGGGTTACAGTGACCTCCATTCTTTCTGACCCAGGAAAGTGGTCATGCCAGAGATGAAGTCCAATCAGAGAAGTGAACAGTTCAATGAGGATATGTGGGTGATGATTAGAGAGGAAAGAGGGATGAAAGATCTTGAGAGCTATAGATGTCCTGAAGATGGAACGGCAATACTGATACGTTGATGAACTAATACCAGTGTACTGGAAGAAGCAAAGATGACCAGTGTTGAAGCAATGATTTTTCAACATCAACTTCGTTGAGTTGGTCATATTGTGTGGATGCCAGATTATCATCTTCCAAAGCAACTAATCTATTCCGAACTTAAAAATGGAAAGCGTAATGTTTGTGGTCAACAAAAGAGGTTCAAAGACTCTCTCAAGGCAAATCTTTAAAAAAAGGTAATATAAACACCGACAACTGGGAAACACTGGCCTGCAAGCACTCCAGTTGGAGAACAGCCTTTAGCAAAGGTGTCATGGGCTCTGAAGATACTCGAACTCAGGACAAATGGGAAAAACGTGCTAAGAGGAAGGCACACTTGGCAAATCCACACCGAGGTCAACTCCTGTCCGGAAACCTATGTCCCCACTTTTGGAAGGACGTGTGGATCCAGAATTGGCCTCCACAGTCACTTATGGACTCATTGTTAAAACCGTGTTTATGGAACACAATCTTACTCGGCTACAAGTGATCGCCAAAGAAGAAGAAAAAGAAGAGAGCTGCAACAATGACGATATCAACAATGGGCTGGTAGTGTTGGGAGAGCCCTTTTACATTACAACCCACTATTCTTTCAAGGAACTCAAGGCTTGTAGAATTGCTTCATTTTGTCTGAGCAAAGATATATGCCTGGGTTTCCCTGGCCCTTATCCAATGCTCTAACTACCATGACATTATATAAACTGGTCCCACCATTGAACACACCGTATAAATATGGTTATGTCTCTAGATTTACACAGGATCCTTCAGAATCAACTGCAAAGTAAGTGTAATTTCTATGTGTGTTGCGTGTGGGATGCTGGTGTGGGGGTAAGTACTGTTGATTCTAAATATTGTACCGAGAGAGCAGAAGCAGTGAAGCTCTTTGAAATAATAGGGAATTCAATATTGCAGTTGTGTTTGGTCCAACGAAATAAGCCAAGCGGCGCATTCTTCTGCACTCTTGCATACTATTATGACACAGGGGCTGTAGCAATCAGACCAAGAGCTATGGGGGGGGGAGATCCCCATCCCTGTATCCCCATAGGGGCTTCTCAGTTCTGAACCCTTTATGTGGTAAAGTACGCTATAGCTGAAGCAAGTGAAGTGCTTCAGACCACAGAGAATAATGTGTTTATTTTAGTCTCTCAAAAGGTCAGTAAAGCCGAACAGCAGTAAATTACACTGCTAAAAATGCATTGTCTGTCAACACAACACACTTTCACAGCTGGTTTCCTCACTGTTTGTTAGGTTTGTATTTATTCAATCAATGGATTGTGCTGACTGCCGGGCAGGCTGGCTTTCGTTATTGTGAGAGAGCATCCAGGAAGAAAGGGCAGCAGAAGAAGGCTCCAGTGATTTTTTTTTGCCCCGCCTTTTCAAAATGCACCTCAAATGATGCAGAAATATTTTAAAACGGTGTTAATGTTCCACATCATTCACTCTCGCAAGCCCTGCCTTTCACTGTGGCTTGAGAAAACCTAGGCTGCTGCATCTACCAAGGTGTTGTGCTTTAAGACTGTGATCACTCTCCACAGAGTTGGAACTCTGCTGCCAGGGTGATCAGGAACAGAATAGGAACCGGTGGTGGGGTGTTCTTTGAAAAACTCTACTCCACATGTGACTCGGAATTAGAGCTTGGGCATGAATGGTGACCTGAAATGAAAACATCCAGCCTTTTCTGCCGCATTTGCCAGAGTGAAACTTCCTGCCTCGCACAGACTTCTCTACTTTGCACCTGCAAACCTTTCCCTAGGTTTTTTCAAACTTCAAGGCACACAAACATTACATTTTCTGCATATTAAACTCAATATCTTCAACACAACTCCAATGAATTGCTTTAGATTTCACGTATTTTTGCTTCACCGTTTCTTAATAATTTAATTGATTTCATTATAAATTATATGCCAAGTGTTAACGTGAAATATATGGTGCACTTCAATTCTGCTAATATTAAGATGGCATTGATTATTGTACGGATACATTTGTTGATTAAAAGGGAGTGGGAGAAAATATGTGTGGTACTTTGGCTTATCCCCACTCTCATATTAAAAAAGCAAAACCCAACCGCAACTTTTGTAAGTCCTTAAAAAAAGTGATTCCCTAGGTGGCAAGCACACTGTTAGTTCTTATGCCAGAAGCTCAGTAAGAGACGTTATCACTTGAAAACATTTTGAAGGGGCAAAAATAGTACATTCCCAAGAGATGGCAGCCTACCCCATTTATGCCAAAAAGATTAAGGCTGGTGTTCTTGTGATGACTAAGTATAGATTTTGGACATTTTCCAATGGGAACAGGCCTGACGAAATGCTCACTCAAGAGCACAGGCAATGCATGGTGAAAGTGTGTATACAGACAGGTGAAAATTGAGTTCTGCATCATGAAAGTGTATTGAATACCCATAATTGTATGATTAAGGCAATTTGCACATTGTACCTGTGTTATGTTTCCTTATCTGATTGGAATAGCAGGAGCATATGACATTTTATTTATGATGTGGAAGAAATGAAGATACAAATAAACAAGGCCTCTATTTATCACTGTAGATTTCTCTTAAAGTAATTGCTCGTTTATGAAACAAATCATATTGGCGGTGAAGGGAAAAATAGATGCTGCTTAATTCAGGAACACATTTTTTTAAAATGGGCAGAGAGCATGTACATAATGTTTGTACACCTAGATGTTTGGCAGTCTCCCGAGACTCTTTTTCAGAATCATTTAACGCAACTAAAGTGTCAATTCTGTGCTCCCTGTGAGAGTGGCATTGGGGCTATAGCATATCACTAATGCATTTATATTGCTATATAATGCTACGTTGCATATCACTAATGCATTTATATTCTTATATTCAGAGTTATTAGCAGTAGCAATGATAATCCATTGCAGATTTTAAAATAAGCTTTGGTGAAGGTTGTGTAAAATCTAGGACCTATTTGTACATCCTATGTTTTAGATGTATATCTAGGATGCAAATATCTAAACATGTGAAGATGACTGCCTGGACACTGTGGTCCAGCGCCGAGGGCCTTCTGGCGGTTCCCTCACTGCGAGAAGCCAAGTTACAGGGAACCAGGCAGAGGGCCTTCTTGGTAGTGGCACCAGCCCTGTGGAACACCCTCCCACCAGATGTCAAAGAGAAAAATAACTACCAAACTTTTAGAAGACATCTAAAGGCAGCCCTGTTTAGGGAAGCTTTTAATGTTTACTAGGTTATTGTATTTTAGTGTTTTGTTGGAAGCCGCCCAGAGTGGCTGGGGGGACCCAGCCAGATGGGCGGGGTATAAATAATAAATTATGATGATAATGATGATGATGATGATGATAACATCAGGCACAGGGCTGCTGGTTGTGGCTTCACCAAAATGGCCTTCTGGGCTGAATAGGGAAGCCTAGTGGACAACCTAATTAGGGCCTAATTAGAGCCACCAGTCCTCCCCATTTGGCCCACCATGCCATTTTGGCCAAGCCATACCCAGTAGTGATGTCAGCTTCCCATGTTTAGATAATTACATCAATAGGCCAGAGGTTAATATGCCAAAAAAACCAGAAACCAGGACAGTTTCAATAAATATGGAAATGCCCCTGGACAATAGGGACACTTGGAGGGTCTGTTGTGTGTGGACTAGATCTGAAAATAACAGGATTTTGTCTCATTACGTTTGCTCTAGGATTTCTGCAGATCACAGAGGTGAAAGAATTTCACTGGACTACAGTAACAGACTGGGATTGGTGTAAAACAACGGGACCTCTTGATTTCCTGCTGCCTTTTTTATGAATGTGAAGGGGAAATTTGAAGGCCCAGAAAACCCACATAGTAATTTGTTTTAATCCATGGTTGGTCATAATTTGAAAGTGCCTTAGAACTCCGAGGTATTGTAGGCTATGAGATTGCCTTTCTAAACAATGACGAGTATTTCATTCTAAAGCATATGCTATCTGGGGAATCAAATGTAAGGATGCAGTTCTGGGCTTGGACTTGAAATACCTTAGGGTGTCCATTTATCTGACTTTGCTCCAAAAAAATGGGATGCTGATTTATGCTTTTGTGCCCCGATCTTTTGAAAGCCTGAGCCTTAAACACTCATGTTAGACTAAAGAATATCTTAATAATGAAACCAGCCGGCAGCAAGACGTCTGCATTCTCTCTGATAAATGGGTAATAAAAATTCATTAAAACGTGGAGAATACTGTTGAGAATTTTCTTAGCTGGTGTGTAAATTATCATTTAGACCAGGGGAATCTTTCTTGGCCTGAGGGCTGCCTTCCATTCTGGGCAGCGTTCCATTGGCCACACGGCAGTGGTGGGAAGGACTAGATATAAAAGTGGCTGAAGCAATGAGAGCACATTTTACCAGTGCCCAACTTTGTGGTTTGTGGGTGCATGCCACCACCCGTGCGTGATGTCACTTACATGTGGCACTGGCAATATGTGTCAGGAGTGCGTTCAGGAGCCAAGCCCTGTGACCAGTAGGGCTTTGCAAGACTGGGGCCTTCCTAAGTTTGTTCTGAAGAGGCAAGGCACGGCCACACAGGTGAGGCCGTTTGGTAACTCACTGCACCTGGTGGCAAGAGCCAGGAAGGGATATAAGGTCAGCATTTCCCTTCGGCTCTTTGCCACCGCAACACATTTCCTGCCTTGCTGCATTTGGCTCCTTGCTTCCTTATCCTCGGACCTCGGCTCCTTGACTCCTTGCTTCTTGACCCTTGGACCCTTGACTTCATGACTCCTTGCTTCTCGACCCTTGGACCCTTGACTTCATGACTCCTTGCTTCTCGACCCTTGGACCCTTGACTTCGTGACTCCCTGCTTCCTGACCCTTGGACCCCTGGCTTCTGGACTCTCGTTCCTGCTCCCACCCCACCATCTTGCTCCCGGTCCCGACATCCTCAGCCGGGACATCGATCGCCCGTAGACCGGACCGTGACACTCTGGTCTCGTCAGAGAGATGTGCTAGAGTCTTCTTTTTGACAATCACTCATAGCTGAGTAACATTGTCTTCCATGAACACAATCTTAACAGTGAGTCTGTAAGTGACTGTGGAGGCACAGTTTCTGTCTCTTTGCCAGATCTGAAAGGCCTTCCTTTTCTTGTCAATAATGTGTTCAGTCTCACTGTCATTCTCATCAAACCAGTCCTGGTGTTTCTTGTTTTGGTCAGAACACACCTGGAATACTGTGTCCAATTCTGGCCACCACAATTTAAGGACAAGGGTCTGGAAAGGGTCTGGAAACCAAACCATATGAGGAATGGTTGAGGGCATTGGGTATATTTGGCCTAGTAAAGAGGAGACAGAGAGGCGATATGATAACCATTTCCTAACATCTAAAGGGCAGTCACACGGAGGATGAAGCAAGCTTGGTAGGTTTCTGGATGAAACATCGGCTCTCGATCCATTCCAGTCCGGCTTCCGCGCTGGTCATGGGACCGAGACGGCTCTGGTCGCCCTAACAGATGATCTCCGCAGGCAGCTGGATCGAGGCGGGTCGGGGCTGCTGTCAGCAGCCTTCGACATGGTCGATCATGAACTCCTGGACCACCGCCTTGCCGACGTGGGAATCCAGGGCACAGTCCTTCAATGGCTGCGCTTGTTTCTCTCTGGTCGGGGACAGAGGGTGGCACTTGGGGGGGAATTGTCATCGTGCCACTCCTTGGTGTGTGGAGTGCCTCAGGGTGCGATTCTCTCCCCGATGCTTTTTAACATCTTTATGCGCCCCCTCGCCCAGCTTGTCCGGAGTTTTGGCCTGGGTTGCCATCAGTATGCCGATGACACCCAACTCTATCTGTTGATGGACGGCCATCCTGACTCGGCCCCAGATACACTGACCAGATGTCTGGAAGCTGTGGCTGGATGGTTACGTGGGAGCCGGTTGAAGTTAAATCCTTCTAAGACAGAGGTCCTCTGGCTGGGACGGAGCGATATGGGATTGAGGGGGCAACTCCCATCTCTTGCGGGGGTGCAATTAGTGGCAACATCGTCCGTTAAGAGTTTGGGTGTAATCTTCGATAACTCCCTCTCTATGGAGGCGCAGATTACAGCTATAACAAAGGCGGCATTTTTCCATCTCCGCCAAGCTAAGCAGTTGGCTCCTTATCTCTCTCGCCCTGACCTAGCCACTGTGATCCACGCGACGGTCACCTCCAGACTGGATTATTGTAACTCGCTCTACGTGGGGCTGCCCTTGAGACTGACCCAGAAACTCCAGCGGGTACAGAATGCCGCGGCAAGACTCCTTACGGGGTCTTCGCTGCGAGATCATATCCATCCGGTATTATACCAGCTGCACTGGCTCCCGGTGGAGTACAGGATCAGGTTTAAGGTGCTGGTCCTAACCTTTAAAGCCCTATACGGCCTAGGACCCTCGTACCTACAGGACCGCCTCTCCTGGTATGTCCCACAGAGAAATTTACGGTCTGCAAATAAAAACATCCTAAAGATCCCAGGCCACAGAGAGGTTAGGCTGGCCTCAACCAGAGCCAGGGCCTTCTCGGCCGCGGCTCCAATCTGGTGGAACGCTCTGTCACAAGAGACTAGGGCCCTGCAGGACCTGACATCCTTCCGCAGGGCCTGCAAGACAGAGCTGTTCCACCAGGCCTTTGGTCAGGGCGCAGCCTGACCCCCCTCCTCTGGCAATCGGCAATCTACACAGAATTTGCTTGATGGTTGCCATTAATTTGATTTTAATTTGATTTAATTAATTTTATAATGAATGTTTTTAGAATGTCGGATTATTTTGATTGTTAGCCGCCCTGAGCCCAGCTTTGGCTGGGGAGGGCGGGATATAAATAATTTTTTTTATTATTATTATATTCTTTTTTTCCTGCTCTGGAAGCTAGGACCCAAACCAATAGCTTCAAGTTACAAGGAAGGAGATTCCAACTAAACATCAGGGAAGACCTTTCTGATGGTAAAAGCGTTTTGACAGTGGAACAGACTCCCACAAGAAGTGGTGGACTCTCCTTCCCAGGAGGTTTTTAAGCAGAGGCTGACAATCCGTCATGTATGATCTAGTTGAGATTTCTGCATTGAATGGGGTTGGACTAGATTACCCTTGGCAGCCCCTTCCAACTCTACAATTCTATGATTGTACGCATCCAAGCTGCACAGCCTATGATGCATTTTGAACGGTTGCCATTCAGGCTCCTGCAAAATGTGTCTTTAAAATGTAAGCCCCATCTCGGCTTTTAACCATAGTGTTTTAGGTAATACAGAATTCATTGCAGCTCTTATCTATATGTGCCTATTGAAAAGATGATGGGGATTTTGCACACATGAAGACACAGTGCTCTGTCTTTAACTGTTTAAATAAGTAGGCTCTCTGCTTCTATGCAGGTGAGAACTGGTAATACAGGTACTGGGAAAGTATTCTGTAATGCACTGATTATCAGCTGGCAGGCCACCACCATCACAGCCATTTAAATTTGGTTCGGACTATTCCTCCAGGTCTTTATTCCTCAAGAAAATAGATAAACTAGGCAGAAAAGGAGAATAGGGTCACTTTATCTTGAATAGTTGTGAAAAAATGGACATGTTGTCAGCTTGCTATCACAAAATAAGGAATCACTACACACACACACACCCCACACCAACCTAAGCTAGTTCAATCCAAAATCAGGCTTTGCAAACAGAACTATTTCCCAGTAAGTCAGAAAAAGAGTATGATTTATTCAGGCTTGTAATAAAGGGCAAAATGTTAGATGTGCCTTTTGTGGCCGGGTTTGGAATATTGGCATGCTTTATGAAAATACCAAATCTGAATTGCAAAGCCAGGTCATTACAAAGTCCAGCAACACCGCTACTTGTGACATTAAAAGCAAGCTACATATTGCGAAAGCTCCCTCTTTGACAGAGTTATTAAATATATTAGAGTCATGTTCTCTATGGGTGGTGGTGGGTTTTTTTTTTAAAAAAATGAAAGGCATAATCCTTTTGTACACAGATAATGTCCCCCTATGCGCAGGGTTGCACTGTAAGTGAGACACATTTCAAGTTTGGCATTAAAGGTGGGCCTTGGGTAAGCTTGGGGAAAATTCATTTCGGTCCTATTTGCACTGCCCAAAACCATATGAGAACTGAAATACAGCCATTCTTTGCAATTCACAATTCTCTGAATTGCGCAATGCAGTTCTCCAGCCAATGTGTACAAAAATGAATATTCTGAGGTAAAATGTGCACATAAATCTATTTCCAAATAGAATGCAGAAAAACACATTATATTTGGGAAAGCTGCTCTTCAGAAATGTGTGCATTTGACAAATTTGCGTGCAAACATTTGTACATTAGGATAACGTTCCACTTAAATGCTGGCGAATTTTCACGAAGACATTTTTTTTAACGAATAAATAAATCACCAACTGATGTGGATATCTGGAGGACTGAATTTAAAGGTGTAATTCAGCATAGTACTGTATTAAAGGTTAAAAGGTAAAGGACCCCTGGACGGTTAAGTCCAATCAAAGGTGACTATGAGGTGCAGAGCTCATCTCATTTCAGGCCAAGGGATCCACGGACAGCTTTCTGAGTCATGTGACCAGCATGACCAAACTACTGGTGCATGGAGGACTGTTATGGGTGCCAGAGTGCATGGAAACATTTTTTACCTTCCTGCCAAAGCAGTATCTACTTATCTAATTGCACTGGCATGCTTTCGAACTGCTATGTAGGCAGGAGCTGGGGCAGAGCAACGGGAGCTCACCCCGTTGTGGGGATTCAAACCGCTGACCTTCTGATTGGCAAGCCCAAGAGGCTCAGGGGTTTAGACCACAGCGCCACTCACGTCTTGGAGTAGACACAAGGGGCACAAAGTCTGCTTGTGCAATGAGTATCTATTACCCTCCCCTTCTCTAAACCTCTTCTGGGTTTCCCACTAACCTTCCAGAGTAAATTTTAGAGGATGCAGGAGGTGCACAAGGGGAGGAGAACAGGAAAAGTCCAGTTGCACAAATAGACCTCATTCTGCACATGCAACAACTTAGTTGAATCCTTCCCTAAGATTGGAAAAACGAGGAAATGGAGAACCCGAAAATTCACCCATCTCTAGTTTTGGGTCTAGAAAGGTTGAATACAATGGTGTGATGCAGTTAAAAGACAAAACTGTGTGTGTGTGTGTCTTCCAGCAGGTGCGCACGCACACTAAATCAATGTAAGGAGTGAGAAATCTGCCCAGCCTCCTGGGCAATAATGAAGAGAGGTGAATTACAGACAGCAGTCACACATGGCACATGATGAAAATAGGAATGGATTATTGCTATGGATCCTTCTCCTTTATTTTCCTCTTCAGCAAATCCCCTTGTAATTGATGAAGGAGATAATGAAACACATTCTAAAACAATGGCTCACCGCGATAACAAGAAAACCCTCAAGCTCCATTTAACACATAACTTTATTGGCCCTGCTCCCTCATACCATTTACCATTTACTGTGATAATCTGGGAATATAGCCCCAAAAGGGAAGTTGCTGTCACTTTCATAGAGCAACAGAAACAAGAGCTGAACGGTTGGAAAGCTCACCAGCCGGTGAAATGAGACTGAAGGAAATTGAATGTTAAAGGCCAAACGTTGGATGTGCGCACGCTTGAAGCCTTCCATTGAATGTAGCAGGAGATTAAAGGGGAGGGGGAAATGAACAAATAAACTATAAACTATTTGAGAGAGAAGAAAGGAAGGAAGAGACTGTAATGAATTCTGAAAACGGTGTTGGCGCAGACTCAGAAGAAAGCTTTCTCACATGAGTCAAGCGCTGAGGGCCTTCTGGAGGTTCCCTCACTGCAAGAAGTGAGGTTACAGGGAACCAGGCAGAGGGCCTTCTTGAGAGTGGTGCCCACCCTGTGGAACGCCCTCCCATCAAGTATCAAGAAATAAACAACTATCTGACTTTTAGAAGACATCTGAAGGCAGCCCTGTTTAGGGAAGCTTTTAATGACTGATGTTTTCTTGTATTTTTAATATCCTGTTGGAAGGCACCCAGAGTGGCCCTGGCTCCCTCAAATATTTTATTTGGGGGACCAAAAGAACCTCGGCCCCTAGGAGTTGGCTCCTATGCCTGGGTGAGATTTCTCCTGGAAGCCATTTCACTTGTCTGAAACAAAACCTCAAGCAGTTTTTCAAAAGAATCATAGAATTATAGAATCATAGTTGGAATGGACCTTGTGGATCATCTAAATAGAACAATAAAAATAAAATAAACAATAAAACAAAACAAATATCAATGAGGGGGGCAGGTGGAATAACTAGGCGTTATTCCACCAAAAGGTGAAAAGTAAAATAACATATGGGTGTTTTGCTAAAAAAACCACACACCTCCCTATATGAACTAAAGCTTTGAGGAAGAACTTTTTGAGGTTGAAGCATCCGCAATTGCCTCTCAGGAAGACAGAAGGTGGAAAGAGATTGGGCAATGTATTTTTATAAATATACCCTCCTTCAGGCATCAGTTTGCTTCCCTTTCTTTTCCCAGGATTATTATACCATTATATGTTTATTTCAAAGTATGAAGGTATGAAAAGATCATGCCAGCTCTTCAAAGGGCTGAGGGGGTGACAAGAAAATGTTCCTCAGCACTGAACTCCTCAACAAATTTTCTTTTCTGCATTGCGCACTGACACAGAGTGTGAAACATAGTTTTGTTTCCTGTGGTTATAGCTTGTTTGTTTCACCGGGAACATCTGTTATGTGGAAATAAAACAGGATCCGGTGCTGCTCTGGATTTTAGGAACAATCTCATTAAATCTATTTTTAAAAGTGTGACGATTTGTACCTGTCTGCTCTTCGTATCCCAAAGGTGCCACTAAACATTATTGTGGAGAGCAGTTGTCTCACAAGAAACCATTAGAAGCTGCATATTTATGGCTTCTTGGAGCACACCTTGCACAGAGCAAGTTTCTGAAGTGCTACTTTTGTGCAGTTTTATTAAGTGGAGAAATGGTAGGCCCTGCCCTGTGAGAGAACGAGGAAGAAGAAAGAAAGGGGAGGAACCTCAAAAGAAGGCAGTATCAACCACTCCACTTTATCTGGGGCATCTGTAGAGACCAAGACATGCTCAGGATACGTTGGTGATGCTAATCAGTAAAAACTAGGTCAGAAATTTATTTATTTAAATACAAAAAGCTTCAACAACACTTGAAAACAACACTTTTCATTTTAAAAAAAAATCAGAGCTGTTTAGAACAGTCAGTGCCAACCCAACCATTAGGCAGTTGAGGCAGCTGCCTCAGATGGCAAAAGCTCCCAGGCGGCATGCCTAGAGGTGTCCCACCTGCCCTGCTGCCTTCACCAGTGATGGAGAAGTGCCACCACAATTGGCACCAATTTTGGGCAAGATTATGTCCATTTGGGGTGAGATCTGGCCACAGTTATAAAGGGGAACTGCCGCTTATGTGGGGAGTTCCATTCTCTGCCACCACATGTGTCAACGGGACATGCGCAAGTTTGCCCCATGCTTGCCATGCCCTGTTCCACCCCGCGTCCACCTCCCTTTCGGCGCCCGAAACAGTGTGCATTTCTGCGACTGCACATGTGTTGATCAGTGAGGAGTGGAGAGAGTCATGTACATAAAACCATAAAATAAAAAGCATATAAAAAGATGACAACCAGAAATCAGCTCACTATTTTGGACCTATGAAAAAACCCTGATGTTGGGTAAGATTGAGGGCACAAGGAGAAGGGGATGACAGAGGATGAGATGGTTGGACAGTGTTCTCAAAGCTACAAACATGAGTTTGACCAAGCAGCGGGAAGCAGTAGAAGACAGGAGTGCTTGGAGTGCTCTGGTCCATGGGGCCACTAAGAGTCGGACACAACTAATCAACTAAACAACAAATTCTTAATTACCTAGATTAGACATCACCCCAGAATTGGCCCTACTAAACATCTTCTAAGACAACAATGCCCATTTACACCACAAAGAACTCATAACCCACCTACTTTCAGCAGCCAGAAACACCATGACCAGACACTGGAGAGACCTGTCAGGAGTAAGCATGGGCCAATGGTACCAAATAGTATGGGAAACAGTCCTACTAGAAAAATTAACCAATATACTGAAACTGACACGGGGACAAACAGAAGAAGATGCCTTTACCCCTGTATGGCTCCCCTTTATCACATACACAGCCCAACAAGGCAATGACAATAATCCACCAACAGCATACAAATCAATATGGCTAACCTGATCCAAAACACCCACCCGCCCCACTCACACACGAAAACAAAGATCACCACAGCCAATCACAAACAACCACACCCTAGGCCAACCCCAACCTCTCTCATCACCAAAGAAACACAAATGAACAGCACAAACAACACTGACACCAAACCCTACATACATTAAGCATAATAGAAACATTGCCACCCGACCCCACCCCCACCCATCTTCCCTCTCTCCACCCCCTTTTTTTTCCTTCTCCCCCTAATGTCTCAACAAATGAAATGGATTTGTAAAAATGTTACATGGAAGAATACGAGAGACATTACACATACTTCTGTAAAACAAGATAATCTTAATTAAAAAAAAGAAAAAATACCTAGATAAGCCTGATGGAATATAGAAGCTTTTATCAGGCATTTTAGGATTGTACGCCTGACGGCAGGGTATAACCACTTGGGGGCCTTTTTCAGCCAAAGAGTGTGATAAATACATTTTTAAAATAAAAATAATAATCAATAAATAAAGAAGGCCACCTCCTTCGCAAGCGCATATGTTAGAACACCATCTGCAAACCTTACCTAGAAGTCAGCCCCATTGATATCGTTGAAAATGAACTCTGAATATGCATGCTTGGGAGAATGAACGCGAAAGAGAGTGAGCAGCTGACTGTGGCAATGTAGCGTTACCTAGATGACTTCTAACAGAAGAACTTCCATTCACCTGGATTTTTATTTTAATAAACACCTAGGGGCATACTTATCTAGCCAAGCTCCTGATCCTTCAAAATTAAATTACCTCCCCTGATGAACCACATCAAAAAGGACACAGTAAAGTGGAATAAGTTCAACTTGTTCGGCTTTTCCTGATGAGGCATGATTAAGATAAATATCCACCACCACCTTTTCCATGTGAATTGCCACTCTGAGATCCTCCCTGTCCTGCCACCCTTGAGTCATCTATAAAAATGTGCAGAGAGATTTATTAATGAAATGTGGATGGGGAAAGCTCTACCTTCAAAACTCCCCACTTCTCTATACTTTAGGTACTCCATCTGCACCGCAAGATGGTAAGTATTGACAGAACAGTTTTGCGATTGCAAGTGTTAATGCCTTAAAGTGGGACTACTTAAGGTTTTCAATTATGCCCTTCATTGAACATTACCAGAGTGATCAATGAAGTGCACATATAGAACACTATGTTAAGACAAAAGCAGCCTCCAAACCCAGAGATGTCATGATTGTTTGTTGGGGTTTATTATTATGATTATCATCCAACACTCCTGTGTTATCCACTGAGGTGGCAGAATATTAAGAGGGGTAGCAGGAGGGTCCTAAAAACCCTTGATAGTTGCTCTGCACCCTGTTTCTCGGTTTTATGATCCAAGTCCAACATGTGCATGTCAGGAGGTCCTACACATGAGCAGGAGTCCGGCAGAGACACATGCCCGACTGGCATGTTCTCTCCATCCTGGTCGTTCGTTCAGGAGATTCAAAATATTTCTCCAGCCTGAACATCACAGTGACTGATACTAAGAGGCATCAGCATTCAGGATCAGCAGAGTATGAGCAGTCACCGTTCAGACTCAGTAGCACAGCTTGTTTTGCTAAACTACTTTTATTTACATATATACACTCGGAGCATCGTAACTCAGCTCCTTCCTATTCAGCATCAGACAGCAAAGAGAAAGAGCAAAGGACAAAAATCCTACATCACGGAAACACAGCAATAAAAACATCCTGTCTCCGTCACTTCCCACAATGTGGAAGGAAACATACACCATTAATCCCATGACTGCAACACGGGGGAATGAATCCTAACAGTGCAGTGCCGGATTTACATATAAGCTAAACAAGCTATAGCTTAGGGCCGCACTCTCTTGGGGGGCCCCAAAAAAACTAAAGGGGAAAAAACTGGATATACATTTCCAAAATATAAGATAAAAAACAAATAAAATAAAACCTACAAACAGCAACAGTGTTTCGTGTTGCATAGGCTTCTATGATGTAAGTATTTGACCCCACCTGCTAGCCTGCTCCCTAAAATATCACTGGTTTGCTCATTTCTATATATAGGGTGCCTACATTCTGCATATTTTGTTATGTGCAAATGGCTTTAGATATCTATTAGGTCCATAAATTACCATATAGTATATATTCAACACAAAAAACAGTGACAATTTGTTGTTGACAAAGGACAGCTGGACATATAAAGGGCCCCATTACCTTCAGTAGCTTAGGGCCTCATCAAACCTAAATCCAGCCCTGGTTTGATGCATGAACAACAACTGGAAAAGTTTATAGAGGAGGCAGGAAAAGCAGGTTGGGTAAAAGTTGCTTCCTAGGGTACCACCTGCCAGTTGGTGTGCTAATGAGTGACTATTTGCTACAAGCAACAAGCTCTCAGGAGTTAATTTTCAGATCAGACAACACAAGGAAGATTTCAGGGAAGTTAGCATCTCTTTTAAAGCAGTTGGCATGGACACTTAAACCTTGGCAGAACATGCAGGACCAAGAGCTACGACCAACAATAAAAAAAGACTTTATAATGCTTCTAGAAGCTGTTTGGGCAAGTCTCCAGAAGATGAGGATCCCACAGCGGCGTATTTGCTTGCCCTTGCGAGATGGAAATCCCACAACCGCATATTTGCTTGTCCTTGTGGTTTTGCCTCAGTGCATGTTTATTAAAGAGGATACCCTTGGATAACTGTGGACATTCTGATTAATATATAGGAGGCAGTCTCCTTTGTATCTAAAAGCTATGGGCATCATGATCTTTTATGTGCTCAGCTATGAGCTGGACAACATGCCAAGGTATATCAAAATGGCAGCGACTATGTAGCAGCTGAGAATGAGATACACTAAAATAGTTTACCGCAACTTCATTCGCTCCATGTGTTGCTGGTCTACAGCTCCCATCACCACCAACTATTAACTGGTCTTTCTGGGGTTGTTGGGAGCTGGAGTTCAACAATATCTGAAGTCCTTCTATATGGTCCCAAAGCGAGAATCAGGTGAGTCAGGCCTGCTTCTGCTTCCTTTCCCATTTCCAGAAACATTTGCTTTTGGATAGCAATGTGTGTGTTCAGTTCAACATGTTTGTATATTAGATAATAAATAACTCCTAGATACACGTAGCGAGATATAGACTTGTAGTTAGAATTACGTATATCCAAACAATAATAAAATGCTTAGGTTTTGTTATTTCCTCTTTCCTTTTCACTTTCTTCTTTGAGAACCAATAATTTCACTGATAGAGCATTTAGTTGCCAAGGCCTTGTGACCTGCAGTTCCCTAGTGGATGAATAAACACACGGACAAGGGGATTTTGGTTTATGAGTTTGAATAGGCCACAGATGTGAGTGGTTTGGCTTAGGCATTGGGTGAAGCCAGCCTATAACTCGACACCCGCCCATCTGCTGGGAGTCCAACTAAGGGTAAACCACCAATAAGGGGAGCCCTACAGGGGCACTCTGAGGGGTCCCTGTTGGAGTAGTGGCATGGCCCTAGCGAGCGGTGCTTGAGGATGGTCTCCAGATGTGCCACGGTTTAAATTTCCTGCAGTCACGGCCCCCACTAGTGCTGATTGGAGAGTAAGGGCTGCCCCTGGGCAGGGTCTCACCCGGCGTCACAGCCAAACAGTGACAAGGAGGGCATCCACTCCCGGCCAGACTACTGTGGGGGCTGATGCCTGGTCACAACATCACCTACCAAATGCAGTAAGCGGACTTCTAGGTAAAATACTCACATTTCTTCTTCTTAAGTCAGTCCTCCAGCTGCAGCTACCATGGCCTCCAGACGAAGAGAACAACCTGCTTCTTTTTGAGGCAGTGCAATTGTCAAGCCAAGAAAAATGAGAATTGTAGGTTGGCAATATTCGGATGTCATCATGTTGACTATCCCTGAGTTAAGGCAAGAACTTTAGTCTTGCTGACATTTTGGGGATGAACTTAAGCATGCACTGAGCACCCTCGCTGCTGCCCATGAGTTTGTTGGGTGCTGCTCTGATTCTTTTATTTATTTCATGTGTTCATATAAAGGTAAAGGACCCCTGACAGTTAAGTCTAGTCACAAACGACTCTGGGGTTGCAGCACTCATCTCACTTTACTGGCCAAGGGAGCCGGTGTTTGTCCGCAGACAGTTTTTCTGGGTCATGTGGCCAGCATGACTAAGCTGCTTCTGACGAAACCAGAGCAGTGCACGGAAACGCCATTTACCTTCCCGCCGGAGTGGTACCTATTTATCTACTTGCACTTTGATGTGCTTTCGAACTGCTAGGTTGGCAGGAGTTGGGACTGAGCAATGGGAAAGAAGAGTTTGGATTTGATATCCCACTTTATCACTACCCTAAGGAGTCTCAAAGCGGCTAACATTTTCCTTTCTTTTCCTTCCCCACAACAAACACTCTGTGAGGTGAGTGAGGCTGAGAGACTTCAAAGAAGTGTGACTAGCCCAAGGTCATCCAGCAGCTGCATGTGGAGGAGCGGGGATGCAAACCCGGTTCACCAGATCATGAGTCTACCGCTCTTAACCACTACACCACACTGACTCACCCCATCGTGGGGATTTGAACTGCTGACCTTCTGATCAGCAAGCCCTAGGCTCAGTGGTTTAGACCACAGTGCCACCTGCGTCCCCATATGTGTTCATATATATCACCTTTTTACCAAGATACCAGAGGTGGCTTACTATTTTAAAATATGAAGTGTTCCCCTGAAACAGGGACTGGTGTTTTTTTCAGGAAAGCCTTGGCTTGGGCTTCTTTGAGCAGTTCTATTTTTCTAGAAAAAGAGGTGCTCAACATGAATGCCTTGCTTGTTCTCTTTTAATGGCAATGGAGAGGTGCTAGAACTGAGTTGCTTTTCTTCTTCCCTACACCATGAGAAGGGGGGGACGATGGGACCTTTGCTCATGTAATGAGCAGCCAGTGTACGTATGAGGAAACTTTTGCCATTCCCTAAGTTTCAGAACACACACACACACAATCGTGAGTTGCAAAACAGTTTGCCCAAAGCCCACTGATTCTTATCTTGAATTAATTTTATTCTTTAGACCTTCTTCACCTGCCAATACTATGCTATTCAGTGCTTGGGCTGCTTGTCTGTGAAGCATAAAATGCAGAATGCCTTTTAATAACACCCTAGATATAAAGCTAGCTGGTTGAGGATTAAATGGAAAGTAGATTGTTATCTGATGTAATGTTGGGAAAAAAGCTGCATACTAAAGGGGGGAAATGGTCTGGTCTTTTTCTCTGATTGGCAGTTCTTTTGTGCTACAATATTGTTATGGATGGCAAGAAGACAAAATGAAGGCTGCTTTTTATACCCCTAAGTAACTTTAAATAACAGTCAAAGTTATTCCAAGTTCATCAAGGAACATTGCGATTTGCAGATCCATCAAGCTGGGCTTTTCATCCGTTTGACTACAATGCCTCCTGTCTCACATCTGAAGAATGACTCATATGGAGTGGTATATATTACTATAGGGAAAGAAGTAATTCTCAAAGTTCTAATAGGTCCAACAGTTGTGGTACTCTTTCTTTCTTTCTTTCTTTCTTTCTTTCTTTCTTTCTTTCTTTCTTTCTTTCTTTCTTTCTTTCTTTCTTTCT
>JAXCMG010000075.1:1162757-1180861 GCA_034642415.1 Podarcis siculus | reverse complement strand
TCTTTCTTTCTTTCTTTCTTTCTTTCTTTCTTTCTTTCTTTCTTTCTGCTAAAAACCTAACACATCAGTCAACACAGAGAAAGGTTTGCTCTAGGGCCAAAATGACATATTATGTTAAACGCATGGTTTGGCTTTGCGTCTCTCACCCCCTTTAAATAGGAGCCCTGGAAGGGTGAGTAATAGACATCAGGACCAAGATGGCAGTAGAGCTGTAATCCTTTCATCACCCCTTGCCACAGTTTCAAGGAAACCCTCTCTCCCCAAAGTGTAGTGCTCAAATGAATCTCCTGGTCAGCCATTTTAATGGTGGGTTTTGTTTTCCTTTGCTTGTTCTCTGCCATGAAACAGTTCTGGGCAAATCTAGTGAAATAATGTCCCATATGCATTATACATTTTAAAGCAATATCATTCCACCTTATGCAGTTACTGCTATCCCCCAAATAATCCTGGAGGTTGTGGCAGACCCTCCATCAACATCATCATCACTTTTAATTTGTATAACGTCCTTCTATCTTACAATACTCAAGGTGGTTTACAAGCTGAAGAAACAAAGAATGCAAACCTTATAACAGTCTCATGCAATACAAAAATGCAATAATAAAACATAGCTTTAAAATAAGCAACCTACATCAAATAAAGTAACATTCAACAATTATTAGAATAGTATAGAATAATAATATCAGCATATAAAAATTAAACAGAAACCTACTCTTAATAATTAATAATTATTATTATTATAATTATAATTAATAATTAATAATTAATAATTAATAATTAATAATAATAATAAAAATAAATAATTCCTAAACTACAGTCAATAAAACAATGGCAAGCCACAGTGCATAAAAGAATACAATGCAAATTGAGAAGCAGAGACTGGAGGGTGGGGCAAGGCAGGTGGAAGAAGGCCTTGCCTGATGAAATATTTCTCCTCACCTCCAAGTGTCCCTATTTTCCAGGGACAGTCCCGGATTTACAGAAGCCATCCTGGTTTATGATTTGATCCTGCAACGTCCTGTTTTTCCTTAGGATGTCCCTATTTTCATCAGAGAAATGTTGGAGGGTATGGAGTTATGTGACCCCAGAACCAAGGAGAGAATTAACTATGCAACCTTTAGAAGACATGTAAAGGCAGCCCTGCATAGGGAAGTGTTTTAATGTTTAATGTTTTATTGTGTTTTTAATATTCTGCTGGGAGCCACCCAGAGTGGCTGCAGCAACCCAGTCAGATTGGTGAGGTATAAATAATAAAATTACTAATATTGTTATGGAATAGGATGTCCTTATTTTCATTGGAGAAATGTTGGAGGTTATGCTGTTGTCTCTTTAGGGGGCTAAGAGCTATTAGGAGACCTCTATTCCCCTCAGAGCGGGACACAGGTGGCGCTGTGGGTTAAACCACAGAGCCTAGGGCTTGCCGATCAGAAGGTCGGTGGTTCAAATCCCCATGACGGGGTGAGCTCCCGTTGCTCAGTCCCAGCTCCTGCCAACCTAGCAGTTCAAAAGCACATCAAAGTACAAGTAGATAAATAGGTATCACTCCGGCGGGAAGGTAAACAGTGTTTCCGCGAGCTGCTCTGGTTTCACCAGAAGTGACTTAGTCATGCTGGCCACATGACCCAGAAGCTGTATGCCGGCTCCCTCGGCCAGTAAAGTGAGGTGAGCGCCGCAACCCCAGAGTTGTCCGTGACTGGACCTAATGGTCAGGGGTCCCTTTACCTTTACTTTATTTCCCTCAGAGAGCTATAGTTATCACAGTCAATTCCTCCACCCAGCAAACTCTGGGAATTGTAGCTCTGTGAGAGAAATTGGAGTCTCCTAACAACTCTCAGCAAGTTTACGGAACTACCATTCCCAGGATTCATTGGGGTAAGCCATGACAGTTAAAAGTGTTACAATCATCCTGCTTTAAATGTATATGCAGATGGGGCTTAAGACAGCAATATGAATAATTCACCACTATTCTTTCCAGAGGGCACTTCTGTCTCCCCCAGTGAATTATATGTTTTCACTCTGGAAGGCCAGCTGAAGTGTGATTTTATTACTCTCATTTATTACTATTAGTTAAAATATTCATATACCGCCTCTCATTAAAATAATACTCAGGTGGTGTGCAATATGAGAATTCAATATACAACAGCAATTCAAAAAGAATTCCATATATAATTATTTTTTTAAAAAAAACAAAAAAATATAACAGTTATCATAACCAGGAAACATTCAGCTGGAAAAGCTTGAATAAATAGATAGGTCTCGTGAACCTATTTTACTCTTTAATATATTTTACTAACAAGACCTTACCTTTGTTATTGGAGGATTCAGATGGGACTCTTCAATGCCTCTTCAATGTGCTATAGATACAGATACAGATACAGATAGATACAGATACATAAAGATATGGTCTTGTTTGTTTGGACCATATTGAATGATGGCCTTTATGTGATGCATAAGCCTGGACTTGTTTTGCATAACTACAAACGAGCAAATTAAAGCTGTAAACTTAAGCATTCTTACCAGAAAGGCAGATAGTCCCATCCAAACACTATGAACTTTCTTCTGAGTAAGCCTGCTTAGGATCAGGCTGCCTTGGTGGCCTGATTTCATATTCCACATTGTTATGTACTGAAGTTCACTCCCTGGGCCAGCAGGCGGATACTGTAGATAGTTATGCAAATAAGGGATCGAAAGTGACGTTCAGTGATTGGATAGTTTTAGAAAATTGTTACAATTACTTTGTACTGGAGCTCTATATAAGCAGGCTGACTGAACCCTTCAGTTCACTTCTGTTCTGGCCTGTGAATAAACAAGAGCTGTTTGAAGAATCGCTGTGTCGTCTGATATGTTCACCCACAACTTAACACACATCTCTCATTCTGTGGCACAAATATCATTATGATAGCCTGCATCACATTACTCTCATTAACCATAACTCCTAATGAGCTGATTCCACCATGGAATTCCCCATTCGTCAATAGTAGTGTCATTATTGAAATGATTTATGAGCCAAATTTCTGAAAGATCCCCAGGCTTTTCCTCCGCATTCATATTTTGCAGTATTTACAACAACAAAATATGGGGAGGAAATACTTTCACCAGGTAGGTTAGATGCCTCTTTCCCACTCACAGAGGCCACCAGAACCGCCTACCCTTGTAGGATGGGAGGTTGAAGCAGATAGCAGAGTGGGTTTCTATTTTCACCATCCATCTCCAGAATAGACGGACCTGTCAATTGCTCACAGTTGGGGGGGGAGACTTCAATGGGCCTGCAAAGAACAGAGTGGAGTTGCATGCCAAGACCCCATGACCCCACAGTTCCCAGGGAGAAATTAACCAGAAAAGACACCATATCTGAATATTGTAGATATCAATAGGTAAGCCAACATTCCTACAGTATCAAGTCTGAAGATATGATTAGTGGGTAGGATTCAACTAAGTTTTAATCAGAGTGTACCCACTATAATAAATGGACCTAACTTAGTACGAGTAAAACTTAGTTGAATACTATTTATTATTATGACTATTATTATTTAGCTTATTAGTCTTTTGTTACTAAGGTTTCCAAATGACTGAGATGGGTGCTGGTGCTGGTGAAAGCAGTATCTGCAAATCTCCTGAGCTTGGAGTTCTTGCAATTAGCTCTCAGCGCATACAAGTTACGCTGCCCTGTCACTGACTCTTGACAAATGGTGATGACTTGCAAGCCGGTATAAGTAGAGCTTGCCATAGATGTTTCAAACATATGTTTAATGCTTATCTTATCCTATGAGCATAATGGAAATCCATTTTTAATCTATACATAATGTATAGAAGCTACGCACAAACCCGTAGTGGATGTAAATATGCTTCTGGCGAAAGAGCATCATCAGTTATATCTCTTGAAGGCCTAGGAGTTTCCAGAAGCAATACGTAATTTGTTGTAAATGTTGGAGGGGAAAGCGAGATGTAAGCATTATTGCAACTGTTCACTGATCACTTAAGATTGTGCTTGTTAAACAGTTGGTGTGTACACAAAAAGTTTGGGTCTCTTTTCTGTACAGGGGGTGGGGAGTATGGGCTGGGGCTGGGGTGGGTCTTCTATGTAGGCTTGCCATACATCAGGAAGATGATTTGGGTTTAAAAATGGCATCGGGGGGAATTTTGCCAAAGCGAAAACCCAGATGTATGGCAACGCAATGGAAAAAGCAATGGGCTTTTATATTATTTTGCATATCTCTTGCTGCATAGTGTGTACGTGTGTATCATTTCTGTTTCTAATAGCAATTTCCAATAAACCTATACTGTATGCAACGGTTATTGTTTCTTTTTAGTCATTTTGCAGAACAGCAAGATGATAATGTGGTCGGTATTATGGCTAAGACAGGGAGGGGGGAAAAAACTCCTTAGCCTTTCAGTGCACCCATTACAGAAGATGCGATGCTCATTCTATTTTATTTTTTTAAAAGATGCCTTCATACTCCGAGGGCACTCCAGAATCTGATTATAAGAGATAATGGATCATTATCGGGACAATATAAACAGCATTTGTATTGATTAAGCCATCTTGCAATTCTTTAAAAGAGCTAATCATTTTACTGCCAAATAAATAAGGGATTGCAGCTTCCAGTGAGGAAATGGGCCTAATTGCCATTTGGGTAGTGGATAAGGGATATTTATGAGACATCATCCATTACTCGCATTCAACAGTTTTTTGGCAATGGTGCTGATGACCACCCACAGCCCATTAATTTCCCGCAGATGCTTGGGGAAACAAGAGAACAGACATTCTTCATTGGAGAAAGTAAGAAACTGCTGGTGTTTAAGCAGGGAAGCTCAGTGGCAAATTCCTTGCTTTGCATGTGAGAAGGCCTCTCCTCCACCCGGAGGGGAGGTGTTGTGAGTGGGAAAGCTTTCCCGCACCATGCAGGGGGCATTCTGCACCCTACCCCTTCGTCATGACTAGCGCGCCACGTCCCCGGCTGGGCACCCAATCGGGATGCACAGTGGGGGCATGGCTTGCCGCTCAAATGTGGCCGCGCCAACCATTCTCTCCATTGCGCCCACATTTTTGCTACGAGCGGTTAGGCATTGGAATGTGTTGTTGGTGTGTGGAAGGGCAATCACCTACCCCTTCAATTTTGGGTATTCCGTTAAAGGAATCCAGCGGTCGTTGATCCTGTCCGATGCCCGTGTGGCGGGGGGCCATGGCACGACCCTTGGTGACATCAGGGGTGAGCTTATAGTTGTATTAGCATCAACAGGCTCCCCCATCTGGTGGTTAACCCCCTCTTCAGACTCACCCCTATCCGAGTGGGTGGAGTCCAATTTTCCGTGGTCCAGTGCCTAAGCCAATACCTTCTCATATGCTGTAATCAATAAAGTTGTGGCCTTTTCTTGCCCATTAACCCAATATACCGTGTCCACGTGTTGTTATTCCCCAAGCCGGGATTGGGTCCTCGAAATCACAAATCCCAGGTTCAAATCTCAGCATCTTCAGAAAGCCATTTCCAGTCAATGAAGACAATGGATTGTAAGGCGGCTTCCTGAGTAGTAAATGCAAATAGTGCAGTTGTGAGTTCTTGCAAACCAAAAAAAAAAAAAAGAAGAAGAAGAAGAAGACTACCCTACAAACTTTGGGGTGTATGACTTCTTTTGCTACCAAGCCTTAAAAAGTGCTGCGTTGATTTCCCCAAGGAAAGATGAGCCATACTCTGGGTCAAGAGGTCACATAGTCCTGCCCTTTCCACCCGAGTGATTTCAATAGCTCTTGCTCAGGAATTGTGGGTTTATACTGCATTATTTCCTAAAGGGATGCTGTTGAACTTGAACAGACCAGACACAAATCAACCCAGCCAGGAGCAGGCAACTGCCCATGCTAGTCATGCTGGCTGTTCCCCAAGTATGCCTAGTGTTTGTTGGAGCTTGGCTACCTATGTTAAGTATAGCAATTTAATTCACTACAGTTGTAAATGCTTGTATGCACTATTTGATTGGTTGGTAACTGAATTCTAGAGAGTTGTCTAGTAATTCTCATGTGATTGGCTTACATTGGTCACATGGGAGGTATCTAGTGAAGGCGAGACTTCATTTTGTGTGTAGCAAGATAACTGTGCTTTAGAGGCCACTGTGAACACTGCTAAGTTGAATAGAGTGTTGGGGTGCGTCTTCTCTGCTTGAAAGAAAGAGAGCAAAGCCACAGGAGAAGGTGAAAGTGGAAATCTCTCACAGGAGCTGCAAGACGTGGCCTGAGATGCAGAAGGCTGGGCTCTGGAAATAGAGGGAAATATGGTCTTTTGGAAGTTAGAAAAAGACACTGTAAGCCCATGTTCAGAAAATCATGTGACATTAAATATTATGCTTTAATTCATCTATAACTATAAGTTTCTGTGAGTAAAGTTTTTGAATGTTAAAGTCTGGACATTGGTTTGATTTTCAAAGGAGGGTGCCAGTCATATACAGTCATATCTCCGGTTGAAGTAGCTTGGGGATGAATATTTTCGGGTTGTGCGCTCTGGTGACCCGGAAGTAACGGAGCGTGTTACATCCTGCTTTCACCACTCGTGCGTGCGCAGACAGTCAAAATGACATCACGGTCATGCGCAGAGGCGGCGAATCATGACCTGTGCACGCGCAGATGTGGGTTGTGTTCGCTTCTGGATGCAAACAGGGCTCCGGAACGGATCCTGTTCGCATCCAGAGGTACCACTGTATATGATTTCAGCTTCTTAGTTGCTGTTTCACTGCTCTTACTTCAGAATCACCACCCTTAACAAACCACAGCTCTCAGAATCCTTTGGGGGGAAGCTAGGACTGTTTAAAGTGGTATCATCATGCTTTGAATGTGTGGTGTGAAAATGGCCTGAGTTAGATGGATCAACGATCTGCCTGAGTATAACGCAGCTGTCTATGTTTGACACGTGAGTCACCTTTACAAGACTGGAGCATGTAAGCGTTCGATCGTCTTTCCTTCAAACAAAAATTTCTATGGAAGAACAGTTCTGGACCCGCTAAGTGCAAAACACTTCCTTTCTGATTTGGCTACAGGTCAAATTGACTTCATCTGACTCCATGTCCTGCCAGCACTAGTCAATGGAAGGAACAATTTCCTTCACATCTTCTTTTTGTTGTTGTTGAAAAACACTTTTTATCATATTGTGTATTCAGCAAATATACCTCACTGCAACACTGCTGTTGTTGTGGTTGTTGCTGTTGTTGTTACTGCTGCTATTACTGTGTTATATGTGTGTGTTTTATCACTGTTTGAGGAGGGAATGTGCCACCTATAGGGAGAGAAAACAGATCCATTGAGGAAGACCAGTGTTTGTCTTCTTCAAATATGCCTTTGACTTACTCAGGGGTGTGTTTGTGTGTGTGTGTGTGTGTGTGTGTGTGTGTGTACTCAACTTTCTTTCAAACATTTCAGGCAGGTCCCATCCCCCCAATTCGTGTTTGATGGGGAAATAGTTTGAAAACAAACAGTATCCCAGGGATAGCCTGAAGGGGAAGGAGCTCAAGGCAAAGAAAGAAATCAACACAGCAAAATATTGTGATTACTGAATACTTAATGTTGACAGTCTTGTACTGTTTCGTTGCTTACCTAACAGTATTTCAGAAAGACACATGGGAAAAGGGCAACTTACCGCAGACAGTTGCCAATAGAGCAATCCAAACCAGGGAATAATCATTCCACTCCATTGCTTTCCTGAGACTTGAGTGTCAAGTGGGTGTGCAGTCAAGTCACCTGCCAACGGCAACCCACATGTTTGCTTTCCTAAGTTTCCAGATATTTTATCACTCTTTTCCCAACCTGGATGCCAGTGTGGTGTAAGGGTTAAGAGCGGTGGACTCATAATTTGGTGAACCGGGTTCACTTCCCCGCTCCTCCACATGCAGCTGCTGAGTGACCTTAGGCTAGTCACACTTCTCTGAAGTCTCTCAGCCTCACTCACCTCACAGAGTGTTTGTTGTGGGGGAGGAAGGGAAAAGGAGATTGTTAGCCGCTTTGAGACTTCTTAAGGGGAGTGAAAGGCGGGATATCAAGTCCAAACTCCTCTTCTTCTTCCAGATGTTTTGAATTGCAATTCCCTCCAGTTCCCAGTTAGCATGGTCAATGGTCAAGCAGTGGTGTAGCATGGAGTGAGGGGCACAAGGTCAGTTCCCCCTGGTGCAAAATTGTTAGGGATGCAAAATTTCAGCACCCACTGTTGATCCCACAAAGATCACTGGATGATGGATCAAAGCCATTTACAAATAATTTGTAATTATTTACAAATATTGTTCTCATGGTTTCAATGTAGAATTGTTGCCTCCATCCCAGTCTCAAAGATGATTTGGGAACCTGGCTGGGGTGGGGGGTGGGAATACATATGTGTCCAAAGGGACAATCAGGAAGAGGTGGGAGCCTGGATTTAGAAATCTACTCCTCCTCCAAGCTGTTCCTTCTTGCAAATTTTTCTACACCCCCCCATATGTGGTGTGGACTTTGCCAAGTTGCCCGTTAGCATAGGGTAGGGTTGTTTTTGTAGGTGTATCCTTGACTGCCTCTAAAGACCCTTCCTTTTTCCTGTCTTCTCCACACTGCTGGGAATAATTCAGTTGGCATTCTGGAGTGGATTAGTTGCACTGAATCTGGGCAAGTGAGGAAGCGAAGGAGAAAAGTTTCAGATATCCTGAACCATTGCTGGTTTCAAGTCACTCCTTGGGAATGTTCCAGCTTTATTTCTGGTGAGCCTTGAGGGTGCCCTTGAGGCCTAGTGTACACATTTTGGGTGAATGCTGGACAGCAGAGCCTGAGTGCATGTGTCAGTTGATTTCCCAGGCTCACCTAGCACAAAGAGAGTCATTTCTTCGCCATCTTTTGCCAGACAGCCACTGCCTGCTGTTATTCACAAGCCCAGTGGTCTGGAGGGATACTTCTCTACCAGAGCTAGATCACATTCGAGGTAGGTGTGGCGATCACACAGGGTCCCCAGATGTTTCACCGTCTACTGATCCCTGTGCCACCACTTTACTTCTCACTGCCACCACCCAGGCCCTACCTGGGACAATACTGAGTCCAGTCAGGGTTAAATTGAAACATAAACTTTTGTTTATTTACTGCAGTTTAACAAGCGTGTGGTTTCATAGACAGTATCAGTCAATTACATTCATGGGGTGCCTATCCAGACCTATAACTTTCGCTGCCTGCTCTCACTCACTAAACCACCTTTCCGATAATTACTTGTCTGCCTATCCCCTAACTGTTCCTGACTCAGCCTACCCACAACTCTAGCCCAATTCACTCCCACTCCAACCAACCACCCAACTCCCAACAGACTCCTCAACAAATGCCCCAACAAACTCCTCCACTAACTCCCCCCTTTGCCCCTCCTAGAGCTGGTTTTATAGTCCCACTGACTCCACCCCCCTGGGTTCTGACTGGGCAACCTGTTTAACTATTCACCTCCAGCACTCGCTCATATATGATAACGTCACAGTAGCTTTAGACAAAATTCTCACTTTCTCATTGTTTCTGGATTCAATTTGCTGTTCCTCCAGGCTTTGATATTAATAAATAAATATAACCATAATTCCAATGTCTTTGTCTCATAAGTCTTCATGGATGGGAGGACAAAGTATATAAGTGGGGTATCAAGTCTCAGAACCTTCAAATTCCAACCAGCTCTTTGCACAGCTCTACAGTTCAACTTAATTTTGATAGCTGGTAGAAGGGAACTATGGTTTGAAGTTGGTGTTTTGAAACTATTAAACAAAGTTTCCTAGTCTAGAAGACTTCCTGGTTTGTTTGTTTGTTTGTTTGCTGGCTTGCATGAAGGGAGGAGGAAAGCAACTGCCAGTGCTTCCGTAAGGTTTATTTGTATCTTGCTTATGTGCTCATTTGACTTTGCAAGCTAATGGCTATTATCTCAGCCCACCTCAGGATTGTACATGGATGTTACAGCTTCCTGCAGCAATGTGTGGGCTAAAATCAATGTAGGCAGGGTCGCAGAGGGGTTAAGATGTGCGGCTGACTAGCTGAATTATTGATTTGCTAAGAGAAATGCTAAAACTTCTGATCATTTGATTCAACAAAGCAAAATTCATAAAAAATGTGGCATTTCTCCTATTCATAGGAAAATAATTTTTATGGGAACAGTTTATATATATATACTTTAAAAACCCACCTTTCCTTTTATCCTTCTTTCTTGAAGGACAATCTGAATCACCCACCACTTTAAATTCAATTATTTTCAAATGTCTTTTGTATGTTAGTCTATGGATCCTCCTCCAATTTAGCACTAATGGGCACTCGAAGTAAAGAGCTGCCTATATGGAGTTTCCAACATGCCTATGGAGTATATTTCTTTTTAATTAAAAAAAAGTTGTGCCTTTAAGAACATTAGACTTCTCCGCTATTGAGTTTCCTCTGACATCAAGCACTATGTTTTCTATGTGGATTCAGAATTATAACGTACACGTTTTAAAGAGATTATTCAGTAAGATATGGAGGCAATTATCAGATGGTGTTGAACACGGCACCTATATAAAAAGCTGTGTTGGCATGTTTGCTGATGGCTAAATGGCCCCGTGTTAAAGTGTCTAGAAATTGTTTCTTTTTCCTCCTTCAATGTGATGCCTGTTACTCATATTGCCTTTCAAACCTTGCTTTCCAATGTTAAATGAAGCACTCTGATAAATCCACATTGTGCATAGTGTTAAAGTACTTTGAACAAATAAGAGAAATTCAGCAGCCACTGCTTCACTGTTCTTGAGAAAAGCACAGAGACAATCCACAACAGTAGACAATGCTACTGTAGGTCTTCCAGACAAAACCCTTCATTTGTTTGGGGGGATGGAGTCATCATCAGCATCCATTCTTCCCTTCTGCACATATGTCAGGGGCTGGACTGAGGAGGAATGGTGGGAACCGCCCCCCCTTCTCTGCACCTTCCCAGGAAGAGGAGGAAGTGTAGATTTAGAACAGTGGTTTGCTGAAGGGCATAGTTCAGAGGCTGATGAGGGAAAAAGCTGGGATATATTGGGGGAACAGGAGGAAGGAAAAGCATCGGGGGAGAGGCAGTTAACAGACTCAGTGTCCCTTGACAGCATTCCTGACTCCCCCTCCCAAAACCAAATGGACTGTGCGAGTAGCAGAACAGAAATCTCAGAGGCAGAAAACACTGACCAGCCTGCACAGGGGTGACGTATATTAGGAGGACTGAAGGGGTGTGACTTTACTTGAAGCAACACCATCATTATAGAGACAGCGCTCCTCTGTCGCTCTCTGTGAATACTGAATAAATTACGTTTCGGTCATCTGCCTTTTGATTGCCCCCGGGGGAGGGATCATAATTCCCTGAAGCCTTGACACATATGGTGACCGTGGTGTATGCACATTGCCCTCCAATGTGGGATCCTGTACCAGTCGAGATTCCCCTTTTCTGTGTGTACATCAGTGTGCCCATAAGGTCCTTTCTCATGCTTGCTGAATGTGTGACCAGCAGGGGACATGGTCACCAGCAAGGTTAGGCCACATGGCCATGTGACCCATCCCCATGCATTCTTTTAACATGTGAAGGGGTTCACCTGAGTCCCCACTATCCTCTTCCTTCCTTTTCAATACACACAAAACACCTGCAGTGTCAGAGAAACCCACTCTCCCCATAGGAACCAACCTGGACCCTGCAATCATAATCTGAGGACCTTCTTCACATGCCTCTACCGCAAGAGGTCTGGAGGGTGGCAACATGAGAACGGGCCTTTCATGTAGTGGCTCTGTGCTGGTCCCATGGGTTTCCATGAGGCGAGGTCCGAGTCCAGTCCGAGGTCGAGGGTGCGGTATGGAGGCTGTCCGTCAAAGCTGAAGCAGGGTCCAAGGCAGGGAGTCGGCTGAGGTCAGGAAGAAGAGCAGGACAGGGTGCAGGCAGGAACAGGCTACCAACAATGTTGCTCCCGCAACCTGGGACTGGGGCTGGCTGGCTTTTATCTGCCTTGAGGCATAGGGCGGCCCCGGTGACTCGCCTCTCCTGGCCTGGAGGTGAGCACTCCTCCTGCAGGAATTTAGTTCCCTCTGCCTCTCTGCCCTGAGCCTCTGCAGCTCAGGAGAGGCTGGAGGGTTACTGGACCCAGAGGCAACCTCAGCCTCCCCTGACGGGGCTGAGAGTGGAGCACCTGCAGGCAATGGGTCCTCCATCACCTCAGGAGCCAGAGCAGACTCAGCTGGTGCCTGCACCTGAGGATCCGGCACAGGTGAGGACCCTTCAGGCTCAAGCCCCAGTCCCGGCTCAGCTGGTTCTGGAGGCGGGGACTCCTGTGCAGGCTGGGATTCCTCAGGTTCAGCCTCTGAGTCTGAATCCCAGGCCACCACAGGCTCCTGACTTGTGGAATGCTCTCCCCAAGGGGGCTTGCCTGGCACGTTCATTCGGAGAAAGGGTGATATAGAAATTTAATTTAAAATAATAAAATAATAATAATAATAACTCCTGGTCTCTACAGATCCCTAAGTAAATGCCTAAGAACTCTCCTGAAGTTCTTCTGTCGAAGAATATCCATGTTTCCTCAACAAATAAGACCACAGGCAAATAAAACATGAAAGGTAGATACCATAACACTATAAGCAGCTGAAAAAGGGGCTCCCTGCATTGAATCTGATGCAAATCCATACATGAATCTATAGATGATTCTCATAGGAAAGCATCCCAAAAGAAGTGCCTTACCTGGAGCCAGGACAATGGGCTCTCCAGCACTACACTGTGACTGGCTGTGGCTTTTAGTTTCAGGCCAGTGGCTTGCTGGAGGTTACTGACAGAGAGAAACATGGGACTCCTTCCCATACTAAGCTGGTATGCACTGAGCTGCATTGTGAGACACTGGAGCAGCACTGCGGTTCTCAGTTCTGGAATAAAATGGTGGCACATGTTGTTTGATTGCTAAACCAGATTGTTGGACTAGAACATGCCGGCACTGCTCTCTGTGGAATATCTACATTTGGAGCCAGCACTTAAAAAATGATGAAACTTCATAACAATCCCAATAAAAGGGCTATATAAATGATAATATTCTATGGCAGTGAAAGAATATGGTGTATAGATTAACAGCTCATAGAACGAAAGAAATAAGGGCAGGAAATTACTGTTATCATACTAGGCAAATCAACAGAGGAGCATAACAACACACACACACCATTCTTCTTATCATTCTTCTTGGCAGGCAAGACTTGTTGGCTACTGTCTGTTAAGATGCCCATTTTTATGTTGCTGTATCCTGAAGGTTCTGGGCTAGTTGTATTACATAAAGTAAATGAAATCAGGCAGCAATCAGGCATGGAATGAAAAGATGAGGCACGTACAGCATCAGTCAAATACATTTCGTTTCCTGAGGTGAAAAGCAAGGTCATGCACTCATGCCCATTCCACCAGTGGCGTAGCGTGGGATGTCAGTGCCCGGGGAAAGGGCAAATATTCTTGGCACTGCCCACCAATAAGCTGGAATGAAGGGGCAATAAATCAGCGAACAACCTGAGTGGCAGCCGCAGTGCCCTGTGAGCTTCAAGCACAGCAGGGAGCGGGACAGGAGGATTGGTCAGGAATGGGTATCTTTCTAAAGTCTGAGCAGAAGGCACCCTGGCAACCAACCGTGACCCAAATCCACTCCTCAGTCCGCCAATGTGGGCGGAAAATCTCCACTGGGAGATTTTCTGTGTGAGGGGGAGGGTGCGCTAATTTTTATTTGTTATTACTACTTTCATTTTTTTAAAAATGCACCCCTTAGAATTTGGCACCCAGGGCAACTGCCTCTGTTGCCCCACCCATGCTATGCCACTGTATTCCACCAGTAGAGGTCAGGAGTGGGGGCCGTTGTCACCTGGCTTCCCAATGCCATGCATTGTGTTTGGTTACTGAGAAGGAGCTTGGTGCAGTGTGAGCACAGAACCAGCCCATCGCTCCCACTGCGGTGCCTGCACCATGCAGAGCTCCCTGTTGCCTCACTCTCTCGGTAACCAGTAGTGATGCTCAGCATTGGGAAGCCAGGTGAGCAATGCTACCCTGCTGACCTCTGCTGCCTTCACAAGCAGGTGATCAGATGGGCAGCTTGGTCTCACTTCGGCACTGATGATGAAACAGAAACCTCCATCACTCCAGAAGCTCTCACAGGCAGGATGCACCTGGATACCAGTTGCTGGTAACCACAAGTTTGGAGAAAGGTGTTGCACTCAGGTATTTTTATATATATATATATATATATATATATATATATATATATAATTGGATATTCCCAGTTACATGAAATTGGCTACCCAAGTGTGACAATGCTATACAATGCTGCTAAGCATGCTTTAATCAACCTTACATTGGGTTTATTTGCCTGCTAATCTCATAAGTCTATGCTTCATTTGTGTATTTGTGGATGTGTTGGAGGTGAGGTGGGGAGTGAGGAGAGGTTCCTATAAATATTCAAGCCATGCTAACTGCGTATAATTATTTAGGGTTTAACAGGGTAGGTAAGCAGATGAATGAATGAAAAGCTGTGTTAAGCTTTAGAGGAGGGGAAGTCTCTTTTATTAGCAGTCTTGTAAGTTAGCATTACAAGAAAGCTGTAGAGAGGCTAAGAAAGGAATACAGGCAATCTGTTTACTTTCAGTCAAGGTACATTTGAAGGGTTTACTTTAAACTAACAGGAGTGCCCTATTCATTGATTGTATTTGGGGCAAGGTGCTTAGAGGGCATAAGTGCCCCATCACTTCTCCACCCCCCAACCTTCCTGTATTATGGGAAGATCTGAAGGGGAATTCATACAAGCACAATTATACTCCTCCCTGTGATGACAGGTCCAGGTTTTCTTTTGGTTGTGTGAATGATCATCACCCGCCTCCCAAGCCTTCAAGCCTACTAGAATGAACCTAAGTGCTGAATCCTGGCAGTTTGAAAAGAGGTTAATGGGTGGAGTGTTGCTTGTTTTCAGAAATATTTTTCATCATAAAAGATCTTTCTTTTGTCATTTTCTTTTTCATGCCAATCACTGGCCTTCAGATACTTCAAGGTGGTACATTAATTTAATGGATCCTAATCATCTCTCTTTCACCCATCTCTCTCTCTCTCTCTCTCTCTCCCCCTCCCTCCCTCTCTCTTTTTCTCATGCGTGATCTTTACAGCAATTTGACACTTGTGCTGGGTTTGCAATTTTTTTCTCTTCCTGTTTATTTAGATATTTTGCACCAATTAAACACACTGAGGATATTTTATGTCTCTGAGTGGAATGTAGAAGCCTGGCTCTTTTCCAGAATATTTTCCATTAGACATTATTCTGTTACCACAGAATATTATCTAGTGATGGATGATGCACAGATGCACACACATCTCTCAGCCACTGGCAGAGGAAGAGGATTGTGGGGGGAGCACACCGCCCCCAGCAACGCAATCCCGGTGGGGTACCATCGCAGCTGCCCCCCTGCCCGTGGTGGGCGCCCTGCCCCAGGACATGTGCCCCCCCGTGGGCAGTGCGCCCTGCTCCCAGGACATGCAACACACCCCTGCGGGCAGCGCACCACGCCCCTAGGACGCACAACCCGCCCCTGTGGGCAATGCACCCCCTGGGACAAGTGCCAGCCTCACCCTGCCTGCTCTCCGCCCGCCGGTGCCGGAACATGAAGCTCTGCCACTGCTCTCAGTTTAGATTGGACTCAGCTGATACATATTTTACTCTCACCCCTCAAAAGAATTATGGTGGTAATCTATATTATTTCTAAGCCCAAACTGAAGTTCACACTATGACCACATTCAGGCAAACATAACTTAGTATATAAATGAGCCTTATGCCCCAACATAAAGTCACTGTCAGCTACATTCCTTCACTGACAGGGAATGAGAAAGCCTCTACTCCTTACAGAGGGGAGGAGTTGTGAGCAGGAGCCGTTTCCCGTGTTGGCAGGGGGTGTTCCAGCCCCTGCCCAGCTGGCCTTGCTGCCGCGCCATGCCTCCAGGTAGCTAATGCCCCCAGGTAGCCAACCCATAAGGTGGAGACTTGGGGGTGGGGTTTTGCCACTCACATTTGGCCACGGCAACACTTCCCTTTCATTCCGCTACTGGTTTTCATCGGATCACCCACCCACCCTCCCTTTAGTTCATTGCTTGGTTCTTGACATTGCTATGGACCTGTGGTTGGTTGCCTTGGTTGTTGTTCAAGGGGCGTGGTAGGAATTTTTATCCAACTGGCAAATTGGCACCGGCCGCTTGGTTTTTCACCTACCTCGCAGCAAATTGTCACAACTTTTAGTTATTGGCGGTTAGGCATTGGAATATGTTTGTGTATTGGAGGGCAGTGTGTGGCCATCGCCTATCCCTCCACTTTATGGGTATTCCGGTAAAGGAATCTGGTGGTCGTGGATCCTGTCCGACACCCTTACTGGTGGCTAGGGCCATGGCACGACCCCTGGTGACATCAGGGGGAGCTTTCAGTTGTATTTGCATCAACAGGCTCCTCCCACTGCTGGTTAACCCTTGTTAGACTCAGCCCTCCCTGAGGGGGTGGAGTCACACTCTGTTGTTTTATCCAATGCCTAAGCCAATACCTCTCACATGCTGTAATCAATAAAGTTGTGGCCTTTTTTAACCCATTAACCTAATATACTGTGTCCATCCCCAAGCGGGTGGTGGATCCTTGAATCACAACGCTGGCATAGAGAGAGAGAGCAGATAAGAATGGAATGCAGAGGGGATAAGTGGCAAGGAACAGCCATAACTTGATCTCTGGGCACAGGGATAATGGAATGCAGCTTGTCAGCCCAGACAGTGACTCAGACCCAGGAATACCAGCAGTGCCCTCTCCAAAACCTGGTAGGATCATGAGACTTTACGAGAAGCGCAAAAAGGAAAGGAAGAGAAGGTGGAGGTTTTCCTGTTGGGGGGAAAGGGGGTGCAGCTAAGTTCCTGCAACTGTGCTATCTGAGGATGATGGAGATTAGCTTAGCTCTGACCTGGTTTGTTTGTTTGTTTGTTTGTTTGGACAATAAATTTGAAATAATTGACTGCCGGAGTCGTCTCGCATTTGTGGGAAAGACCCAAGCCATTACAGCCACTTTGTTCTTCCTTTCACATAAGCAAACGGACAAGCCAGGAAGTCTTGTAACTTTAGCTTTCCATTACATCTGAACTTGATGGTTTTGGAACAAGCTGGGATATGAAGTCCCCATTTGTATATGACATATGATTGTCCAAATGCATGTTATGCGGTGCTCTTTGTGACATGAACCTCTGGCATTCTGAGTACACATCTGAGTATCAATTTCCTTTCAGCCCTCCATTTGTTGCACTGTTTCTGTTCTGCTGCGGTTCAGTTTCCAACAAAAAGAACATTATTCGCCTCACAGGCCCCTGTGGTGAAATTTTACATAACAAATGATGTTATCATCACATCGTTTCACACCGTTCATTTTAGTGCAAAGGAAACACAATGCAAAGTGAGGGAAAGCCAGTCATTGTTTTCAGTCTGTAAACACAACACAAAGGAATACAGGGAAATAAAGAAACACAGCTCACACAGCTCTGTAGGCAGTTATATAGAACTTCCCAAAGACCAAATATAAAAATAAGACATTTATATTCCACCAAGTGTCCATTTCTTGAAATATAGATTTTTTCATTGTGTATGCAATACCGAAATCATATTCAAGTGCAACACGGGGTGTTCTGTACAAATATTCCTTTGTCCAATAAAGAGAAAAGAATCTCTACACATATTTTTGTTCCTAAAGGATAATTCAGAGACCAGGAGAAAACTGTTCACATCCTCAGGAGTGCTGTAGCTTTGCTCTCAGTCACTCAAACCACAGTGGCAGTGCCCCAGCTGTGTGAAATCCTAAGCAGGACTCTGACGACAAGATCACTGGATGAAAATGTCTGTTTTGAATGTCTTCCTCTGGTTGGCCCACAATGGAATGATATGACGGCAAAACACTATTTTTGTACAGAA
Organism: Podarcis siculus; assembly: GCA_034642415.1. Classification (NCBI taxonomy): domain Eukaryota; kingdom Metazoa; phylum Chordata; class Lepidosauria; order Squamata; family Lacertidae; genus Podarcis; species Podarcis siculus. The sequence goes on along the minus strand of JAXCMG010000075.1, from coordinate 1,162,939 downwards.
TAAGCAGTGCCTTTTCAATTTTTTGTCTTTTCTATTTGAGCAAGCGTTTTGCTAGGGGAGACCTTACCATACTAGGTGACATGTTCTCAGTGCAACAACTTTATGATTTGTTGTTGTTGTTATTTAGTCATGTCTGACTCTTCGTGACCCCATGGACGCCAGGCACTCCTGTCTTCCACTGC
>JAXCMG010000075.1:1125301-1162657 GCA_034642415.1 Podarcis siculus | reverse complement strand
GCTCTGGTCCATGGGGTCACGAAGAGTCGGACATGACTAAACGACTAAACAACAACATCACTTGTGCAAGAACACCATGCATAAGGGGGTATGAGTGGATCAGGTGGCGACTTCATATAAAACACCAAAGTACAATTGCATTCGTCCAATCATAATATCTGGCCAATTCAATTAATTTACTACATCCATAATGACTAATGCGTCGGAATAAATTAAATTTCCAGCATAGATTCACTGTGGCCAGCTCTTCCTCTTACCCCCAGCCCCGGCATATTTATATATATTAGAGGAGGAGAGAGAGATAGAAAGACCATTTATTGCTTTTTGCCTTCTTAGCAACAAAATACATAAAACAAAAGCTCCACAGATGAAACGTGCAGTAAAATATTTTAAATGCTAGTAAAATGAAATGGCATAGCTTGTAAGGAAATATTTATTTTACTAGAAAAATTCATAGCAAGCATTAGAATGATGTATTTAATATTGAAAAATAGGAGGACTGATGATAAAATATAAAGAAATTAATAACGACAAACCTGCTAGGATCTAAGTCTTTGGAAATTTTCTTCATATTTCTGAACATTATTAAAAGCAGTTCAAAGGCAATGTAACCAAGATGCAGTTAGAGTGGTGAAACAGACCTGGAGAGATCAAGCTTCAAATTTTCAATTTGCAGTGATGCTCACTGGGTGACCTTGGGCAACTCAACATTTCAGCCTAAGATATTTCATTGGGCTGTTATGACGCTAGAAGAAGCAGTAAGAACCTAAAAAGCATAAGTAGAGCCCTGCTGAATCAGACCAATGGCCAATCTAGTCCAGTATCCTCTTCCCACAGTGGCCAAACCTACAAGCCAGACAAGAGTACAATGGCACTCTGCCCACCTGCAATTCCCAGAAACTAGTAAAAAGTAAAGGTAAAGGACCCCTGGATGGTTAAGTCCAGTCAAAGTCGAGTATGGGGTTACAGGACTCATCACACTTTTCAGGCTGAGGGAGCCGGTGTTTGTCCACAGACAGCTTTCCAGGTCATGTGGCCAGCATGACTAAACTGCTTCTGGCACAACGGAACACTGTGATGGAAACCAGAGCGCACAGAAACACCATTTACCTTCCCGCCGCAGCAGTACCTATTTATCTACTTGCGCTGGTGTGCTTTTGAACTGCTAGGTAGGCAGGAGCTGGGACAGAGCAATGGGAACTCACTCCCTTGCGGGGATTCGAATCGCCGACCTTCCGACTGGCAAGCCCAAGAGGCTCAGTGGTTTAGACCACAGTGCCACCCGTGTATTCAGTATTCCAGTATTCAGAGGCCATTATGGCTAGTACCCATTCATAGCTTTGTACTTCTTGAATTTGTCAAAGCTAGTGGTCATCGTTGCCTCCAATAGAAGCAAGTTCAATGGTCTAACTTAGTGCTGCTGAAATAAGTACTTTTATCTGTCCTGAATCTTCCAGCATTCCGCTTCACTGGAAGGTCAAGGATGGCTTTTCCCCATGGGAACAGAGCAGGACTCTGTGCTCATCATCTGAGGACCTTCTTTGTGTGCCTCTTCCATGAGAGGTCCGCAGAGTGGCAACATGAAAACTGGCCTTTTCTGTGGCGGCTCCACGTTTGTGCAATTCTCTTCCCTGGGAGGCTTGCCTGGTTGACTTCATTATACATCTCAACCGGGCCTTTGGCTGATGAACATCCAATGGCCTTGAAAATGTGTTTGTGCGACGGGAGTTATTGGTTGGTTATGTTATGTACTGAAGTTCTCACCCTGGGCCAGCAGGGGGATACTGTAGATAGTTTTCACTCAGGTCCACATATGCAAATAAGGAATTGAAAGTGACGTTCAGTGATTGGAGAGTTACAGAAAGTTGTTACTGTTGCTTTGTAGTGGAGCTCTATATAAGCAGGTTGGCTGAGCCTTTCAGTTTAGTTCTTTTCTGGCCTGTGAATAAACAAGAGCTGTTTGAAGAGTCTCTGTGTCGTCTGATATGTTCACCCACAACTTATTACACATTTTGTTTCTGTTTTATTATGCACTCATGTGCCGGACTCCTGTGGGGAGTAGAGTTGCAGCCAACTCGCGGTGCTGGGCTGTCACATGCTGGAACCAGACCCCGAAGGCCCTGCCCAGACATGGCTTCCCTCCCCGCAGCTCTGGCCTCGATGAGGGAGCCTGTCGTTGTGGCACCTGGTTGTGCCCCCTCAAAAATATGAGCCCAGGACCTTGGGGCCCAGCTCCCATGCTACACAGTTATACCTCCATGGCTTTGTGTACTGAACATTCTGCAAATGAAGAAGATGGCAACACATACAGGGAAATCCTAAAAATATTGGTGTGCGCAGTCTGTCTGAATGGTATTCCCTCCCCCCCCCAAACCATTTAGATTGTATTTATCGCAAGGAGAACAAGTAGATAACATGACACAGGAACTGAACAACACAGATACTTTCCAACGACAACAGCCTTTGGAATCAGAACGAACCTGCCGACTGAAATATCCATTGTTAAAGGGCAGGGGGAATCAAAATGCAATGTAGCTATGCTGATCTGAATGGTTTGCCACTGCACAGTTCCTTTTGCACATGGGTCGTAACAAAGTAGAGGGGCTGAATTTTTGTCTGTGGGTTTAAAGCAGATATCAGTTAACAGCTACCGCACCAGTGAGCCTGCACGACAATGGAGCGAAACGACAAGAAACTGGGAATAAACAGAAATCAATGTTGAGATGAGTGTCGTCTGCTGTTAGCTGACCTCCAACATGCCGGCTGCCTTCCTTTGTGCTTGTTGAATTACATAGGGGGTATTGTACCAAGTGTCAAACAAAGCCCAGCTGCCTTAGGTCAATCAAAATAAATAAATAAGCATCAGATAGGAGCAAGTTGCTGCTGTGTTTAGGTTGCAAGATTCCGGGTTCTGGCTCTGTTTAAGTGACGTTTATCTAATAATGAAAAGTGGGCAGTATGATGAATGTGCTATACCGTGTCTCGGCAGAAATGGGTTTATAAACAAGCACCTGCCATAAATCACCGAAACGGCTTTGTCAAAAGTAACTAGGGACCAGATGCATCTTTATAATTACCTGTGACACCCTTTGTCCTGCTTTAATATCCACCGCTCGTCACTTAGATCATTTGCTTTATTTCACTTTGGGTTTGAATGATCTGCATTCTGTTTTGAAACACAGGGTTTATGTCTGGGGGAGCTTAGAGGGGCAAGTCTTTAACAATTACATTAGAGACAGGAAGGAACGTTCTGCTCATTCAGTGTCTGGGTGCCCAAGGCATTTCTCCAACAGCGTAGAAAGATCTACTCCATCATTCTTATAGAGATAGAAAAAATACTTGGATTTGGACAAATCTCCTTCCTACTCAACCTCTCCCCCACTCACTTGAAATGGCTTCGTGATGAATTTAGTGGCTGTGAAATGTGAAAAACTGACAGTGCCAGAGGACACTATGCGCTCACCAGACAAGTAAGGCTCCAAGGAATTTATCCAGAGCTCTTCATTAAAAAAATAATAGAAGAATTTCATTTATAAAAGGATAAGAGTGAGAAAAGAAGAAAGAAAAAAGTGAGTAAGAATTTTAAAAAGTATATACTGTTGCATTACCATACATTGATATACAGATGCATATATTCTTCTTATCCTAATACACATATAATGGTCAATAACCTAATATATTCTTTGTAAACTCATTCCAAATATCACTGTATTTATACAAAGAAGGTCTGTGTTTATAAGCCGTCCGTTCATATGTTGCCAATGTTGTCATGTTGTCAAGCCACTGATTAAAGGGAATCATATCTCTATTTTGCCAGTTCATCAATATCATTGATGATATTGGCTGCCATTGGGGCATGTATAATCCATTTTCGCTGTCCTGTTGTCAATTTCCATACAATGGATATATTGTTCAAGATCACGCTTCCTCAACCGAGGCCCTACAGATGTTTTTTGGCCTACAACTCCCATGATCCCTAGCTAGCAGGACCAGTGGTCAGGGATGGTGGGAATTGTAGTCTCAAAACATCTGGAGGGTCAAGGTTGAGGAAGCCTGTTCAAGACAATGTTCACCTCTGAAAATCTTAATTTTTTCCATAGTGTCTTGTTCATATAGTTCAGCAATTTCTCCCAAATCTTAGTAAGTGTAGGTCATGGTAAAAGCATATGTTGCAAAGAAGCATTGTCCATATTACATCTCCAACAAAGAACTACATTAGATAGTCATTTCTTATACAAATGTATTCTAAATACTATTTTCTGTAGTAGAAGTCTTAGTTTAAGGTCCATTGGTACGTCTGATACTGAAGCCAAGACATTTCCCCACCATCTAGGAAGTAATAGTCAATGCTCTTCGTGACAGAAGCAGTATCAAGTTGCAACAGCTGAAACTACCCCAAGTCCAAACTATACTTCCTGGTTCCCTTTTCTTTTGTATATTAGGTTCAATGAAACAAGGCCATAGGCTGTGCCCAACATTCTCTACTCCCTAGTGCAAGAGTCTTTTAAAGGTTGCGCAACAAAGGAATCCAATGCAACATTTGTGGGAGTGTAAGATTGTCCTTCTTGTATGACACCTGATGCTTCTTGTGAAATTATCTTTGCTAATGTATTTGCGTCCTCCTTTGCACAACAGTGTTCCGCCAGTGCAACAAGGATACCGCCAAGTGGCTTTCATTTAGTGCTACAATAGATACAACCCCATGTTATTCATGTTGGGGATTCCATTCCACCATTTGCCGCAGACATGGGATTGTTACATGTCACATGTCTGTTTACATTCCAGCATAGATTGCTGGCATGAGCGAAACTTTCGCTCTGTATTGCTTTTGTTTTTCGTCTCTCTTCAAGAAGACGCCAAGGAGAGATGCCATGTTTTCTTTGTCCTGGTTTATGTATAATAAATGCGTAGTTTAGTATGTGTCTACAGCCTCAAGCCTCTTCTGTTGTGCAGTTTACACTGCTGAGTAAAGTGTGAAGTCTGCAGGCTTGAGTCACCGATGTACCTTGGAGCAGAGGTCGATGAATCTCTGTAGCGGCAAGGATGAGGGGAGAGGTTTCAGCTGGAGCCGAGCTAGCTGGCCTTTCGACCCCCTGATTCTGACACTTCATAGGGTGGATGAAGTCAAGGGCCAGTCACAGCTTTGAGGGAACTGCTGGCAAATTGGACCTCATCAATGAACTACCAATGGGCCATCAGGAAATCACCTATCAGGAAATGGCCATACCAAACACACTGGTGAGTTTTCCAATAGATGGCTTGCAGGGGGAAGGCGATATTTATAAATATATATATATATAACAGCTGGAAGGGGAAAGCTGATTGAGTTTGACTTTTTAAAAACGTATTTGCATTTCCTACTGTGACTCCCCTGCTTTAATTGATGCTCAATCACAATAGTAGCATGCCTTCATATTGGTTTACAAAAGAGCTTAGCCATAATCGTGGCACAGAAAGCACAGAGGTAGACAATAAAAGCCGCTGCACTGAGGTCAGCCCATTTAATTTCCCTTTCAAATCCAATTGTTGGCCCGCTGTGCTTATTAAATACAAGCATACTGTCTGTGTTTGAATGCGCCGACTGCACCGTTCTGGCACTGTTTACCTGCTGCCTTTGCAATTACAGCCGCACATGTCTCTTCTCAGCTGGCCAGTATTTTTCGGACTCATACATAAACATGTACACAGGTGTGCGTTCCGTGCACACACAAAAACACTTACACACATGCATAATATGAATATATGTTTATAAAGATGTTTGGACTGGCTTGCAACTTGAGATATGGAGGTCGTGGGGGTTCTGTAGCAGCTAACAGCCCCGAAATCTGATATGGAAAACGCTCCGTGTTATGTTAGAAAAACTTGAAAACCAGGCATTTGGGCATTAGTTAAAGCACTGCCAGCCCAGAAAGGAAGCTGACTCTCCCTGTAATCCAAGACACACTGATGACAAAATATATAAGAAGGGGGATGTTTGTAGCTTTTCCCATCACAATGGGGGATGGAGTTTGTGCCCCCAAATTGCTAAAGTACTTTCAGAGCACCTTGAAATCTAGGAATTGTAAAGGGTTGAAGGGCAAGGAACATACAAGAATAATTTATACTTTTCAGATATATACATTTCACTGATTTTACAATCATTTTGACGTTTTGGAACTTGACTTCCTTCCCCCTCTTTCTGCGGTTCCTTAAATTTATTTTTAATATTTTCTGCATATCCGAATTAACTTAACTTGTTCATTTATTTGTCTACTTTAAATATATGCTCTTATAAAACTGCAGGTTATTACAATAATCCTGCCAGTGTTTTTATCTGTTTACAATTTATCTGTAAATATTCAATAAACCATTTCCATTCTTTTATAAAAAGTTTGTTATCTTGATTTCTTATTCTTCTGCATATTCCATAAGTATTTGTATCCATTCTTCCTATGCTGGGACTTCTTCTTCTTTCCATTATTGGGCAAATAGCATTCTTGCTTCTGTAGTCACAAGCATGAATAAGTTTATATACAATTTAGGTAGTTCTGTCCCTATAATTCCCAAGAGAAAGGCTTCTGGGGGTTTCCCCCAAAAAACATTATTTTAAACATCTTTTTCATTTCATTGTATATCATTTCCCAATAACCTTTAACCTTACTACAAGACCACCACATATGATAAAAAGAACCTTATTTCTCTTTACATTTCCAACTTTTATTTGATTTAGATTTATACATTTTTGCCAGTTTACACGGTGTTAGATACCATCGATACATCATTTTCATATAATTTTCTCTTAAACCATAACATGCAGTAAATTTTATATCCATATTCCACAATCATTCCCATGCTTCCATGTCTAAATTATGACCAATTTGTGTGCTGAGGTCCCCAAGCCACCCCAATAACTCACACATCACACATAATTTTTGTTTAAGGTTTTTGGCATAATTTTTGGCCACAACTTTATTTAAATATATAAATGTGAGTGGTTGCTTAGGCATTGGTTCCGACTATCTGTCCCCCCGTCCAGGGACAGAACTCACTTCCAGATTCCAGCGAAAGCCACTCAGGGTAAACAATATTGGGGAGAAATGAAGCTGGGCACCAGACCCTCACCTCTCCCCGCATGGTCCCACAGCCTTGCGCGGCCCAAGTCCAATGCCAGGGACTTGGATGAAAGCATGGCAAGCCCCTGGATTTCTTTAATGGAATTCCCTTGCAACAGCAGCATTGGAGGGGTAGGCACTTACCCCTCCACCAACCAATTTTTTAACCAATGCCTAACCGCAAACCTTACAACTTGTGACAATTTGCTACGCAGTAGGCAAAAACCCAATGGCTCCAGCCAATCAGCCAAATGGACAAAATTCCTACCAGGCCTCTGCCCCAAAAGCAGGCGACCCCATGATAGGCATAGCAAGGTCAAGTGCAAAATCCCCAGTTCAGGGAGGGTGGGCAGGTGATCCGGTACACACAGCAAAAGAGAAAGCCCAAAGCTGCGTGCCCAATATTTAAAACCTGTGAGCCCAACCCACAAATTGGTAACATCGAAATCTCCCCAGAAACACAAGTACCCAATCACAGCCTGTGGCTATCCAAACAGATCAGCCCAGCAACAGTGGGGTGGCCTGCTTGACCCCACCGCAACACGTGCTCTCTATTAAGGAGAGCACACTATCTATTGCCCTGGGGAGCTTAGAATCATAGAACCACCGAATTGTACAGTTGGAAGGGACCCCAAGAGTCATCTCGTTTAACCCCCTGCAATGTAGGAATCTCAGCTAAAGCATCCATGTGGCTGAATCAGATCAAATGTCAGTATGCTGTGTGGTTGTGTTTTTTTGTTTTTTTACAGCATCCAGGCAGAAGACTACTGGAAGTCCACAAGCAGAGCATAAAGGCAAAAGCCCTCTGCTACTGTCGTTCTCAAGTGATTGGCATTCAGAGACGTGCTACTCTGATTCTGGGGGGGAAACCAAAACATATAGCCATAATAATTATTAGTCCCTGTTAGCCTTAAAGGTTAAGGACTCTTGACAGTTAAGTCCAGTCGCAGACGACTCTGGGGTTGCAGCGCTCATCTCGCTTTACAGGCCAAGGGAACCGGCGTTTTTCCACAGACAGCTTTCCGGGTCATGTGGCCAGCATGACTAAGCCGCTTCTGGTGAAACCAGAGCAGTGCACGGAAATGCCATTTACCTTCCCACCGCAGTGGTACCTATTTATCTACTTGCACTGGCATGCTTTCAAACTGCTAGGTTGGCAGGAGCAGGGACCGAGCAACAGGAGCTCACCCCGTCGCAAGGATTCAAACCGCCAACCTTCTGATCAGCAAGCCCAAAAGGCTCAGTGGTTTAGACCACAGCACCACCCACGTCCCCTTAGCCTTAATCATCCACAAATTTGAATGCAGGAATCATTGGTTAGGTCCAATCAGAAATTTCAATGCAGGGCAAGGGCGTCATGGGGGGGGGAGGCGAGGGCCCCAATTTTTTTCCAAAGAGAAGATAATGGGCTCCAACAGATCTGGGTATGCTGGATGTTGACAGTGGACCCCTGACAACATGCAGGGCTTTTAAAAAGGCATTTTTTCCCATTTACTCAAAGTGACTTTTTTCCCTAGTTGATTCATATACGCCAATATCTTGTTTGCTTTGCTGTCTGCTATAAATTCCACATTCTGAAAACTTTATTTTTTATTTTTTATTTTTTTGAAGTTCACTCTTTTTGGTGGATTAATTCTTCCCTGGGGTTTGTACACAATGAGGTTGTGATGCAAACTGCAGTTTCTAAGCATAACAATTGTTATCAAGCTAATAGCAGTTATTATTCTCTCTTTATCAACCTTTATTACTCAGAGATACAACAGGATTAGACTGAAGCAGAGCTCAATGGTAATCTATACAGAACGTGTTCACATAGACAAAGGTGATTTGCATTTGGCTTTAAAGAAAACAAAATAGGAAGTTATTCAAGAGTGCCTTAATGCTGTTCACGTTTTCTCTGGGCATCCATGTCTAGCCATACGGCAAGTACATACCCTCCAACTTTTCTCTGATGAAGATAGGGAAATCCTAAGGAAAAGCAGGGCATTCCAGGATCAAATCAGAAACCGGTATGGCTTCTGTAAATCCAGGACTGTCCCTGGAAAATAGGGACACTTGGAGGGTCTGCAGCTAGGCCTTAAAAAGGGTTAAAATGGGGGTGGGAAACCTGTGGCCCTCTAGAAGTTGGTAAACTACAGGACTTCCGGGTTGGCGCCATCGCCAAATGGCAGACTCCCTCCGAGCTCCGGAGGGAGTCTGCTCGGCAGGGGTTGGGTCCTGCCGCGCCGGCGACGCGGGGACCCTCAAAAACCATGGACCTGGTGACTCGGCGGGCACCATTTGCGCCCCCCAACCCACGAAGGAGCCTTTTTAAAGGCTACGGAGCGGGGGATGGGGGGGTGCGGTGCTATGAGTCTTCTGCTTCCCCTGCCGAGCGAAGCCGCATGCCATTCGACGGAGAGCGCTGACTTCTTCTATTGACAATTTGGACTAAAAATAATAACCCGTGAATAATTTGGAAATCGAACCTAAAAGGGAAAATTTTCTTGGATTCGGTACGAGCGGGGGAGATGCAAAAAGGAAGTCCGTCTCCCCCCTATTGTAGATGATTTAAAGCAAGGATTTGACAACTAAGGTCGAGAGAAGAGTTCGTTTTTTTATTGATAAAAGTTATTAATTTCACGATGGGAAATCACAAATAACTGTGCTGGAGGAGAAGAGTGGATTGAGAGAGCTAAAATGCAACCCCCCGGGAACCGGGAGTGATCCGTGAGAGAGCCTGGTGAAGAGATATAGAGATTTTGACAGCTGTCAAAGTAGCTGTCAAAGTTGGAGAATAAAAAGAGAACTTTGTTACGATGACTTTGCTGGTTAGATTCGTTACAATTTGGATATAAATTGCTGAAAACAAGGGATAACAAGTTAGTTTAACTTTTGGGTGCGATCTGGAAGGAAACTAAGTTACCATAATCCCTCTAGAGGGGGTTTTGGGACATTGCAAGAATGGTTGTAAGTGGAAAAATATTTATGGAATTGAACAGGACTTTTTATCTCATGGGAAAGCTGCAAAAACGAAACATTATTTTGTCTACAGAGGTTGCTACACTAAAGGAGACAATAGACATATCTATTGAAGAATGGAAGGGACTTGACGCAAGTTTTTGTTCCTGAACAAATAAAGCCTCTGTAGAGGAACTAGAAGTTATCGAACTAGAAGGTTTTTGCAGCGGAACAGGAAAAGAAACCTGGAGCATTTGGGACATTCAGACTTAAAAGGATCAAGAAACAGAATTCGAGTTTTACTCTTAAATATAGAGGTCTGGATGGAGGAAAAATGGACTTTCTTGAGATAGAGCTACTTCAAGAATGGGTGTTTGAAACCAAAGACTACCAAAAAAGCCGGCAAAGTGGAGCTAAGAGAGATTTGGAATCCAAAGGGTGTAAAATTATATTTTGAATCTTTTTTTTACTTCTTTATTTCATTTGGCTGTGTGTATTAAAAAGGGGAATTCGTGGAAGGGAACTGGGGTTGATCTTAGGGATAAGATGAACTAAATTGAATAATGGGCTAAATATAACAAGTTTAAAATTTGGGGTAAGAACTTGTGGAACTAATCTAATGGAAATGGAATACAAGAGGGGGAGGGATGGGGAAGTCCTGGAAAGATGTTAATGAAAGTATGGCCTTAAAGGTAAATGCTTTTTTTCCCTTTTCTTTTTTTTTCTTTTTCTTTTTTGGACTTTTTGGAAATTTTAATAAATATGATTTTTTTATTAAAAAAAATAGAAGTTGGTAAACTACAGAATCGTAGAATCACAGTTCTAACAACAACTATTATTATTATTATTATTAAATACCCCACCCATCTGGCTGGGTTTCCCCAGCCACTCTGGGTGGTTCCAAACGGAATATTAAAACCACAATATACGATCAAACATTAAGAACTTCCCTAAACAGGGCTGCCTTCAGATGTCTTCTAAATATCAGATAGTTGTTTATTTCCTTGACATCTGATGGGAGGGTGTTCCATATATATGGTTTTAAGAAACTTCTCAAAACTTGGTCAGACCAGCCCAAGGACTGTACGGCTTCTTTTTCCAAGTCCTTAGAAGCAACACTGGACTCGGCCACAGGTCCCTGGAACCCAATAAATCACATTGGGGAGTGTTTACTCAGCTGTGTTTGAACTGAGATTAGTTCCCAGGATTTGGGACAAAAATAGAGAAGCTAAAAGGACGTTCTTTGTATCCACAGGCTCTTGTACATTTTGCACTGTAAAAGAGCTTTTAAAGGGAAAGGCATCTGACTGGGTTTCTTCCAACATATATAATAAGACATTAAACATTTTTTTTTAAAAAAATCCCTATACAGGGCTGCCTTCAGGTGGCTCAGGGGTTGGATAACTCTATACTCTCCAATGTCTCTCTGATGAAAATAAGGGCGTTCTAAGGAAAAGCGGAATATTCCAGGATGATATCAGAAGCTTGGATGGCTTCTGTAAATCCAAGAAAATAGGGGTACTTGGAGGGTCTGTTTTTATTGGATTTCATGGTGTTAGATTGTATGGGTGCATCTTTGGTGGAACGATCAGTTTGGGTTTTATTTGTACGCTGTCCTGATTAAATCCAGTTTTACAAATATTTGAATAATAAATAAACAAAACATATATCCCTAGTAAGCAGCATTCATAGCAATAACAAATCATGCAACATTATGCATAGTATTGATGACATAACATGTTGTTGCACTGTAATAGGTCAAATTGACTTGTTCATTTTGCCTAGCTGTCTCTGGAGCCATATCCAAGTTTATTTTGCAGAAATCCTGGGTTCTGAAGCCTAATTCCTCCCCATTGAAACACTCCTGTTTAGAAGATGATGTGCTTAACAGAGGCAGGCAAACATTCAAGCTCTGCACATGTGTTTCAGCAATGAGAAAGTGCCAGACAGGGGGACCATTCAGACTTTACAAGCTTTATGAAGCTTAACAAAAACAAGATTCAGACCATTCTTTACAGATTAAAAAAAAAATCAAATAAAGCATGAACAAGTGGAGAGATGAGATAAGCAACTGCTGCACACAGAATCCTAATTTTTCCTTTTTATTTTTTGTTCCTTTCTATCATGGAGGATTTGAGGGCGCTTGAAGGCGTTTCTGGTGGACAGGTGAGGGATGAAAAGGGAGTATAGCAGACATCTCTTGATTCTACCAAAGATTTATTTGTATCACATATAGAGAGAGAGAGTCATGAAAGCACCAAACAGTACTTCAGACAAGTTTTGGATCCTGTAGAATACAGTTAATCACTAAAAGTGTGTGTGTGGCTTTTTTTCATAGCTGTAATTCACTGGAACTCAGTTCTGGCACCTCTCAGGTGGGCGCCATTGCCATTATAAGAGAACGAAGGATGCTGTGGTCTAAACCACTGAGCCTCTTGGGCTTGCTGATCAGAAAGTCGGCGGTTCAAATCCCTGCGATGGGGGCAAACTCTCGTTGCTCTGTCCCAGCTCCCAGTTTGAAAGCACATCAAAGTGCAAGTAGATAAATAGGTACCGCTGTGGCAGGAAGGTAAATGGCATTTCAATGTGCTCTGGTTCTTGTCACAGTGTTCTGTTGCACCAGAAGTGGTTTAGTCATGCTGGCCACATGACCCAGAAAGCTGTCTGCAGACAAATGCTGACTCTCTCAGCCTGAAACGAGATGAGAGCCACAACCCCATAGTCTCCTTTGACTGGACTTAATCATCAAGGGGTCCTTTACCTTTACCTTTTATTACATATGGAGTAGGGAATAATGCAGGAATTCAAGGCTTCAAGGCTTGCTTTGCGTAGCACCTTTTATTCTACAGTAAATGATTTATGCATATGATGCCTTTGGTTTATTATTCATTAAGCACAGTACATTAGTTTCTCCTTCTCCCCCTATCTTTCTGATGGTACCTCCCACACACAAGCTGGCAAAATAGTTCAGGAGAAGTTGATAGAAAAGTTGTAACACAATGAGACTTGAACTAGGCTGAAATTCTCTGAGAATATTCTCTTTGGGTTTCCCTTAAACTGTTGCAAAAGTTTGACCCCCCCCACACTTTTCCTGGAGAATATTAGACAGATTGTGACCCATCCACCCACAAAGTGTGGTGGGGAACTTTGAGAACAACAGCTGATGCAACCCAATATATTTTAATATTACTGAATGAAACAGTGGGTCCAGCCCCTTCTCTCCGTCCTTCTATTTTTATCCTATTTATTTCCTTCCTTCACTGGTCTAAAGTAGAACAGAATTTCAGATTTTCTTAGAAATAAATTTGACTTCCCGCTTTACAGCTCTTGGATAATTGCTCCCACGCACCCTGAGAATATTCAAACATTTTCTAAGAGCAACATAGCATGCTCTAGTCTAGGGCTGCCATACATTTGGGGTTTCCCAGACATATCCAGGATTTTGACTTTGAAAATTGCATCCGGGGGGATTTCTAGTTCACAGCAAGATGTCTGGGAAAACTCGGACATTTGTTGTTGTTGTTTAGCGTTTAGTCATGTCCGACTCTTCGTGACCCCATGGACCAGAGCACGCCAGGCACTCCTGTCTTCCACTGCCTCCCGCAGTTTGGTCAGACTCATGTTGGTAGCTTCGAGAACACTGCCCAACCATCTCGTCCTCTGTCGTCCCCTTCTCCTTGTGCTCTCCATCTTTCCCAACATCAGGGTCTTTTCCAGGGAGTCTTCTCTTCTCATGAGGTGGCCAAAGTACTGGAGTCTCAGCTTCAGGATCTGTCCTTCCAGTGAGCACTCAGGGCTGATTTCCTTAAGAATGGATAGGTTTGATCTTCTTGCAGTCCATGGGACTCTCAAGAGTCTCCTCCAGCACCAGAATTCAAAAGCATCAATTCTTCAGCAACCAGCCTTCTTTATGGTCCAGCTCTCACTTCCATACATCACTGCTGGGAAAACCATGGCTTTAACTATACAATCCCTTCATGGATCACTGCCTTGCCGTGGTGAAGGGGCTTGAATAACTCAGAGAAGCTATGAGCTATGCCATGCAGAGCCACCCAAGATGGGCAGGTCATAGTGGAGAGTTTTGACCAAACATGATCCACTTGGAGCAGGAACCGGCAAGCCACTCCAGTATCCCTGCCAAGAAAACTCAAAGACAAAGACAACAGGAAAAGTGGTTTACAGCATATTAAATCAATCAATCAATAAAACAATAGCTGGGCAATGTTCCTCTGGCCTCATGAGGAGCCTGTTTAGTAGGGCTGGTGAGTCTGGGCCCAGCCCCCTAGGCCAGGTGGAAAAAACCTTGTGGGGAGTGGCCTTCATGCCTCACAGCCAGGTGATGTTCATCCAGCCTCATGAGGAGCCTCTTCAGTAGGGCTATGTGAGGCTTCCCCAGTGTTACCACGCTGTAGCATCGTGGAGGGGCACTCTTGCACCATTGCACGAAAAACGAGAGCAGACAATGAAGCCAGAACATTTGTGATGTAACAAGTTACAGGATTTCAGCAGAAAGTTACGGGGTGTGCGGCAGTAGGAAATGAAGCAGCATGTCTGACCTGAAACAGTATTGAAAGTTGGACCACATATAACCAGCCCAATACGATCATAATGACAAGATTTCATGAATGCACAATACAAAGGATACTCAAAGAAGACTATTAGAAGTAGTAGTATTGTTTAGTTTTGAACATGGAATTTGTATCGTGATTTTCTTAATATTGAGATATGCAACCTACTTAGAGATTTCTGTTGAAATATGGAGTGGTATATAGATCAGGCAGACAGGCAGTTAATCAAAGAAATAAATATTGTACATAAGCATTTGTATTAAAGTAGAGCCCATTTTCATATGATGTGCCCTCTGTGAGCCAGTGTGGTGTAGTGGTTAAGAGCGGTAGTCTCGTAATCTGGGGAACCGGGTTCGCGTCTCCGCTCCTCCACATGCAGCCATCTTCCGCAGAACCATCTTCCGCAGAAACTGCTGCTTGCCTTCTATCACTGTGCCATTGAGAGCGTGCTCACTTATGGCTTATGTGTGTGGTACGGAAGCTGTACTACCCAGGACAGGTTGGGGTTGTGCAGAGTTATTAAGGCAGCAGAGAGCATTGTTGGCTGCCCGCTCTCCACCTTAGAGCAGATTTATGCCACAAGGTGCCATAGGAAGGCACTGGACATAGTAAAAGATCCATCGCATCCTGGTCACTGTCTTTTCGAGCTCCTGCCGTCGGGACGGAGATAAAGGACGATGAAGACAAGAACGAGCCTTCTTAAGAACAGCTTCTTCTCCAGAGCGATCTCGGCCCTGAATGGGAAGCCTGGACTTTGAAAGTCATCGAATCTTCCTTGCTGTATTATACTGTATTGTTTTAATTAGTGTTTTTATAGTTGTTTTGATTTTGTGTGGAGTGCCCTACCTGGGTGGATGGAGCAGCCAAGTAATTTCGTTGTCCCCGAGAGGGGGCAATGACAATAAAGATATTATTATTATTATTATTATTATTATTATTATTATTATTAGCTGCTGGGTGACCCTGGGCCAGTCACACTTCTTTGAAGTCTCTCAGCCCCACTCACCTCACAGAGTGTTTGTTGTGGGGGAGGAAGGGAAAGGAGAATGTTAGCCGCTTTGAGACTCCTGAAGGGGAGTGAAAGGCGGGATATCAAATCCAAACTCTTCTTATGATGATGATGATGATGATGAGCCAAGGAGCTGGGCTATGACACTGTTACAGTAGATTAAGCGTTTGAGGCATGTATTTCATATATGAAATGTTTACACATTTTTCTTCATTCTGGGTTCATGCTTTTTTCTGTGTTGGGGTCATTAAAAGCAGGATGATGCTATTCATTGTGGCATGCCACTTGTGACAAATGACAGACATTTGACAAACGGGCACTCTGGCAAAAATGCAAGAACAGAAACATAAAACTTGTCTTCTTATTACACACAACTGTTCACCAAATCTCCATGTTTATAGGGTTTGGTCTAGAGAGAATACAGCCATTTAAGAAGAATCCAAAGTGCTGTCATTTGTAAAGGATGAGAAAATGACTAGAGGAGCTCAGTAAGTATAAAGTCATATATAATTTTGAAGTTCTTTGCATTAAGATGTATGCTAGCATTTCCAGGCAACTTTGCATCATACTGAGAAAAGGCTATAGATTGTAGGGGTAAGTAGTATTTGATTTTTTTAGGTTTTGGAAGCATTATCAGTGTGCATGGTGCTTTACAAAGTAACGTAAGCCAAAAAATAAAAATAATGACAAACACCTTCCTCAGATACTTATCTAAATTTCAACTATTGGGAAGACAACAGAGCAGAGGCAGATAACAGTAGCAGTAATAATGTAGGCTGGGATCACCAACCGCAAACAACCCAGACCTTTGCTTACTTCTCCTGGAGTCACCAGCCTATGATTATTATTATTATTATTATTATTATTATGTTTTATAAACAAGAATCTGTCACTCTTGTTTGCAGTGGAAGACAGGAGTGCCTGGCGTGCTCTGGTCCATGGGGTCACGAAGAGTCGGGCACGACTAAACGACTAAACAACAACAGCAAATCAACAAGAATTATACAGATAAGTACAGTGGTACCTCTGGATGCGAATGGGATCCGTTCCGGAGCCCTGTTTGCATCCTGAAGCAAATGCAACCCGTGTCTGTGCATGCGCGGGTCGTGATTTGCCGCTTCTGCGCATGTGCATGACGTCATTTTGACCGTCTGCACATGCGCGAGCAGCGAAACCTGGAAGTAACACGCTCTGTTACTTCCAGGTCACCGCAGCGCACAACCCGAAAATACTCATCCCAAAGCTACTTTAATCCAAGGTATGACTGTATACCAAGTTTTCTCATGTCATTTGTGTATCACAAAAATAGCATAATAAATGTGGAAAAATATCTACAACATATGTTTCATTATTAGTGGTCAATGTATAAGTTCTTGGTTCATGAATTGATTTAGACAATTAGGAAGAAGGAGGAGGAGGAGGAGAGGGGGAGAAGGAAGTGGAGAGTGGGGTGGAGTGGGGTGGTTATGCTTCTGTTATTTTACTTAGTGTGTGTGAGGGGTTGTGTCAGTGTTACAGCGTGTTCTCCTTCATGGAGAGCACGTGTTGTGGTGGGGTCTAACAAGACACCCCCTCTAGGTTACTGGGCAAAACCGTTTGGATGGCCATTACTGTGATTAGGCCAAGTTGGGTTGTTGGGGAGATTTTGATGTTACCATTTGGAGGGTTGGCCCGAAGCTTATATATTGTTGGCACACAGCTTTTTCAATCTCTTTTGCTGCATGCATAACCGCCCACCCTCCCTAATTTAGGGCTGTTGCATTTGACATTGCTATGCCTGTCATGGGGTCGTCTGCTTTTGGGGCAGGGGCCTGGTAGGAATTTCGTCCATCTGGCAGATTGGCTGGCCATTTGGTTTTTTGCCTACTGCGTAGCAAATCGTCACAACTTGTAAGGTTGCGGTTAGGTATTGGTTAAAATTTGGTTGGTGGAGGGGTAAGGGTTGGCTGTGCCTGCCCCTCCAATGCTGCTGCTGCAAGGGAATTCTGATAAAGGAATTCAGGGGCTTGCCATTCTTTCATCCGTACCCCAAATGTTGTTGTTGTTGTTGAGTCATTTAGTCGTGTCCGACTCTTCGTGACCCCATGGACCAGAGCACACCAGGCACTCCCGTCTTCCACTGCCTCCTGCATTGAACACTATCCAACCATCTCGTCCTCTGTTGTCCCCTTCTCCTAGTGCCCTCAATCTTTCCCAACATCAGGGTCTTTTCCAGGGAGTCTTCTCTTCTCATGAGATGGCCAAAGTGTTGGAGCCTCAGCTTCACGATCTGTCCTTCCAGTGAGCACTCAGGGCTGATTTCCTTCAGAATGGAGAGGTTTGATGTTCTTGCGGTCCATGGGACTCTCTAGAGTCTCATCCAGCACCATAATTCAAAAGCATCAATTCTTTGGCGATCAGCCTTCTTTATGGTCCAGCTCTCACTTCCATACATCACTACTGGGAAAACCATAGCTTTAACTATACGGACCGTTGAAGGGGCGGGGACAGATAGTCGTAACCAATGCCTAAGCAACCACTCACATTATGTAGTTTAATAAAGTTGTGGCCAAAATTATGCCAAAAACCTTAAACAAAAATTCTGTGTGAATTGTCATTTATTTAGGGGGGGTGGCTTGGGGACCTTGACATGCAATTGTACAGTATGGATTCTCTTACTATTCACTTGTTGTATTTCCTTGGTGGTGAGAGAGGTTGGGGGTGGCTTAGGGTGTGGTTGGTTGTCTTTGGTTGGCCTTGGTGATAACTGTTTTTGTGTGTGATCGGGGTGTGAGTGTGTATTTTTGAATCAGTTTAGCCAGATTGATTCGTATGCTGATTCTTGTTGGGCTGTGTATGTGATAAAGGGGAACCTAACTGGGGTAAAGGCGTCTTCTTCTATTTGTCCCCATTTCAGTTTCAGTTTATTGGTTAGTTTTGCGAAGGATCCAGAAGGTTTGACCAACTAGCTGTACCCATGAAAAGGAAGAACTTGGACACAACTGTGGCTGCGTGTTGTTGGTTTTTTTTTTTGGGGGGGGGGTTGCTATTCATCTGGAGGCAGCTGTTGGCTTAGGGAGCAGACAGATTGCAGTGAAAAGACTTTTGTTAGCTGTCAGGTGGAGACCAACCCCAGCCTCACCAACTATTTTTTGGCTGCACCTAGAGAACAGCAACTTGTTAAACACACATAAGGAGAGTAAGCAAAGGTCCATGCCTCTGTGGTGCAGCCCCAAAAGTGCCACATTGACCACATTGCTGATTATCTCAGTGCCACATTGCTGATTATCTCCTACATACAGATACACAGTGTGTGTCTAGATTGTAGCTTACAAAAAGTCACCGCTTGGTGATGGGCTGTCCCAACTATTTATTGTATCATAAGCAACCCATTTTTACTATACACCTTAATCCCAAACATTATCTTTTATGTATTTTTCATATGTTTGTTCTGCTTTTCTGGAAGTTTTTCTCTCTCTCACACACACACACACACACACATTCCAATTAGCAAAGTTCTCTCCCCCTTCCTCTTTCTCTCACCCGGTGTTTCTTGCAAACTTTTAACTAAACATTTTGTCACCGAGAAAGTCACCTCGCAGGTCTTTCATCTTCCTCTTGCCATTTTATTTTGCCCTTTATCCGATTCTATCAAGAAATCTTAGTCCTAATGAAACTCTCGTGTGGAGCTGTCTTTTCAAATACAGCTCCCTAGGCGCCTTTGTGCTGGTAGACTGAGGAGTAGTCTAGTATGACAGCAATAAATTTGGACTCTGCTGCTTCAGTGATCTAGCCTTTTGTAGAATTCTTCTCTAGGGCTCTCTTAAAAGCTGTCACACATGTTCTTGCACCCCCCTTATGTACAAGATGATATGCAGCAGCTCTGATAAGCTTTTGTACGCTCAACCTTAAAAAACAGAAAGTGTCCCCATCTTGCAGATCCATCACTAAAGGTATTTGCTGAGATAGGTTAGAAATGTACTCATCCACAGGTTTATTACTCTATGAGTAGAATTAATGCACACTGTGATTACAGCAGGATCCCTGTTAAATTATCCATCGTAACATTTGCTTCAGCAGTTTAGATGGAAAGATTCTAGGGCCTGGCTTCTGTTTAGGCCACTCTGCAAAGTACTATATACGCTGAGGGCAGTATAGACTATAGAGCAGGGGCAGGGTACCTCCAAGTACTGTTGGACTACAACTCCCATCACCCATCATCATTGGCCAAGCTCGCTGGGACTGATGGGAGTTGTGGTAGCAGTTGGTAGAGTATGAGACTGTTAATCTCAGGTTTGTGGGTTCACGTTCCATGTTGGGCAAGTCCGCTCCCCTCCCCCAGGGGGCGGTGTTGCAGGAGGGCACCTGGGCCATGCAGTGACCTGGCAGAGGGTGGGGGATGCCACCCGCGTCACTGGGACTCCCAGCCACTTCACACACCCCAGCTGACCATTTAAACTGTGACACAGCCGGAGCGGGTGCCCTCCTTTTCATCTTCTGGCCGGATATTCCAGCCCACCCTCTTTTTTAAGCTCTAGTATGGCATGACCTTGGGACACAGATGGTGCTTTGGATTAAACCACAGGGCCTAGGACTTGCCAATCAGAAGGCTGGCGGTTCGAATCCCCGCGACAGGGTGAGCTCCCGTTGCTCGGTCCCTGCTCCTGCCAGCCTAGCAGTTTGAAAGCACATCAAAGTGCAAGTAGATAAATAGGTACCACTCTGGCAGGAAGGTAAACGGCGTTTCTGTGCACTGCTCTGGTTCGCCAGAAGTGGCTTAGTCATGCTGGCCACATGACCTGGAAGCTGTATGCCGGCTCCCTCGGCCCATAAAGTGAGATGAGCACCACAACCCCAGAGTCGGCCATGACTGGACCTAATGGTCAGGGGTCCCTTTACCTTTACCTGTATGGCATGGCCTTGCTATGGACATATGTTGACTGCCATATTGATGGTGCTGGGTAGGAATTTTTCCTACTTGGATAAATCAGCACCAGCAGTTTGGTCTTTGCCTACCTTGTAGCAATCGTCACAACTTTGTGAGGTTAGGCATTGGTTAAGCTTTGTATATGGGAGGGGAGGCTGTAGCCTCCGCCTACCCCTCCTCATTAAGCGTATCCCATTAAAGGGATCCGGGGGTGTGGATCCTGTCTGAAGCCTGGGTGTGGGCTAGGGACATGCCACAACCCCACTGGTGACCCTGGGGGTGCCCCGATTTGATGTATATCATAGGGCTCCCCCTACCGGTGGTATACCCCTTATGAGACTCCTTGCAGACAGGCAGAAGTTAGGATATAGTCCGGTTTTGCCCAATGTCTAAGCCAAACCATTCATATCTGTAACCAATAAAGTTGTGGCCTATTTTATCCCATTAACCTAAATATTTGTGTCCGTGTGTTTATTATCTAAGGGGGCTCCGGGGCCCAGGGCCTCACCATGCAAAAGATGACCCTTATGGTCCCTTCCCACTCTACAATTCTATGAGTCTATAAAGCAATTTGACGGACTATTTATTTTTTGCTTATTGCATGGAACCCTTCGAGGATCATTTTCTACATATTGTGACAATCACACGAACATAGGAAGCTGCCTTCTTCTGATTTAGACTATTGGTCCATCTAGCCTGGCATTGTCTACTGGCAGCAACTGTCTGGGATTTCATGACGACTCTCCTGGCCTTACCTGGGAGACTGAACCTGGGAGCAGATGCTCTGACACTGAACTACAGACCTTTGCCATTTTGAAGTCAGTTTGTCCATTGAAAATGCTGGCTCCATTGAAGTCCAGCAGGAAAGATGAGTGAAGGAGCTCCACAACCCCTAAGCTTGTGGAGCTCCCTAGGCATCAGCAAAGAGAAGATGCTTGGACCTTTCAAAGTTGGAAAGAAAAGAGTGAGATTCGTTTGTTGTACTTCCCGCCCTGCTGAATCACTCTGATCTTTTTGCCCAAACTGGTCCTCTCCCATCTACACTGCTCTGGGGCAAAACGCTTGCTGGAAGGAGAATGGGCAAAGTGACCATCACTTCAACAGTGGACCTGGTTTTGGTAGATACTTTATGGACCACAGGGCTCAAGGAAGAGTTGCATTGCTCTGATGCCTTTTATTGTGGGCTTCGCAAAGACATCCGGTAGGAAACAAGATGCTACAATAAATAGACATTTGGACTGATCCAGTAGGGGTCTTCCTTCATTCTTAGTGTGAGGTTTTCTCTGGTCACTGCCAGTTACCTAGTTTGTACTACAGCATCAAGACTATTATTAGGAAAAGGCCTTCATGATGTCTATCATATTCAGAAGGAAAGAGCCATTTGTTACAGTTTGTTGCTCCATACCCTTTCTTTCCAAAACTGAGAAACCATGTTTCAACCTTTCCTAGTTTTAGGGCTCTGCATTGTTACTTGTGATTCGAGGACCCGTTTCCTGCTCAGGAATAAGAAAGACACGTGGAAACAGCCTATTAGGTTAATGGGCTAGAAAAAGCCACAACTTTATTGATTACAGCATGTGAGAGGTATTGGCTTAGGCATTGGACAACGGCAAATTTTGACTCCACCCACTCAGAGAGGGGTGAGTCTGATGAGGGTTAACCACCAGTAAGGGGAGGCTGTTGATGCAAATACAACTATAAGTTCTCCCCTGATGTCACCGGGGGTCGTGCCATGGCCCCCAGCCGCACAGGGCATCGGACAGGATCCACGACCGCCGGATTCCTTTAATGGAATACCCAAAAGTGAAGGGGTAGGCGATGGCCACACCTTGCCCTTCCATACACCAACAAGAGATTGGCAGAGCAATGGCGGGGAGAGCTGGCGCGGCTGCATTTGAGCGGCTAAACCACGCCCCCGAGCTGCCACCCGATTGGGTGTTCTTTTGGGAGGCGTGGCGCGCCAGCGACGGAGCAGGGCAGGGGCCGGAATGCCCCCTGCATAACACAGGAAACTGTCCCGCTCACAATCCCTCCCCTCCTGGAGGAGGAGAGGGTTTCTGAATAACGTTTGAGGATAGCAACTCTGTATTAATCACAACTATTTCCTGGGCACACACCAGCACCAACATTTCTTTCTAAACTGCCTTTGTTCTAACGAAACACTTGCATTTGTGTTATCTTTCCTTCCAGTTTCTTTATGCAAGCGGGCCAAGTAAATCTCATAAAACAGAATGTTTTTCTGGATCGCGTCCCAGAGTATGAAAGACACTGAGGGAACACTAACTGGTGCCATGTCGCCTTGCAGAAGTTAGAACAACTTCCTTATCAGCAACAACAGGATGAAATGGAATTGGGTGTTGGAGGGACTTCTAAAATGTCAAGAGGGCAACGGATCGCACTTAAGTTTGAACTTCCCCATTGCTCCATCTACGTCAAGGCAGTACGGGCAAATAAAAAAAAGCACACACGTTATTGATCTTGTGTGCAGTCTACAAAAATGGCATTGTGGGTTCGTTCATATTTTGAAGCAGGAATGACTGACATGAAACTTCCATTTGAGTGTATTTTTTCACTCCGGAACCACCTATCTATCTTGATAGCCATGGATGAACTTCTAAGAGTAGTTCCGCCATGCAGTGGTCAGCTCAAGAGACAGGGTACCTTTACAGGGCAACATAGGTGCCAAATCCCTGGGGTGCTGGGTGCCCGTACACCCACAAAATTCCCCATGAAAGGGCCAGGTACCCACAAATTTCAGTGCCAGAGCCATGCACAATGCATGGCACCATGGTCGCAGGGCCAGGCTGGCACTCTTGTAGGGCAACAAACATCCACTCACTTTGTTTATTTTACCACCATGTAAAGGGCTGGTCATTAAGGGACGTGGGTGGAGCTGTGGGTTAAACCACAGAGCCTAGGACTTGCTGGTCGGCAGTTTGAATCCCCGCGACGGGGTAAGCTCCCGTTTGCTTGGTCCCTGCTCCTGCCAACCTAGCAGTTCAAAAGCATGTCAAAGTGCAAGTAGATAAATAGGTACCGCTCCAGCGGGAAGGTAAACAGTGTTTCCATGTGCTGCTCTTGTTTGCCAGAAGTGGCTTAGTCATGCTGGCCACATGACCCGGAAGCTGTATGCCGGCTCCCTCGGCCAATAAAGTGAGATGAGCACCATAACCCCGGAGTCGGCCACAACTGGACCTAATGGTCAAGGGTCCCTTTTCCTTTTCAAAGGGCTAGTCAAGCACCAAAATCTTTCTATGAACACCTTACTGTGGGGTTTGTTTGTTTTTTAAAATAGTTTTTATTGAAGGTTTTCTTGTGTTGCAAATTTTTTTTAAAAAAAGAGAGGAAAAGTTCAAATAGGGTTCTACTTTCAATTCATAGAATCTTTCTCACAGTTCATTTAGATTTGGTATGAGACATCTTGCAGTTTGTGGAAAAGGAAGAGGGGAGAGGTGGGTGGGTGTACACACGCACACACACACACACACACTATTGCATACTGTTAGTGTGGGGATTTGTGTCAGCATCATGCGGGTAGGTCCTTTATTTACATTCTTCTTTCTTTGGTGATCACACGTAGCCTAGTAAGATTGTCTTCCACGAATGTGGTCTTAACAGTGTGTCCATGAGTGACTGTGGAGGCCAATTCTAGATCCACACATCTTTCCACAGTGGGGACATAGGTTTCCGGGTGGGAGTTGATCACGGTGAGGGTTTGCCACACACGCCTTCCTCTTAGTTGATTTCTTCCTTTCATCCTGAGTTCATGCTTCTTCAAAGTCCATGATGCCTGGAGAACATCTTTCAATCTCTTTTGTTGTCCACCGGCATTACGTTTACCATTCTTAAGTTTGGAATCGAGTAGTTGCTTTGGAAGACAATAATCAGGCATTGGAACAACATGAACAGTCCATACACACACACAAACACACACACACACAGGCATTGCAAGGGGTTGGAGATTGTGTTCAGTTGGTTGCAGTGTGGCTTGTTTTCATGTGGATGAACCACTTTTCTTACTGGTTTTTTTAAGCAAGTGAGAATAATACAGGTTATAGAAACATGACTCATGGCTGTCCTATTGCTCATAGAGGACTGCAGGGTAGTTCTAAGACAGTTTGCTGCCTAAGGCAAAGAACAAGAGGCCTCTTCCACACTCCGCAATTCCATGTATTGAAGTTGGCTAGGCTTGCTATGGAATCTTATTTCATTGCTGGCAATGGGATAACATCTTCCAATACTGCTGAGGGAGCTTAGAGGTGCACAGTAGGGTGTGCAGAAAACACAGCTAAGATTTTCATAAAGCAGAATTTTATTTCACACATTTAAGCAACTGAAAGGCATTTAATATGCCTTGGCTGCCCTTTCTTGTTCTGTCCCTGTCTAACTCCTAGTTTGAGTCACATGTGGGGGGGGGGAAGAGAATATTGTGCTGCTGTTATTTTATTTTTTAAAGATCACTGAATGCAAAACAGCATCCATGGATGATTACATATGGGAAGAATTTAGGGCACAGTGGGTGGCTCCTGAAAAATATGCTGTAAGGTAGGTCAGACTGTCTTGATAGACTGAGGGAAAAGTAAAAGGTTCCACAGAAAGAAGACAAGCAACCTGGAATGAGAGGGAAAACGCCACCACCTCTCATTTTGCAAGTGAAACAAGAATGGAGACAAAAAATGCCATAGATTTAGAATGAATTTATAGGTTTAGATAAAGGTAAAGGTAAAGGACCCCTGGATGGTGACGTCCAGTCAAAGGCGACTATGGGGTTGCAGCGCTCATCTCACTTTCAGGCCGAGGGAGCCAACGTTTGTCCACAGACAGCTTTCTGGGTCATGTGGCCAGCATGACTAAACCGCTTCTGGCCCAACGGGACACCGTGACGGAAACTAGCGTGCATGGGAAAGCTGTTACCTTCCCAACACAGCAGTACCTACAGTGGTACCTCCGGTTAAGAACTTATTTGTTCTGGAGGTCCGTTCTTAACTGAAACCGTTCTTAACCTGAGGTACCACTTTCGCTAATGGGGCCTCCCGCTGCTGTCGCGCCGCCGCGTGATTTCTGTTCTCATCCTGAGGTAAAGTTCTTAACCTGAGGTACTACGTCCAAGTTAGCGGAGTCTGTATCCCGAAGGGTTTGTAACCCGAGGCGTTTGTAACCTGAGGTACCACTGTACTTTATTTGATGTCGGCTGATTATTTCAAAGTTATGTTTTATTATCACATTTTTGTATTGCATTAGATGGTTATAAGGTGTACATTCTTTGTTTCTTCAGCTTGTAAACCGCCTTGGGTATTGTAAGATAGAAAGACGGTATATAAATTAAAAATGATGATGATGATGTAACCTGTTCTGACTTGAGAAGCACTCCAAAGCTTGGCTTTTTCAATCCTTGCTACTCAGTACCCTTTTAATTGGAGAGTCAGCAACCGAACCTGATATTTCTACATTCCATTTTACCCATTTCTATATTTTTAGAATTCTATAAGGCATTGTTCAAAAGAAAAGATTTCTGATTAATCCAACTCTTACCCACCGCTTCTCTGCTGCAAATCACCCTTTCTCTCTGCTTCTGCCTGTAGCAGAAGCCATCAAGATTTTGACCATTTGCCCAAAGACTGAGCAATCTTGCATCCCTTTCAAAAAGCAAGATGCTTAGACTGCTAAGCTGTAAAAATGAGTGTTTGAATTTGACCAGGACATTGAGGATAATACCCTCCAATTTTACAAAATGTGACAAGATCATGAGCAACCATGGAATTTTCACGCTTTTTCATCTCACCTGAAAGTGGTACCTCTAATACAACAGCGGCTCAAACACTGTTCTTGCTCTGTCTTTTAAGTGCTGAAATGGTCAGACCACTCTTTCCCCCAGTACCTATAAGGCCTGTTACACTTTCAGTTCAAGCAGCTGAGCATGAGCGAGTTCAGAACTGGAAGTGATGGATATTTTAAGCAAAATCCATCTAACGTAATTGGACACCTGGTTCTTCCATGGACCACAAAGTCTTCTTCATTGGTTACATAAAGAGGTCATCCTTACTGCTGAAATTCAGGTGTGGATGGAGGAGGGTGGAAGTTAAAAGAACATCAGATGCTGAAGCTTTGCTCAAGTCCTTTGCAATAAGTGATGAACTAGTTTGTTTGCCATCTAAGGAGGATGAGGCCCTGTCAGGCAATTAAGCTCATTTTTTAAAAAATAAGTCCAAAGTCTAAAATATTTATTTATTTAGTTTAAGTATTACTTTGCTATTTATTGTTTGCCATCCCAAGTTCCTTTGGGAACAGAATAGAAATTTATGTATTTATTTAATTGATATGCATGCAGCTCTTCCCTTTGCACAACTGGCAAATTTCAGCCAGTCGTGCCAGAGGCTTCTATGCACACATCTCCATGGCAACCAAAAGGCACAGTTCAAGGAAATATTCCGGATAAGCAAAAACACTCAAGCAAGGCGTGGAGCAGGGATTCTGTGGGGTATGGTCAGGAGACAGTGGGTGTGGCCTGGGAAGGATTCTCAAAGACTAAGGCCGCTGAGCCTTAGGATTTCATCACCCCTCGTGCTTAGGGTTACAGTCCACAGTTCCGGATACACTTGCCTGAGAGTAAGCCCACTTGAGCTCAGTGAGGCTTATTTCTGTGTAGGAGTGCCAGCTTGGCAGCGCAACTGTGGGTGCCTGGGACCATGGGTGCCATGCTGTGATGGCCTGGGAATCCGATTCAGAGGCTGAACCGGAGGAATCCCAGCCTGCACAGGAGTCCCCGCCTCCAGGGCTGGCTGAACTGGGGCAGGGCCTTGATCCTGAAGCACCTGCACCTGTGCCGGATCCTCAGGAGCAGGCACCAGGTGAATCCACTCTGGCTCCGGAGGTGGTTGAGGACTCACTGCCTACAGGTGAGTCTCCCCCTGGGTCCAGTAACCCTTCAGCCTCTCCTGAACTGCAGAGGCTGAGGGCAGAGAGGCGAAGGGAACTGGTTTCTCCCAGGAGGAGTGCTCGCCTTAAGGCCAGGAGAGGCGGGTCTCCTGGGGGCTGGGACCGCCCCTTTCCTCAGAGAAGATAAAGGCCAGCCAGCCCGGTCCCAGGTTGCAGGAGCAACGTCGTTGAGTACCTGCTCTTGCCCGGACCCAGACCTGACCTTCCAGTGTTCCTGTCCCCGCCCGGCTTACTGCTTCGGACCTCGCCTCGCTCCTTGTGAACTGTTTCCGGACCAGTGACCCAGGACCAGACTTTGACTACGCCAACCGTAACCTTCCCCCCAGGACCAGCACACATGCAGAGTCCATGGCCTTGGCACCAAAATTTGTGGGTGCCCGGCCTTTTCATAGGGAATTTTGTAGGTGCTCAGGCACTCAGGGCCCTAGGGAGTTGGCACCTACGTTTCCGTGTATAGCATATGCATAGAATTGCACTACAAATACATAACATGCTGTTTTTTAATAGGTTTATAGATTAACTGGAGTCACTTGCTTTGGCCTATCTATCACAGATTATCAGTATTCAGTACAGCAATCACAGCTATTTCTAGACAGACAGCATAGTCAATCTCCATATCTGAAGAAAAAATATGTAAATGCATTCACTTTGTTTTGAAAAATAAGCAATGCAATGGTGGCTGGCACACACACACACACACACACACACACAGCACTGTGCTTTGCACCTAGCAAGCTGCTGCAAGGTGGAAAACAAAACAGTAAAATATAATATTAAGGACAAGGATTGCTGCTGTATGATTTTAAGCCCTTGAGGTATTTCGAATATACTTTCGGGAAGCTTTGCTTCTCAGCAGGTGAGAGCACTGGAGGACAAGATTATAGTGTGGCTTAAGCAACAGCAATGCTTGTAAATGTGTGTTGTGAAACGGAAATTGTGTGACCTCACTGCACCTCACATAACAATAATGCATCAGTGTGTTCAGTATCGATTGTAATAGCCAAGGCGGTAGATTTGTCATGATTCTATAAATGTTGGTAATTTTCAAAGAAAAAGAAAGTAAGGAGGCTTCCATGGGTTTTTGACATCTGTTGAGTTTTTCTGTGTGGTTGTGAGCAGTTGCGTGGGTGACTGAGTCTATTGCAGGGGGCTGGACCAAATGACCTTCGTGGCCCCTTCCGACTCTACAGTTCTGTGGTACTGTGAAATAAGAGGCCTGCATTTGTCACTGCCTCATCCAAAGAGATTTCCAGCAAGGGTCAGGGGGGCTGCAATTGCATCCTACATTGCAGATCCTGTGCAAGCAGAGGTTGCATTAGATAACCGAGGGCCTTCTGGCGGTTCCCTCATTGCGAGAAGCAAAGCTACAGGGAACCAGGCAGAGGGCCTTCTCGGTAGTGGCACCCACCCTGTGGAACGCCCTCCCATCAGATGTCAAAGCGATAAACAACTACCTGACATTCAGAAGACATCTTAAGGCAGCCCTGTTCAGGGAAGTTTTTGATGTGTGACATTTTAGTGTATTTTTGGTCTCTGTTCAAGCTGCCGGGGTACAAATAATAAATTATTATTATTATTATTATTATTATTATTATTATTATTATTATTATCAAGATCCTTTTTTAAAGGGTTTTATTTGTGATTTTCATTGCAATTTTCACACATTCATAATAACAGTACATTATCATGGACTTCCCTTCCACCTTTCCATGGCTTCCTCCAACAATTACTGCTGCTGCATGTTCTGGTCACTCTCATTTTATCTCAATGCAACCTAGACTGCTGAATTTATTCCAACATTTTATCCTGTTTACAACACTTACAAACACTTTCCAATCATTTTTAAACACCCTTTCCTCTTGTTCTCTGATTCTACTGGTTAGACTCGCCAGTTCTGCATGTTCCATCATCCTCATCTGCCACTCCTCCCTCGTTGGGACAGCTCCCTCCCTACATTTTTTGTTGTTGTTTAGTCGTGTCCGACTCTTTGTGACCCCCTGGACCAGAGCACGCCAGGCACTCCTGTCTTCCACTGCCTCCCGCAGTTTGATCAAATTCATGCTGGTAGCTTCGAGAACACTGTTCAACCATCTTGTCCTTTGTCATCCTCTTCTCCTTGCGCCCTCCATCTTTCCCAGCATCAGGGTCTTTTCCAGGGAGTCTTCTCTTCTCATGAGGTAGCCAAAGTATTGGAGCCTCAGCTTCACAATCCGTCCTTCCAGTGAACACTCAGGGCTGATTTCCTTAAGAATGGAGAGGTTTGATCTTCTTGCAGTCCACGGGACTCTCAAGAGTCTCCTCCAGCACCATAATTCAAAAGCATCTATTCTTCGGCGATCAGCCTTCTTTATAGTCCAGCTCTCACTTCCATACGTCACTACTGGGAAAACCATAGCTTTAACTGTATGGACCTTTTTTGGCAAGGTGATGTCTCTGCTTTTTAAGATGCTGTCTAGGTTTGCCATCGCTTTTCTCCCAAGAAGCAGACATCTTTTAATTTCATGACTGCTGTCTCCCCTTACATTTGGGGGGCATATAAAATTCAGCCTGCAGTAGTTGCATAAAGAAATAAATTCCTTTGATCCTTGGGGACGTCTGACTCAATTATTCCTAAAGGAAATGCTTGTTTTCATCTCATTATATATCATCTCCCAGAAGCCTTTAGCTGCTTTACCTGTCCACCTTCAAGATCCCTTTTTTAAGCCTATGATTCATGAACACAGAAATGTCGGGAAGCTGTCAGTCAGATCTTTGGTCCATGTAGCTCGGCACTGTGTGCTGTGACTAGTAGCATCTCTCCAGAGTTCCAGGCCAAGGACCTACCTGGTGATGCCAGGTATTGACCATGGGACCACCTGCATGCAAAGCAAACAGCTACTGAGCTACCCTATACTAGATTAAAGGTAAAGGTACCCCTGACTGTTAGGTCCAGTCGCGGACGACTCTGGGGTTGCGGCACTCATCTCGCTCTATAGGCCGAGGGAGCCGGCGTTTGTCTGTAGACAGCTTCCAGGTCATGTGGCCAGCATGACTAAGCTACTTCTAGTGAAACCAGAGCAGCGCATGGAAATGCCGTTTGCCTTTACCGCCGGAACAGTACCTATGTATCTACTTGCACTTTGATGTGCTTTTGAACTGCTAGGTTGGCAGGAGCAGGGACCGAACAATGGGAGCTCACCCCGTCGCGGGGATTCGAACTGCCGACCTTCCAATCGGCAAGCCCTAGGCTCAGTGGTTTAGACCACAGCACCACCCGCGTCCCTTATACTAGATTAGACCGCACTAAAAAATGATGTGCAATTAAATCTGAGACTGCTTCACCCACCATAGCTTATTTGG
The DNA here is from genome assembly GCA_034642415.1 of Podarcis siculus. Lineage (NCBI taxonomy): Eukaryota > Metazoa > Chordata > Lepidosauria > Squamata > Lacertidae > Podarcis > Podarcis siculus. The sequence continues at coordinate 1,131,868 of JAXCMG010000075.1, read as the reverse complement.
AGCACAGCAACTCTCTTCTTTGCAGAGTGTCAATCTCTTATTAATGGCAACGGTTCCAAATGGTGATGGGAAAACACCAGTGAGGTGGTTAACAACTTCTGTTGCAAAGTTACAGCTCTGTTAAATTACTGGAGCTTGTAATCTTGATCTCGATTAGCTATTTATGTCCCCCCCCTCTTTTTTTTCCATGACAAAATGCGACTTAAATTATTTAAAAGATATAATGAATTCCAAGCTAATTTTCTGCACAATAATGCCATTTCTTTTTGCAGCGTGTGTGCTCAGCTGGGTTCAGCTTTGGTTACTGAGACTAATTCAGTTCAAAATAGATTTGATTAAAATAAACGGTGGGGTTTATTTTATGTAATGTACGATTTCTGCACAGCAATGTTGATTTAAGTGTTGCTGGCAAGTTTAAAAAAGAATCCCACACAACCCACTCCCATGGTTTGATTTCGGTTGCTGAATTTAAAGTTACTGGAATGAAAGAGCTATCCCATATTTTCTTATAAGATGCAAGAGGACACTTTCATTTCCTCCGTGTTTTCCAGGTACAGCCTGCACTTTCCTGGTCTGTGTCTTTGGGTGCTTTTTTGTTTTTTTTATTTTTGCTCTGGATATTTCCCTCCAAAAAACCACTCTTTAAAGTTGAAGCGCAACTAAGGGCAATTCAGGATTTCCCCGGATTGCTGTTTGCTCCAATTCAGCTTTAAAGAGTGGGTTTTCACAAACCCTGGAGAAAGAAAAAGAAAGAAAACCCAAACTTGTACCAGTGTTCAATGTAATTGTGTGAAAAAGTCAGTTTAAATATGGTGGAAAATATGAAGTTGTAATATGTTCTATTATCTCAGTACTTTATGTTATCTTACCAATGCCACTTACAGCCATATGAAGTGTGGGCATGACTCCAATTTACCACAAATCTCCTACATATTTCTCCACATATATTCATATTTGTTTTGCATATTATTCACATTTTCGCAAAAAAAAAGTTTTCCCTTATGTAATGCATTTTCACTAATATAGGCATCTCTAGGCACATTTTACCCTAGCACATGAATGTTTGTACACATGACATGGCTGGCAACCTGCATAGCAGAATTCAGAGAAGCACTCATTTCGAAGGATAGCTGTATTTAGGTTCATGCAAAATATGTGCAAAATAAGTAGATTTGCCTTTAAAGGTGAACTGGACCTAATTTCTCCCCCATCCCTAGTCATGAATGTATGAAGTGAGTGGTCTAAACAGGGCTGGCCCGAGGCATTTTGGCACCTGAGACAAACCACAAAAAGGTGTGTGATAGAAGATCCACATCAGGAAGAAGGGGGGGGATAAATATTGTTACAAAAGTTGGGTGCCTCCTTCTCTCTCAAGTTGTGGAAAGAGCCCATGGGGTTCCAGGCATTCTGTGTTCCTTTGGACAATTAAGACACAGATGAGACTATCATAGCTTTAAGAAATATGATTTATTTACCTATTTACACCTTCAGTCTGAATGGAGGAAGTCCAGATTTTGAAATGAATGGTCACTTCAAGAGGGGCTTGTCCCCCACAGCAGTGCAGCCTTGGAGTCCAAGGCATGTCTCCCAGTCAGCCTTCAGCCAACCTGCCCAAGATGGATCCCAATCTTTTTTTCCTTTTTTCCTTCTTCTTCTTTAGCAAGAACACCTTGCTAAAAAACCTCTTTTCCTGCCCCCTCACACACAGTTACCGCCAACCTCCCAAACCCCCAGTCTCTATTCACACCTCAGGGAAGGGGAACAGTTCTCTTGTATACCTGAAGAAGCGTCTCCACCCCCATTGTTTACCCAGACACTGAGGTCCAGCTCCGAGGGCCTTCTGGTGGTTCCCTCACTGTGAAAAGTGAGGTTACAGGGAACCAGGCAGAGGGCCTTCTCGATAGTGGCGCCCACCCCATGGAACACTTTCCCATTAGATGTCAAGGAAATAAACATCTGACTATCTGACTTTCAGAAGACATCTGAAGCCAGCCCTGTTTAGGGATGTTTTTAATGTTTGGTGTTTTTAATATTCTGTTGTGAGCCACCCAGAGTGGCTGGGGAAACCAGCCAAATGGGCGGGATATAAACAATAAAATATTAGTAGCAGTAGTAGTAGTAGTAGTATCGCCATCTTGCCAGTGGTCCTCAGTGGCTCTGTATTGTTTCTTAATGGTGCTAGCTTAACCAGGAATTCATCTGCAGCTTGTATTTCTCCCTTCACATCCCAAATAATCAAAATCCTACCATTCATTAATTCCTTGACTTAACACCCCCCCAATAATCTATAACAATATCTACATCATAATCTACTGCCCCTGTGGATCCTGCCACCTGAGGCAGTTGCCTCATCTTGCCTCATGGTTTGGCCGACTCTGGGTCTACAATGAAGTCCAGTCACACAGTTGTCCTGTTCACAGTGGGCCCAGGTTAGCAGAGTTATCTCTGGAATTGCTTCTGCCTCCATCTCTGGTGATTTTCACAGGGCTGGGCTTCCTGCCCCTGCATGGAGACATATCTGCCATAATCGGAGTGTTTTATCACAGCTTTCCGTGGGGAATGACCTTCAGAGTATGTAAATTACCTCAATCAAGTAGATCTATGCAAGTGTGAGTAACAACTAAGCATTATTTGAGACTCATTGATATGCAAGTTATCATATTTATCATTTCCATTGTTTGTTTCTGCCCCGTTTGCAATCCCTGTGGCATTTTTGTTATCTCCTTTAGTTTCTGTTCCCGATGATTTATCTCTGTTTTGTTGTTTTATCTTTCTTACTGTCAATCAGCCTGACAATAATGTACATGAAGGTACCAAAGAACCAAAGAGTTATAAGGGCATCTGTTGGGCTGATAACTAGGGGAGGAGAGGTTATATCTTCTGGTAATAATTTATGGTTTTACTGACGACATAATTCAGAATCTCTTCCTGGGCTTTAATCTTTCAAATGAGCAATCATCTGCTCCTTAGAAGCATCAGGCAGTGATGCTAGAAAATTACTGAATAAAGGTGCTGAAAACACCAAATATCTAGAAAGGGGAAATGAAAGAAAATAGGAATATAGGAAGCATGCTTCGGTACATCTTCCTCAGTATTGCCAACACTGACTTGGCAAGAGCATCCCAGTGGTTTCTTGACAGATGTTCTGTGCATCTGGAATTTCCTGGACATAGCTGGGAAATGTCCGGGGAGATCTGGACATATGGCAGTCCATGTCAGAAGTGTAGATTTTGGCGAATTTCATTTAAAATAGCTGCAAAAAAACAGCTTGACAACTTTTGTGCCTGGATTTTCACTTTGTGAAATATGGCTGCCCTATGTTCCCTACCTGCACAATGAAAATGTGTGCACTTGCTTCACCAAAGAGCTGTGACTTTCCCCCAAAATATGTGGACTTTCAGGAATTCAAGGAGTTAAGAAGATTATGAAGTGACAGGCTTAGATACAAAAGGTAAATGGTCAGGACCCCTGACCATTAGGTCCAGTCGTGGCCAACTCTGGGGTTGCGGCGCTCATCTCGCTTTACTGGCCGAGGGAGCCGGCGTACAGCTTCCGGGTCATGTGGCCAGCATGACTAAGCCTCTCCTGGTGAACCAGAGCAGCGCACGGAAACGCCATTTACCTTCCCGCCGGAGCGGTACCTATTTATCTACTTGTACTTTGACGTGCTTTTGAACTGCTAGGTGGGCAGGAGCAGGGACCGAGCAATGGGAGCTCACCCCGTCGTGGGGATTAGAACCGCCAACCTTCTGATTGGCAAGCCCTAGGCTCTGTAGTTTAACCCACAGCGCCACCCGCGTCCCTTAGGCTTAGATATAACAGCCTATTAATCCCACCCATTGAGCTTCAGGGCTGTTCTCAACTGTTCAAAATGATGTCACCTTTGGTAGAGTTTCAAGATACTGCCCTTTGTGCAAGGAGGGAGTACCATTCATATTACCACTCAGGAACAGTCCCTCTATGCCAGGCACCCCCAACCTGCGGCCCTCCAGATGTTTTGGCCTACAACTCCCATGATCCCTAGCTAACAGGACCAGTGGTCGGGGATGATGGGAATTGTAGTCCAAAACATCTGGCGGGCCAATGGTTGGGGATGCCTTTTCTAGGCCCTACTTCCTGATATTTGCATGCAAAAATAATAAAGAGGTACAAACACTTCTTGTAATTGGGGTTAAATAGTATTCATCTTGCTTTTTTTCCTTCTTGGCCATTATCTCATCTCTCCTCATTCCGTATCAGAGTATATTTATTTTGTTCTTATAACTGCACCTTGGCACCAGGCAAAAATCTTCAAAGCGGAATGTCATTGGGGGAATACATCTTTCATGTTATGATGACATACCTGAATACATTTTAGGCAGTGCAAGGCTAGGCAGTGATATTCTGCAATTGTTGATATGCTCCTGCATTTAAATGTGACATTAAAAGTGGAAATACACCGGTCTAGAAGCAGAGGTGCTAAAATGAATGCCTTCCCCAAAGACTATAATTGAGAAAAGAAAATGAGATTAGCTAAACTGTAAACGCTGTACTTTATTTCGGTGTGGGTTACACTAATTCATGCCAGCTAAAGCACAGGCTTCAAAACTTAATTCAGCCATATATATATTTTTTCTTAAGCCACTGGTCTCCATTTGTTTCTGAAATGAAGGCTGTTAATTTCAGGACTCTGAAATTCCTAATCTGTAACCTAAATTCTGCAATTGGAAAGAAATGAGTTAGACATGCTTGCATAAATGTTCTTCATCTGCAGACTTTATTTTGATTGCACAATATGAGACGTGTGGGAAAACGCTAGAGTTAAAAGTTTTTAAAGAAGGGGTAGAATTCATAAGGTTTGGAGTACAGTTACAACAGAATGGACTGCTGAATACAAGAAGAAATTGGGACGAAAGCAGAATAAAAAAACCGTTCCTGATAACTAGACTCCCTCTAGCTTCCTAGCCATCAGCACAAATGTTCTAGAAGGCTAGGTCTTTTTCCAAATTATGAGGGCTGGTCATGCTCTTTAAAAATGAAGACTCTAATGTTCTCAGTTCATCCACCTAATGGTCCAATCACAGAATGGTCAACCAGCCAATTAAAACTGAGCATGCCTGAGTTGTATTTCTTCTCTAAGATGTATATCAGACTGCAACCTGAGAATTAAATAACCCCTCATTGTCTCACACATTGGATAAAGCCATCACACTCACAGTAAGCTTGTATTATTTGAGTCAATGGTATCAAACTAGTTTAAGCCTCAAGGCCACATTCCTAATGTTCTTGTAACAAACACTTAAGGATACGATGACGATGTGGCTAAAGGTTTAGCTAAATTGAGGTAAATTACCTCTATCGGCAGAGCAAATAGATAATTTTGAATCTATTATCCTTTTACAAGGGATTTCTGTTTTGATTCTTAGAGTAGAGCCAGGAGTCAGCAAACTTTTTCAGCAGGGGGCCGGTCCACTGTCCCTCAGACCTTGTGGGGGGCCGGACTATCTTTTGAAGAGAGAGAAAAGAACGAATTCAGTCACTGTGAATAGCACACATTTCTGCATAAGTTGCTTGGAAGCACATTTCGCCAATTTTGGCTGCGATCCTTTTACCTAGGAGTAAGTCCCATTGAATTCATTAGGACTTACTTTTAAGTAGACACAGCTGGATTGTGCTTTAAGTTACTGAACTATAGGACTAAAAATGATGATGATGATGATTAATGTATACAAAACCTTTTCATTTTTTTAAAAAATGTGCTTGCCTGCTTAAACCCCTGGAATCACAAAGTTATTAAACTCAACATCCACACATATCTCTACCCCCGCCCCATTCCCAAAGTTTCTCTATGTGTCATTAAACCAAAGTTATTCTCTTGAGACTTTTTAAATCTGAAGGTTAACTTTGCAAAAGGGTGATTATAAAGTATATGTGCAGAATGCGAACTCCAAAATCCAGCCTCTGATGAGCAGGGAGCACATGAGCTTGTGCGGCAAGAAGCTCAAGAAATATCATCAGCAAACAGGGAAGTGAGGGGTTGGGGGATCAATGGTCCGGTATCTCAAAAATTCAGATCAAAGCATGGATTAAGAATGGTTCTTGGTTTGTGAACTTGAGGGATTTCAAAGGAATACAAGAGTATTTTTTGGTGAAAAAGGGAACTTTGAAGTCTGGAGCACTGCTATCAACAGTACTCAGTGGCAGTGAAACAGACTCTGCTATGTCACTCCTTTGTTGATTAGAAAGCAAACCTCTTTCTTGTCGAAGGATTATGCTTGTTTGCTCAGAGCCAGCACTATTTTCTGAGTGGTGGTGACATATTTTGTGCGGATTCCTCTGTTAATACACCCCTCTTTTTCCTCTTTCCTCAACTTGCTTTGCATCTGCCGTTTAGGTGGCTGGATCCAGTTTTAATTCTTTCCTCCATTAAATATTTGTTTATTTACTAAATCCTGATTACGATGCTGAAAACAAAGCATATGAGTTCTTATCATATTTAGATTTGAAATTCCAGTACACAGTAAAAGAAAGAAAGAAAGAAAGAAAGAAAGAAAGAAAGAAAGAAAGAAAGAAAGAAAGAAAGAAAGA
>JAXCMG010000075.1:1102650-1125291 GCA_034642415.1 Podarcis siculus | reverse complement strand
AGAAAGAAAGAAAGAAAGAAAGAAAGAAAGAAAGAAAGAAAGAAAGATCCAGTTTTCAGCAAACCCTTTTCTTCAAAGTTAATGGTATCAAAGTAGTTTAAGCCTTAAGGGAACATTCCTCATGTTCTTGTAACAAACACTTAATGCGTCTTCTAAATCTAATCTCAGTCACTGAAATGAAGTTGACGGGTATGCCTTTTCAGTGGTGACACCTAGGTTTTGGGAACTGTTTTCTCCAGGATGCATGTCCACCCTTTTCCTCCTTCAGATGGATTGTGAATATGCCATTGAGCTTAAATCCTCCTCCCTAAACCCATCCACACCCAAACATTTTTTTTTTAATCCCATGACATTGTTGCTCCCTCTTCAATTTTATTTTGGCACATTTGCTTTTTAAAATTGTTCTGTTGTGATTTTATTGGTGTCTTTTATAATGAGCAGCATCATTCAACTACTGTACTTTTCTGTCTATAAGACGCCCCCGTGTATAAGACTACCCCCATTTTTGGGGACTCAAATTTAAGAAAATGGGGGAAGATTGCCCAGAGTTGTTGAGCTTTATTGGGGGGGTGGTTGCCAAAAATCGCTCACCCACCTGCATCACAAAATCCGCCTCCCATCTGTCCTATCTCTGGCAGAAGCTACCAATCACCCGCCCGACTACCGGAGCGTCAGCCAATCAACACCACCCGTTGATGCAGCAACCAATAACACGCACAATAGCCGCAGCAGCAACCAATCAAGCACCCACCCTATGCACCACCCAAGTATAAGACAACCCCCACTTTTTAGCATGATTTTTAAAATTAAAAAAAAAATTGTCTTATACACGGAAAAGTACTGTAACTATTTTTATTATAGTAGTTCAAGCTATTCTGGGGATCTGTTTCTCACATTTCGAATGTCCCTTTCACGTAGTTATGGCTGCCTAAATTCCAGCTGTATACCTTCAACAAATGGTGAGTGCGGGTGGCGCTGTGGTGTAAACCACTGAGCCTTTGGCTTGCCGATCAGAAGGTTGGCAGTTCGAATCCCTGCAACAGGGTGAGCTCCCGTTGTTCGGTCCCAGCTTCTGCCAACCTAGCAGTCTGAAAGCACATCAAAGTGCAAGTAGATAAATAGGTACTGCTGCGGGGTCCGTTATACCTTTGCCTTTTTTTAAATTCCATCTGTATACCATCAACAAATGGTGAGTTTCTAATATAATATGAGAAAAGAAGGGAGCCATCAGATGGTGACCTTCCTCTGCCATTCTCCTGTGTCAAAGATATTTTTGCAAATGCACCTCCACTGGGTCAGATTTACAGTTTACTGCATCTGGAAGAAAGGTACATTCTGATAATTCCACGGATGTTTGCTGAATATAAATCTGACACTAGGGCATTGCGTGCTCGCAAGAAAGTTTCACCTTGGGATAGGTGAGGAAAGGTCAACACGTGGTGACTTTTTATCATCATAAATTATTGTATCAAATTGCCCTTTTAACTCAACAGCATCTTGATGGAAATACACAAAATGTTGGGTTGTAATTCAGCTACACTGCTCCCACATGAGACATAACTAAGCAAGGAAATTAAAATGTGTTGTATGCATACTATAAGCCTGAAAAACAGAAGGGGGGGGGGAGAGAACCTAATAAATTGAGACAGAATTATAATATCAGTTAATGAGAAACAATCACATTTTGCAGATCAGATTCTGCAGAGAGTCACATTTTTCTTGCTTATCTGTTACCACAGTGGAATAGGAGTTCTTCCTCAAGAGAACTGTCGTATGAACTTAAAAAGTGCCCTTGTTGCTAATTAGCATGAGCAGAGAAACTGATAAACCAGAATCGGGGGGGGGGGAGGTGCAAGCACAAAAACTCTAATACCCATAAATCTTTGCACAGCAATGACTTCAAGTTACATGAAAGGATATTCCAACCAAACATCAAGAATAACTTTTGGATGGTAAGAGCTGTTCAACAATGGAATGGTCTCCCCCGGAAAGTGGTGGACTCTCCTTCCTTGGCTGTTTTTAAGCAGAGGTTGGATGGCCATCTGTTATGGATGTGCTAGGTGAGATTCCTGCATTGCAAGGGGTTAGACTAGATGACCCTGGAGTCCTTTGCAACTCTAGAATCCTATGGTTCTATTTGACAATGGTGGCCAGACAGATTGAGCGAAGGAGAAGCGATACAATGAAATATATGATCTGCAATACTGTCTACACTTGGCCAGGAGTGCTTTCTGGAATGTCAAAAGCTCTTAACCAAACATATTTTGAACAGGTGTGATGGATGCTATATATCCAGAATGTAATACAATACAGATCTTTTATATCTAATACCAATATATTTCCCTACGAGCCAGGAGCCCGTTGCATAGTGTGACTTCTGTCCAGCAGAAGGACAGTTGTAAATCATGTCATCTTAATGATATTGGATAGCCCCCACTCCTTGTTCACTTGCAAAGTTTAGATTTCTAAGATTTAAACAGGATGGGACTGACTGCTTCCTCCTGGGGCTGAAGCATTTGATCAACTGTAGCTTCCCTCTCACTTGCAGAGCTGAGCTCTTTCACAAGTTGCCTTACTTTGAGACCTCTGTCAGTTCTATTGGTAAGGAGTGCATTTATATGACACAGTGTGTCTCACATAGCAAAAAATAATAATGATTCATTTAGCCTCATTGCCCTGATCCAAAAATCTCTTGTGGGGAAGGGAGTTTGCTTGTACTCATTTAGCTCCCTTGTCCACAAGAGCTTCACCTGTCATTTCACTTCCTTTTGTGTGTGTGGACACAGCCCGAGGTGTATACTGAGGCTTCCGGTGATTCCAACATTGCAGCGAATGGGAATGTCTTCTTCCAAAGAACCTCCATGTGAGCCTTGAAAATGTATGGTGCTCTGGGCAAGAGCTCACGTATTGATTGTGACAAATGCAATTGCATGAAGTTTGCAGAATGATACACAGCTGTGGAAATCCTTCCTTGACTTTGGTCTGCTTCCCCAAAAATGGCAAAGACATCTGCCATAACAACAACAACAACAACAACAACAATTTATTATATATGCCCCACCCATCTGGCTGGGTTTCCCCAGCCACTCTGGGCGGCTTCCAACAAAATATTAAAATACAATAATTTGTCAAACATTAAAAGCTTCCCTAAACAGGGCTGCCTTCAGATGTCTTCTAAAAGTCTGGTGGTTGTTTTTCTCTTTGACATCTGCTGGGAGGGCGTTCCACAGGGCGGGTGCCACTACCGAGAAGGCCCCTCTGCCTAGTTCCCTGTAACTTGGATTCTCACAGTGAGGCAACCGCCAGAAGGCCCTCTGTGCTGGACCTCAGTGTCCAGGTAGAACGATGGGGGTGGAAACGCTCCTTGAGGTATACTGGACTGAGGCCGTATAGGGCTTTCAAGGTCAGCACCAACACTTTGAATTGTGCTCGGAAACGTACTGGGAGCCAATGTAGGTCTTTCAAGACCAGTGTTATGTGCCATGATTTGATGTTGATCTATTCTAAAACTACACAATTTAATATTAATATTTTCCACACCGTCCATTTTAGAGAACACTGAGTAAGAAATATAATAAATGTCAAAGAATAATAGTTATGTGATGCACTCAGTAACACAGTAAAGTATTCTTCCAAATGCTGATTTATTAAGGCTACTAAGGGAAAGGGTTGGGTAAGAGTTCAGAATGCCAAGTCCTCTATGTCTATTTCTGTTTCAGTGGTTTTTGCACGCACTTGGAAATACTTCTCTATGAACATTAAAATTAAACAAGATGTACAGCTTTCATGGGCTGCGACTACAGCACGAAATTTAATGCGCAGCTATTTCAAGTGTTTATGGCCCCAAAGGGAAATGCATTAATGACCAATAGGATGGAGGAGGTATAGGTAGAAGACAGTAAAAGTGGAGTGATGTAAAAGGGGGAAAGCTGAAATTTGACCTTCTAAAGATATTAACTGAATGTCGGGTAAATAAATGTGCCTTGAATATGTAAACCGAATATAAAATACTAAGTTATGTGATATACTCGCTAATATAATAAAACATTCTTCCAGAGGCTGAGATATCACACATACAAACTGAATGATTTATCCATAATTTAGAAATTGGTATAACTATAAACTAGATGATATGATGCCGTTTAATCTGATTGGTCTATAAAGGCTACAATGCAGGGTCCTGTGGGAACAGCCAGGTTTGGAGAGACACTAAGACTCCTGCTACCCCACCAGCATGGTTGTTTGCTCAGTAGACCGGAGGCCAGAACCACATCAAGACATGAAAAAAGCAGAAGAAGAGACTGCATGAGTTCTGGCTTCAGGTATAGTGTGACTCCCAAATGGTATTGAAGAAGAAGAAGAGTTTGGATTTGATATCCCGCTTTATCACGAGCCGAAGGAGTCTCAAAGCGGCTAACATTCTCCTTTCCCTTCCTCCCCCACAACAAACACTCTGTGAGGTGAGTGGGGCTGAGAGACTTCAGAGAAGTGTGACTGGCCCAAGGTCACCCAGCAGCTGCATGTGGAGGAGCGGAGACGCGAACCCAGTTCCCCAGATTATGAGACTGCCGCTCTTAACCACGTACAAAGGATCTAAAACTGCTACAAAGGATCTAAAAGTACGTAGAGTATGTTCTTTCATATGTGGTGGACCTGTAAAAGGGTAAAAGAGTTCTGGGAAACAATTCATAATGAATTGAAATGAATGTTTAAAAGCACTTTTCAGGTGGGTGGGAGGAAACAGAGTCCTTTTGGTTGGGGACAATTCAGATGGAAATTCCCAGGTGTCAAAAAAGGTTATTTATGTATGCCACTACTGCGGCCCGTGTTTTGTTAGCCCCCAAATGGAAAACGAGTGAGGTCCCAACTAAACAAGAGTGGCAACTTAAATTGATGGAATATGTGTGGCTTGTGGACCTAACACATAGAATAAGAGAACAAGAAGAACATAAGTTTAGAGAAGATTGGGAAATGTTTATCGAATATATTGGGGGGGGGATTGCGTACACCTGAAAATGTTGACAGCTTCATAGCTGCTTCTTTTTTATGTCCATGGAGTTTTTTTGGCAAAATACTGGAGTGGCTTGCCAGTTTCTTCTCCAGGTGGATTGCATTTAGTCTAAACTCTCGGCTATCACCTGTGCATCTTGGGTGGCCCTGCACGGCATAGCTCACAGCTTCTTGGAGTAATTCAAGCTCCTTCGCCACGACAAGGCAGTGATCCATGAAGGGGTAATAGGCCTTACCTTTCATTAATTTGTTTTACATTTCTAGCCCATGCATCCTCCATGAAGTACATGTTTCTTCCCATTACTTAATCCTCACCCTGTCAGGTGACCCTGACAGGGTGGTCAAGCTGAGAGATGATTGTGCATTGAGCTTCATCTCGTGGGTTCTTTTCTTAAAAAGAAAAGAAAAGAAAAGCAGACACTGCATCTTTAATGAGATGAGATGTTATTGTGCCTGTTGAAATTTTGCCTTGTTAAAATTAAGGAATAGTCATGTACGACTCACAGATAAGGGTCTCTGTGCAAAGCCATTATCTGGGTGACTTCTTGTTGGCCTTTCTTGAGAACTTAGGTCAATCCTGAAGCAATATAGCGCCGTGTTCATATTGTTTGGGATTCAGTTGTAAGAATATAATTGGCACATACATACAGAGCGCTATCTCTTTTCTTACAAATTCTGTACTTACATTTTTCTGACCAGCCAGGCAACCACATACGCTGAAGGGTTTCCTTCATTCGGAATGTCACCGTACCAAGAATGCTTACTGAGTGTGTCTCCATAGGGGTTACCCAATTAGACTACAATTGCCCTGCTGAAATCCATGGGAGGTTGCAGAATCCTATCAGCAAATGGATCAGAAGAAACCAATAGGCAACTGTTTCCCCTTGATTGGAAATTGCTTTGTATCGATTCGAGCCACGGTCCAGTGTCATGTCACCTGGAAGGACAAGAGGGCTACTGTCAATCAATATCCAACTTTAGATGTCTAGGCAGATTATTCTGGGAATAATATATTTCTCCTCAACTAAATATGCATGCAATCAAAGCAGAGCAAAATGCATACAATTTGTTCATCCACAAATAGCCTTGGTGTGATTGTCCAAATCAGACCCCGTCCTTCATTACAACGTTGAAATATTCTGTTTAAATACTTAGATAGGTATTCCTATTTTTATACACTTTGTCAGTGCTTTTTTCTGGAGGGACTCAGGGGTAAGCAAACCCCTAAACATTTTGTGAAGCTTTGTATTTTTGTCCATTTACTGTATTTATTTTCCCTGATTTGTACTATAAAATGGTGGTTTTCTTGAGTCAAAATGAGAGTACCCTAAACATTTTTTAAAGGAAAAAAGCACTGTACATTGTAGCTCATAACTCAGTCGAAATAATTTCTTATGTTACCATTTTGGTGGGGAAATTGCTGTGGAATGGGTCCTTTCCTATATGCCAAAATGGCTACTTGCAGTGGTAGAAACAAATAATAATAAAAAAGTCGACCCTCAGAGGGAAAAGATGATGTGCTGCATATATAATATAAATGCAAGGTTGTCATCACACTGCAGTTTGCATAGCCACAGGTAGGTGGCCACACCAATCCCAGCAGGATAAACCCAGCAGGGGGAGGAACTTCACAGAGTGGTTTGGCAGCAATTCTTAGTCAATAATAAAACAATATTATCTTTGTGGTGTGGAGGCAGCTACAGTGCAGACTCTTTCAGAGATTTTTTGAAAGAAAGACCACAAAGAAAGTCTACATTTGAACCGTTCCCATTCCGTACACACTTTTTACATGAAGTACGTATTTTCCAACACATTGTAATGGATTCTTCTGTAAAATAATTCTGCCGTACGTGAAAGATGTATCTATGTATTAAACACACTTTTTGCGCACCAAATCTGCATCACAAAATCTGAAGAAGGGTGGCCTTTTGACTGAGAGCTGTGTTCACATCTGCAAGCATTATTTCAGGTCAGTCCACTGCGAAAATCAGACGGAACAAATTCCTCCTCCATCGCTGAACGAATCCTCCGCAGGATTCAACAAGTCCATAACTTTTTGCACACTCTGATCTGTTGAAGGTTAAGACTGGGGCGGGAGGGAAGCTACAGCAAGGCAGCAATAGAAATAGCAACATGAAGTACCTTGGGGAGAAAAAAAGGTAATTTTGCTTCTTTGATAAAATGAGGACAATCTGAATTTTAGGCTCCATTTCCCTGCTGCTGCCTCAGGCTTTCATTGTGGGTGCTCTCAGCTGAAGTAGGGAGCTTTACTGGGACTGAAGCACATCTCTGGGAAGTGTATACGTGGTGATGCAGAAGCAAAGTTATGTTCTACTTTCATAGCTATTGTAATTAACTATAAAATCACCTAGGATGGAACCACTCCATTGCTGCAGGCATGCTGTATCTACAAAAACGACATCATATAAAACATGCAGAAAATTCTGATCTGTCCACAGCCACTATGGAGCAGATTACAACAACAGAAGGGAAATGAGCTGCTATTGTCCAGGTCTGCTGTGTGTGTGTGTGTGTGTGTGTTGAAGGGGATGGGGTTTCTCTCTTTGATAAATACAATGCAGCTGAAATAGAGGAGGAAATGGCTCACCATTCAAGTATCACCACCAAGCAAGGTGGTGGTGGTAATTGTATACTAACAGCAGAAGCAATAGAAACATCAGTTGTATTCCTAGTGGTAGTTAAGATATCATCAAGGTAAAAGGTAAAGGACCCCTGGATGGTTAAGTCCAGCCAAATTCGACTATGGGGTATGGCGCTCATCTCTGCTTTCAAGCCGAGGGAGCCGGCATTTGTCCACAGACAGCTTTTCCGGGTCATGTGGGCAGCATGACTAAACCACTTCTGGCACAACGGAACACCGTGATGGAAACCAAAGCACATGGAAACACCATTTACCTTCCCACCTATTTATGGTGGTACCTATTTATCTACTTGCACTGGTGTGCTTTCGAACTGCTAGCTTGGCAGAGGCTGGGACAGAGCAACAGGAGCTCACTCCATCACGTGGATTTGAACCCCCGGCCTTACAATCGGCAAGCCCAATTGGCTCAGTGGTTTAGACCACAGTGCCACCCATGTCCCATTTAAGATATTATCAGGAGTTAGTTGTGCTACTGGTGGTAGCAGCTGGCGTCTTAGCCGCAGACAAAGGATCGTCGGAGGTTCCTGTAAAGATAGTAGTAGAAGAAAAAGGAATGGAAAAGGAATTAATGTAGTGCTATTAGTTAATGCGAGTTAATGTGATCAAGAAAGGAAGGGGATGCCTGGTGACGAATGGGAGATTTAAAATGGTAAATCTGCAGGAGACTTTGTGGATATTTAAGTTATAATTAGAAAAATCTCAATAATTATTCATAAAGGAAACAGCTTATAAGAAGTAAATAAGGAGGCCAGATACAGGATAAAGGAAGTCCTTTATTTGGTTGTTTGTATTGTTGTATGTTATGCTTATTGTATGTTCACGTTTAATGAGGGTGGGTTTCTGTATTGGGGGGGTGGGGGTATATGTTATATTGTAAATACAATTTACAATAGGAAATTATTTTTTAAAAAATAAAAAATGGCATATCAATATTGTCATGTTGCAAAACAACAACCTTATTTTCTTTTATTTTAGGCTAGACTTTCCATTGAGACTGGAACCAGGATATAATCATCAAGAGTAAATACCCCCAAGGCACCACCATTTGTATGTATGTGTGTTTATGTGTACTTCCTATGGTATCATAGGACCTGTCTGCAAAGGACACTCTCTGCCAGAAGAGCAACAGTCTATCAGTGGGGGGAGGTGGGTAGTGCTTAGGTTCTTAAACTGTAACGCTTTCTTCTAATTTTTATTTCTTTCCCCACAGTAATAAGCAAAGAGCTCTAGGAAAAGGAAGGAGAGGGAGAGAACCATCGTTGCCTGCAGTGAGCTGAAACTCGCTCGGGAGGCACAGCAGAAGGAAATTGTTGTCTTTATAGGAGAACTGTTCCTATTTTTAAAGCAAGTTTGGGTCCCTCTCAGAAGCCAGCCACAGGCTTTCTTTTAAGAGACTAAGGTGCCTACAAACACAGCAAGACACATTTTTGTGATAGCACGTGGGGAAAAACAAATGGTGAACTACCTGGCAGCATGAAGAGGAGGGAGGAAAGGGGAGCGGGGAGGGGAAGGATGTTTACTGAGGAAGGAAATGCTTGTATCAGGTGCAAAACCCATCTAACAGCAGAAATACTTGTTACATTAACAAGATTTACTGGCAGACTCCATCTGTGTCTTCGCCACTAAACAAGGTCACTCAGTCAGAACCTTAGAAGCCTAATGAGCAAAGTGCCAAGTCTCCAGAGTGATAATGGAAGTTTGCTCTGACTTACGCCTCAGGCACCGGCAATATTTTAGTGCAGAAAAATAAAATAAGGTAGACAGGGTGGGGGGAAAGGTCATAATTTTTTATCCAGTTGCTCCACCTTGAGAAATACCGAGTGCTAGTCTGGAATTTGTTTTCTCGGCGATTCTCAGTTTATTCCGCCCTGCTCTTGCTTTAATTTTTTTCTTGACGTTTTCAGTCCCTTAGTTAGCAACACATCCTTATTGCCACACAAAAGACTCCTGAGCATGTGATCATTTCCTCGCTGGCTGCGTCCATTATTAACCTCTAAGGGTCCATTTCTTATACAAGTCTAAGGACACGGACATCTTTGAGAGAACACCCATTGGCCGACTCTTTGTGGAAACCCTCTAACAAATATCAGATTGTGTTTCACCTTCTTAGCTATGAAAGCGCACACTTTGAAACTACTACACACTATAATCAGTCTCCAAGCCACATTAAGAAGCTGCCCAATGCTGATTCAGAACAAAGGTCTATCTAACAGAGCACCATCTACTGCTCCCTCTGCTCTTTGGGAGACTTTATCTGAAGATGGTAGGGGTTGCCACTGGTATAGTCCAGGCATGTCCAACAGGTAGATCATGAACTACCAGTAGATCACTGGACATTTGTGGTAGATCACTGGTAGATCACTGGCTCCCCCCCAAAGAAGCTCAACATATTTAGCTCCCCTAAAAAAGCTCAACAACTTTGACCTGACCTGCCAGGTTTTAACTCTGTAAGTAGATCACAGTCTCATGGGAGTTGGCCACCCCTGGTATAGTCCATATGCCTTACTACTGAACTATGGCCAAGGGATGCAAGCTAGAACTCCCCATTTATGCAGGGGTTGTGTTCTGAGGCACCATGCACATCAGTGGGATGTACATAAGCCCACCCCATTCGGCTCCCACCCCATCCTGTTCTGCCCCTGCACTGCCCCATCCCATTTCTGCCCCACCTTGCGGTGCATGTCAATTGCACACAAATAAGAGGTCCCTCACCCCTGGTGTTATGACATTGCCCTTATGTTATTTTCAGGAAACGTCTAAATCACAGTTTTTGTTCTATCCCAGTGAGATGTGACCATTCAGGCATCTAAAAGGTGCAGGAACCCTCTGAAATTTCAGGAGTCTCCTCACTTCAGACTGTTGCCCTCTAGCTCATGGGTGGTATTGAGAACAAAGACAGCTGTGAAGCTTAAAAAATGTGTGAAGAAGGTTTTGGAGTGAGAAAAAATTGATTTACTATAGTGAAGGAGTGGTCTGGGTGCCACTGACAATTTTTTTATATATATATAAAATCATTTTGTGTGTGTCAGCCTTGCTTGACTCTCCATGAACAAAGTTTCTTGCCATTGTATTATTATGTAAAATGTCAACACAAGCCCCCACTCTGACAGAAATCGTCATTTAACAGAAGTATTTAATTTCTTCAGTCCCCAATTAGCTGCAGTATTTTTACTGGTCACAGCTGATGTTTACAGCTAGCTAGTAGGAAACATTAATTGCTATTAAGCCTGTCAACCAATTAAAGGTGCTTGGTCAATTAGCTGTTGTGCTTTTAACCGATAAAATCAATTAATTGAGCAATTAAAATATTGCAGTATGTTCAAGAGATATTTATTTGAGGATATTTAATTAGCAAAAGAATTTCTCCCGACTAAATGAGAATTTGCTATGTGAACAATTTATCTCAGCGCATTGTTTTGATAAGTGACATGTAGAACATCTTTGCAAGGATGCTCTTAGCTGCAATTGTATTTTTCTCAGAATAACATGCATCTTTATTCCTTTACAGGAGTCTTGTTTGTCACTATCCTGATATCTTCATGCTGGCCTTCAATCACCAACCCAACGGCACTCTTGTAGAGAGATTTGAAGGCAGAAAGACATATCTATAAATAGCATCCAAAATACTCCACGTTAATTACTATCTCCTGTTTACTCTAGGTTATAACACCTGTCTCCCTGTTGGTGCTTTAAACCAACTTGCCTGAAACAGAACAGCATGTTCTAAAATAATTGCTTGTTTTCCTTTTTACCTTCTCTGCTTCCTTAATCTCTTGTGATGTTTACTGCCACTTCATGGCAGTGTGTAAAGTGACAGAATACGTGTTTTTTAAAGGGAAAAGGAAAATGCAATGTGGGAGATGACCTGAGGTCCTGAATGGACAGGGTCACTCCCCATATCACATTCACATGGTGCAGAAATAACTCCATGATCACTCCAAAGACAATGGGTTGCTAGACATGCAGCCAGTTCACTACATTTGACATTCTACTGCATCTACTATCTGCCGAGACCATATAACAGCAGTCCTGAAAGATCTACATTAGCTCCCAGTATGTTTCTGAGCACAATTCAAAGTGCTGGTGCTGAGCTTTAAAGCTCTAAACGGCCTCGGCCCAGTAGACCTGAAGGAGCGTCTCTAACCCCATCATTCAGCCCGGACACTGAGGTCCCGTGCCAAGGGCCTTCTGGTGGTTCCCTCACTGCGAGAGGTGAGGTTACAGGGAACCAGGTAGAGGGCCTTCTCAGTAGTGGCACCCGCCCTGTGGAATGCCTTCCCATCAGATGTCAAGTAAATTAACCATTATCTGACTTTTAGAAGACATCTGAAGGCAGCCCTGTTTAGGGAAGTTTTTAATGTTTGATGTTTTACCGTGTTTTTAATATTCTGTTGGAAGCCGCCCAGAGTGGCTTGGGAAACCCAGCCAGATGGGCGGGGTACAGATAATAAATTACTATTACTATTACATGTTATTTGATTCTAGGGGAAAAAATCTCTTTGCAGCTGCCTCAACCAGGAAAACCGTGGGAGTTTTGCGCTGTGGAAACCCAGTCAGATAGGCGGGGTATAAATATATTATTATTGTTGTTATTATTATTATCATCTATATAACAGACCTACCAAGTGCCATTTTTTCCAGGGGCAGTCCTGAATTTACAGAAGCCGTGTCAGTTTCTGATTTGATCCAGAATGTCCCACTTTTCCTTAGGATGCCCCACTGCTATTTTTAGAGAAAAAGAGGTGCTGGAACTCACCATGAATGTCTCCCTCTTTCTCTTAGAATGGTAATGGCGCCCACCTGAGATGTTCTCACCAAAGATGTTCCAGAACCCAACTTAGAGGTGCTGGAACTGGGTTCCAATAAGTTCCCTCTGGAAAAGAAAAGCCCTGCGGTGCCCCTATTTTAATCAGAGAACTGTTGGCGGGTATGGTAGGACGTTCTTATTTTCATCGGAGAAATGCTGGAGGGTTATGCGACCCCCAAGCCAAGGAGATAAATAACTAAATAACCTTTAGAAGACATCTGAAGGCAGCCCTATATATATATAAATGTTTAATGTTTTATTTTGTTTGTATATGTGTTGGAAGCCGCCCGCAGTGGCTGGGGCAACGCAGTCAGGTGGGCGGGGTATAAACAATATAATTATTATTAATATGCAATAGGACATCGCTATTTTCATTGGAGAAATGTTGGAGGGTATGGCCGTGCATGTAGTGCTACCAGTCCCACGCTGTGGAACAAATCTTCCAAAGCCACTCCCGACATAAGGAGGGGGGGTTGCGGGCTCATGCCCACCTACATCCGCGCAGGGCTGGCCGCAGCCCTGCACAACTTGGGAATCCTCGGGCTGCGTCATTCCCTGCACCAGCCAATCGGCTGGTGGCAGGGGCGGGGCTAAAAGAGGGTAATTTAAGGTCGGGGCTGCCCGAGATCGCCCCTTTCTTTCGATCGCCCAGCTGCGGTTTCCCACCCACCCACCCTGTAGGTTTTCCCTCGGACTTTGCTATGGACCTCGGTTGGTTGCCACAAGGGGCCTGATAGGAGTTTTTCCACTTGGCTAATTGGCATTGTTTTGGAAGCCATTTGGTTTTTTCGCCTACCTCGTAGCAAAACGTCACAACGCCTTTGGTTTTGGCGGTTAGGCATTGGTAGGGGTATTATTATGCAGATGAGTCGGGGGGAGGAATGCCATCACCTCCCCAAATGTCTAGGGGTAGTCCGATAAAGGACTCCGGGGGGCGTTGCCTCGTCCGAAACCTATGGAGGCTAGGGCCTAAAGCGCCCCCCCGAGCGGTGACCCATCAGGGAGTGTCTAGGGATGTGCATCTCAGGGGCTCCCCCTGTTGCTGTTAACCCCTCCCGATTCTATGCCAGATAGTCTGATAGGACCAATGCCTAAAGCCAATACCGCTCTTACCTGTAACCAATAAAGTTGTGGCCATTTTTCGCCCATTAATCTAAATTCTTGTGTCCAGTGTCTTTATTTATTCCTACTTGGGGGGATGGGATTCGCCACATAACAGACATTCAGCGGCCATTCTCATTGCTAAACTGCCAGGGATATCTTGAAGAATTTTCTATGCCAACAGGCCTATTCAGTTACCTTTCCCCCCTCTAAAATGAGCCAGTCTTTTTTATGATTATTTTGTATCGTTTTTTATTTATCTTACATTTTATTGCATTTGTCTATATTGCCATAAACAGCCTTGATATTTTAAATGAGTGGATTGTATATATTTTTTAATAAAAACTGTTAAAAATATATCTGTATGTCTGAATACCTACCTACTATCTATAGATATACAGTGGCACCTCGGGTTAAGTACTTAATTCGTTCCGGAGGTCTGTTCTTAACCTGAAACTGTTCTTAACCTGAAGCACCACTTTAGCTAATGGGGCTCCTGCTGCTGCTGCGTCGCCGGAGCACGATTTCTGTTCTCATCCTGAAGCAAAGTTCTTAACCTGAAGCAATATTTCTGGGTTAGCAGAGTCTTTAACCTGAAGCGTGTGTAACCTGAAGCGTATGTATTCCGAGGTACCACTGTCTATACTAGGTTGCATGTGGAGTTCTGCACTGGCCTTATCACATGTTTTTTTCCACCACTCCTGTTTGGTGAGCAACAAATGAAAGGCTGATTAGGAGAAAAGAGTCAAGCTTCAAATTGGAAATGGTGGAAAAGAAAAGAAAAAAGCATCAACACTGAGCTCAACACATTTTACTTTTAAAATTCTCCTCGGAGCAATTAAGTAAGAACTCTCCTGTAATCCTTCCTTTTGCAAGCTTTCTCTCAGAAAAATTACGTGAGCCTCTTTGTCTTGTCTCCCAGTAAACAATTACCCCCTCTGAAAACTAAATAAAGTCCTAGAGAAATGGCCGTGTCCACAATTTAATTAAAGTATTTTATAGCGTGTGTGTGTCAAAATGGCTGCCTTCACGTCGGCGCAATTCCCTTTATGCCCCTTCTATGCAAAGAGGAGAGAGCATATTTTATAAAGCCAGTATTTTCCTGGGATTTCATCCAGTCACTCATTTGTCTTTCGGCTAAGCTCGGAAAACCCTGGATGAAATGTTAGCATCTCAAAGACAAACAAAATAAAATATATATATTTCAACTTCTAGTGGAAACAGCAATTATGGAGTGTCTGTGCGCCTCTGCAGACTTTCACGGTGTGATACCCAAACTGATGGGCGGCCCTCAGATCTTTCTGTCATGCTTTCTGACTGATGAATTTTCATCATTGGTTTTCATCATTGTCTGCTTTCCGTCACAATTTGAGATAACTTTTATCCTGCGATGGCAGAAAGGAATGGAGAAGCATAAGGAGAAGGAGGGGAGGAGATGGGAGGTAGGAACAGTGTTGCATGTTTAGACCTTCAAACCTCCCCCCTTAAATAAATTCAGACAAGACTCAAATTTTTGGTTTGGTTTTTGGCAGAATTTAGGCCACAACTTTATTGATTACAGCAAGTGAATCGTTGCATAGGCTCTGGTTTGACTAGCTCCCTGCCATGCAGGTAGCGCTGACCCAGGGTTCCAGCATATGTCAGCCTAGGGTGAACACCCGGATAGGCAGAAAGCCGGGAACAGGCTATCTCCCCCCCCCAAATGCCCCCCCCCCCCCCGAGCACAACCCCCTCACAGGGTTGACCAAACCATCGAGTCCCTGGATTCCTTTAACGGAATACCCTTCACATAGGGATGGCGAGAGCGTTCCCCCATCCCTATCACCTGAACCAGTGCCTATCCGCAACCTTACAAGTTGTGACGATTTGCTACGCGGCAGGCGAAACCCAAATGGCACCAGCCAATCAGCCAAGTAGGGAAATTCCTGTCATGCCCCTGTCCCAACGACAGACGACACACGACAGCATAGCAAGGTCAAGTGCAAAACCCTAAAAGTAGGGAGAGGTGGGCGGGTGTTCCAATGCATGCACTGAAAGAGGAATCTCTGGGCCCTTGATCCAATAGGTCCCTTGATCCATTTAGGCTGCGTCCCACTGGCCTGATCAAACCCTGCACCAAGGGACCTACCAATCGGGTGTTGTGGCTATCCAATTGTACCCACCCACAACACAGGGTTTGGTTGCCAGGTCTCACTGCAACACATGCCCTCTTTAAGGGAGGAACCGATTGATCATGTAGGAAGGTCTAGTGGCCCCTTGAATATCTTTCTAGCAAATAGTTTCGAGGGAGGGGAGAGAGGAGATGAGGCATATTTTCATTTACAACCCAGACAATGCTGGGGCCTTTGAAACTATATCAGCTTCAAGAGAAGTGGTTTAAGCAGGTATTCAACACATAGGAAGCCATGGTTCATTCTAAGACAGACCATTATTCCATCTAGCTCAGTATTGTCTACGCCGATTGACAGCAGCTTTCCAAGGTTTTAGGCAGGGCTCTTTTCCAGGACCATCTGAATATGCTAGAGGTTGAACCCAGGACTTACCGCCTGCAAAGTGGTTGCTCTGCTCCTCTCCTGCTGAACTACCGCCCTTCCCTATTGAAATAAATGGGACCGAATGTGCTTAACGTTGGGTGTGCTGTTCCAATGGCGTATAGAATTATTTGATGCCATGCAGTAGCTTTTCATGGAGAATAATACAATTAAAGTGTTGAAGAAGACAAGAATGCTAATGTTGCTACCAACGTTGACCTAAACATTTCTGTACAACCCTTCATAGGAAGATATTTCAGGGCAGTATGTGACACATATAGATCAACCTTCCCTAGCCTTGATTCCTCTAGATTTTGCTAGACTACAGCTCCCATAATCCATGTTGGCTGAGGCTAATAATAATAATAATAATAATAATAATAATAATAATAATAATTCATTATTTATACCCCACTCATCTGACTGGGTTTCCCCAGCCACTCTGGGCAGCTCCCAACAGATTAAAAACAGAATAAAACACCAAACAGTAAGAACTTCCCTAAACAGGACTGCCTTCAAATCTCTTCTAAAAGTTAAATAGTTGTTTATTTCCTTGACATCTGATGGGAAGGCATTCCACAGGATGGGTGCCACTCCTGAGAAGGCCCTCTGCCTGGTTCCCTGTAACTTCACATTTTGCAGTGAGGGAGCCACCAGAAGGCCCTCGGAGCTGGACCACAGTATCCAGGCAGAACGATGGGGGTGGAGACACTCCTTCAGGTATACTGGGCCAAGGCTGTTTGGGGCTTTAAAGGAGTTGCAGTCTGGCAACATCTAGAGGGCACCAGGATGGGGAAGGCTAGCCGAAAGCAAAATTCACAGAGACATAAGAAGCTGCCTTATATGGACGACTGAAGCTTGGGTCTTGCACTTCCACTGACCTATAGTTCTCTATTTGCTTGGACAGAAAACTCGAGAAATTCTACAGGAAGTTGAAGCCACAATCATATGCAAGTGTATGCATGTTTAACTGGGAAATGTCAGAGTGTGGTCTGATCCATTAAAATACTTTTTGAAGAGAAGACCATTTTTAGATCATCTCCCCAAGTGCTGTATTACTTGATTCCTGTGGGCCCTTAATAGGTCAGGTTCTGTGTTGGGTTTTCCCCATTTTATGATGAGAAACAGTTGGCAGACATGTGGTCTCCCACTGGTGTTGATCGTTTTGAAGGGGAAAGGGAAAACCCTGCATTCTCTCTGCATTCATATTCATTCATTCATTCATTCATTCATTTCATTTATTATATTTCTATGCCATGTTTCATTCACGTGAGTCACAAAGCGGCTTACATACATCTCTGTTATTGTTTATTGTATTAGGTAGGCAGCTGTCTGTGCTCACCTGAGCTTGAGTCTGGACTACGATCCTGAGCCCTGTGTTTTGATTTGATGCATGATATCCAATCACGTAGCATTGTCAGCATTTGGGCTACTGGCATTGGCTCATAAGCTCTGGGTTACGATTTGCAGCTTTGGTGGTTTAGACAGCCAATCACGTTGAGAGTGGGTGTTGCGGGTGAACATTTGTGGGTTGTGGGTGAACATTTCATACGACACAGCGATTCTTCAAACAGTTCTTGTTTATTCACAGGCCAGAACAGAACTGAAGGGTTCAGCCAGCCTGCTTATTATAGAGCTCCACTACAACGCAACAGTAACCATTTTCTGTAACTATCCAATCACTGAACATCACTTTCGATCCCTTATTTGCATATGTGGACCTGAGTGAAAATTATCTACAGTATCCCCCTGCTGGCTCAGGGTGAGAGCTTCAGTACATAACAGTGGGTGTAGCCTAGGCCTTTAGAAATACATATAAGCAGTTGCTTTGCCCCTGTTTGACTGTTCTGTTCTGTTAACCATGGGCTCAATAAAGTCTCTTGCTGCTATCACTGTTTCTCGCCTCTTAGAAACCCACGCACGCTTCAGATTGTATATAATATCTGATATTTGAGTTGCTGACCACTGAGTTTAGGCTTCATACATATATATATATATAAATTCCAATCATAGTGGAAGGAATATATCGTTTGGAAGAGCGGTGTATGTTATGCTTAGTCTCTGTTTACTAAAATTAATTGCCAATATGTGTAGGTTAGCGCTTTAGGCATCAGTGCTTCATCAGTGAAATAATTTAATGACTGGCTCTTAGAGGCTTTTAATTGGGGATCTCGTAGATGAGCATTAAGTGGCTGGTTAGCGTCCAACCTTTATTGAAAACCTCCACACCTCAGGAATTTCCTTACTGCACTTGCAAAGCTCCTTCTTGAATGCATTATAATTCTAGATTATAGAGTGGGCCTGCAGATTTTAGAGTGGGCTTGCAGTGACCATAGAGTCCAGGGCAAGCCCAGAAAGGACAGCAGGTCACATGGCATTAGGAACTCATGAACTGCATGGGACTGAGGTCACAAGACACTGTTTCTCAGCACTGGGTAGATGTCAAGACGGGAGTCGAGAGCAAGTCAGCAATAACTCACAAGGTGTTAGTGAACTCTTTATTCAAAGAAACAAAACAGCTCAGGTCTAGTGATCACAGCAACTCTTCCTAGGAGGTCTTGCCCCAATGAGACACTGAAAGTCCCTGCCTTCCATTGCTCTCTAAGGCTCCTCCTTCTCCAGCAACCTGAGACTCCTTCGTCTTGTTTCTCTTTGCTCTGCCCTCTTCATTCCTCTTCATGTTCTGGGAGACCAGAGGGGAGGGGAGCTGGTCACAGCAGGAAGGGGAGACTCCCTGGCTTCTTCAGCAGCCTGCCTCCACTCTACCTCTTGACCCCCTCCTCACCAGCCTCTAGCTCTGCCTGATTCTGTCACAGCCTCTTCCTGCTCACTAAACCCTGTTACCTCTTCAACTTCGGACACCTCCTCCTCCCAATCTGCTCCCTCTTCTCCCTCTGACCACTCATCGCTGTCCCACCACCAATCCCCTGGCTCTGGGCCTTCTTCCCCTGAGGGTTTCCTTGGGGGTTCCCCAACAGATGTCTCCCACCACTCCTCTATGCAGCAGCCGCCAGTGCAGTAGGGTTAGCTGTGTATTAGCTACACTCCTGATACTGGTGTCACCGCTGTTTACTTGAATGTTGTGGCAGCAGGATGAGGCAGGAGTGCCAACTTGGCCCCACAATCATGGGTGCCCAGGGCTGTGGGTGCCATGCAGAGTGTATGGCCCTGGTACTAAAATTTGTGGGTGCCCGGCTCCTTCACAGGGAATTTTGTGGGTGCTCAGGCACCCAGGGAGTTGGCACCTATGGGATGAGCTGGTTGTGGGCTCATGAGCACATCAGCACACATACTGTCATAAGTATATTTTCCCCATGAGGGAACTCAGAGGTGCCATTTGAAAATCTATGGGAAAAGCATGGCAGTTCTGTTGATTCTAGAATTATTCTACAGCTAAGCATTGATTCAAAATCAACTGCCCAGCTCTGCCACAGCAAGAAACATTTGGGCTTAATCCACTAAAGTTAGCTGTGTAAGGCTGCAGGCCTATGTAAGCACCATTCACCAAAGGTGGGTATGACTTGGCCATATGACTCAGCCATGGCTTGGCCTACTGTTCAGTGTATGCTTATTGAATTCAGAGGTACTTACTTCCAAAAATGAAGCATACATAGGCCCAAAGTCCAATCCCACAATTTCCAATGAAACTTAGTTCACAAATAAACTTCTGCTGGAACAGACCCACAATTTGCCCTGTCTCTCTAGCGAAGGGAGTGACAGCAGATTTAAATCATACATCTAAATCTATCCACATCTGTCAGGATTGCATACCACCTGTGGTCTCTTTTCCATTTTTGCCTCTGTCAGTTGAAGGCATTTAAGTACTTCAATTATAGCAACATCTGTCAAATGGACACATCTCCATTCATGTCAAATAGTTATTTGGAGGTGGAGAAAGGAGGCTGAAATCATTGCTTGACATGTATTTCTGCATTACGGAAATCTGTAAAGTACCTGACATCATGCTGTCCCGTCAAAGCTACTGAAGTTGAAGAGGATATGGGCATCAGATGTTTGCTGGAAATTTCCTGTTTGAAGATGGGAGAGTGGAATCACACCTACTGTGATGTTAGGCAGATAGTGAAGCCACAGGGAGTTTTTTTTGCAAACTGTGGGAATGGGTTCACAAAGCTAGCATGAGACTTTCAGGACATTCTTTTCCAAATAATCCAGTCCCTTTCTCCAGGCTGGCAGCTAAAGAGCTGTTTATACTTTCTGTAGGATAGAAAATGTACTTCCTCCTACATGTAAAAATGTCTGCATCAAGACTTGGTCTTACGTAGATGTATGTACTGGAGAGAGCCTACAGGTAATGAAGAATCAGGTTTATGTTCCAGCAGTGTGCCTGCTCTGTCTCCCAAGCCCTCTGCCCTGGCACCCATGTGTTGGCATGTTATATTTGTATAGGGGTCAGTTCACATAGATCACAGCATGTGATGGACAAAAGTGGGAGAGCATCTGATCAGGGGTTGCCCATGGTAACACAGCATCCTGTGTAAGGCCAAAAATTGACACCTCCCACCCCAGCTCTTGTCCCCTTCCCAAAGCGGGGTAAGCTAGGCTTTAGGAAGGAGGCACAAGGGCTCTGGCAGAGTCCTAGAGCTACCCTATCTCCTTCCCAAAGCCAGGCAATTACTTTTCTGAGCACAATTCAAAGTGTTGGTACTGACCTTTAAAGCCCTAAATGGCCTCAGCCCAGTATACCTGAAGGAGCATCTCCACCCCCATCATTCAGCCCAGACACTGAGGTCCAGCTCTGAGGGCCTTCTGGCGGTTCCCTCACTGTGAGAATCAAAGCTACAGGGAATCAGGCAGAGGGCCTTCTCGGTAGTGGCGCCCGCCCTGTGGAACACCCTCCCATCAGATGTCAAAGAAATAGACAACTATCTGACTTTGAGAAGACACCTGAAGGGAGCCCTGTTTAGCTGAGGTTTTAATGTTTGATGTTTTATTTTGTTTTTAATCTGTTGGGAGCTGCCCAGAGTGGCTGGGGAAGCCCAGCTGAATGGGTGGGGTGGGGTGGGTATGTATGTATGTATGTATGTATAAATCACCACCACTACCATTATCATTATAGCTAGGCTTTGAGAAGGTGCTTCCTTTGGCTCAGTGCCTTGAGCAGTGGAGTGGATCACACTTCCCTAAGTCCACCTCTGATCTGATTTATCTGCTGATAGACCCAGGTTCAATCCCTGACATTCCCAGGGGAAATGGGAAATAGGAAAGTCCTCTGGCTAAAACCCTGGTCCGATGATATAAGGCAGCTTCCTTTGTCTGTGTCGTGTAGCTGGAGAGCTCAGTGGGTTACAGTATGGTGCTGATCACAGCAAGGTTGCAGGTTCAATCGCAGCTACATATTCCAGCTTTGCAGAACTAGCTGATCCTCGGGTTCACTTCCAATTCTATAACCTGAATGACCCTCAAGATGGGAGCAGGATCAAAGCATAAATGATACAAGTTAAGTATTGTTGGGGGGAATGGTACCGCCTGTAATACCTGTTTCATTTTTTTACTGCAGCAGCATTTGGGAAAACTGCGTCCCCTATGGGTCGCTGGGTCACCATCAGTCCAGGACGCTGCTAACCAGTCTGCTGGAGCATCAAAAGAAGAAAAGGAAAGACCCTCCCCTTCTCGGCAGCCACTGCTTGTTCCACGGCACCTATCTCCTTTTACAAGGGAAAGGTGAGTGCATGTTGGGGACTGAGCAAGGAGGGCTTCTGGGGATGTGCTGGAACAGCAACTATGAGTGGGTAGGCAGCTCAGAGGGGAATGTTCTCTGGCTTGGATTTAGATCCCAGCTGGAGAAGCAATGGGGCCGGGGTTAGAAGCTTGCTCAGGTGAACTTCTTTGGCCTCTAATTTGGTGTGCCTGGCAGGCAGACTGGCTTATGGCGGCTGGACAATTCTGCATGTGCTGGGAGTCCCCAAGCAGTCAGAAATAAAGCAGTAGTTCTTGTATCCAAGATTTAATGGCATTGTCCCACGGAACCTAAAATTGGACTTCATAAATTCTGGAGAACAAAATACAATGAAGTCAGAAATAGATGGATAGCTGTACAAGGAAGTAACTATGGCTGATGTCTCGTGACCAATGTAATGTTCTGGACAGGTGCGTTGTTGTTTTTTAAAAATGAGGTAACTAAGTGTGAAAATTGTAGAACTGAGTTCTGGCTTATCATCAGCTATCCTACTTACTTTGCTTAGCAAGAGATGGGTCAGAATGTTATCTGATAACAGGGAGAGCTGGTAGAATTTATGCCGTTTATCCTTACAAAACTCTGTTATGTAAAAACATTGTTATTCCAAGTGCACAGATGGAGAGAGACACAGAGGCTATGTTTTGATTTGTATTTTTAGATTCTGTTCCAGGTGTTCTCAAATGTGTTTGACCTGGCATGCTTTGACTAAGTAAAGAAGAGAGTTTGAGCATCAGCCAGTGGAAGGAAGAGGGATGGTTCATCCATCCATTCAAGGGAAAATAATAATAATAATAATAATAATAATAATAATAATAATAATAATAATAATAAT
>JAXCMG010000075.1:1079543-1102640 GCA_034642415.1 Podarcis siculus | reverse complement strand
ATAATAATAATAATAATAATAATAATAATAATAATAATAATAATAATTTATTTGTACCCCGCCCATCTGGCTGGGTCTGTTCCCACTCTATTCTGCCTTGGTCAGACCACACCTGGAATGTTCTGGGTGCCACAAATTAAGAAGGATGTCGACAATCTGGAACGTGTGCAGAGAAGGGCAACCAAGATGATCAAAGATCTGGAAACCAAGCCTTATGAGGAACAGTTGAAGGAGCTGGGTATGTTTCGCCTGGAGACTGAGAGGAGATATGCTGTCACAGGGAAGATCCAGCTAGCTTGTTCTCTCCTGCTCTGGAGGGTAGGACTTGAACCAACGGCTTCAAATTACAAGAATGCAGATTCCGACTAAATATCAGGAAGAACTTTCTGACAGTAAGAGCTGTTTGACAGTGGAACAGTCTCCCTCAGGAGGTTGTAGTCTCTCCTACATTGGCGGTTTTTAAGCAGAGGTTGGATGGCCATCTGTCATGGATGCTTTAGTTGAGATTTCTGTGTTGCAGAGGGTTGGGCTCCATCTTGGAGTCCCTTCCAAAACTACAATTCTGTTATCCTATTATTATTGTATCTGTCAAAAAAGAAGAAAAGAAAAGAAAAAGAGGAAAGAAAGATTTTTAAAAGTGGAAAGTCATCTCTTAAATGTAGATCTTAACCCTTATCTCACACAGAAGCGGGTTGTCCCACCCAGCTCTCACCTCGGAGCTTCCTCCCCCCCCCCAACCTCCCACCCTGACTCTCATACAGGGTCTTTCGCCAACCACCCATCAACGTCCTGTGCATACTCTCATTAACCCAGAGTAGAGGACAAAGCAAAAGCAAAATCGATAACAGAAGAAAGAAAAAGAGAAAAGACAGGAAGAAAAAAAGATAATAAAAATAACAAGAGAAATAAATAAAAATGACTTTTGATTCTCTGTCTGTCAATTTTTTTATATATATAAGAATTATTCAAAATGTTCTGTCACGGCTAAAAATTGGCTGCTGTTTCTTTAATGCTTAAAAAAGATGGGTCAGCATGAGTCAGTGGCCTGCACTGGGTTGTATATATAGAGTGAGAAATATTAGTTTGTTGTTGGGTTGGTTGGTTGGTTAGTTAGTGAAAGCTGGTAGCGTTGACGTGTGTACAGTTGGTCAGTCACTTTTGCAGAAAGACTTTTAAGAATAAAAGCAGAAAGTACTCTGCAAGGATACTTTTCTTGTGGACTCTTTTATGCTGACAAGGGTCCGAGGGCCAGGCTGAGGCGACAAAGGGAGGTCAAACCCTTTCTTTTTTTTACAAACACTGACATGTTCAACTTACAAATTGCTACAGAAATGCACAGAACTGAATTTAAGTCTGGAAAAAACGAGAAACAGAGAGGACTGAAACTGACAGATACGTCCATCCCGCCTGAGGAGTGAACTACAATTCCCAGGATTCTTTGGGGGAAGCCATGATCGCTAAAGTGGTATAAATGTGCTTTAAAAGTATGGTGCAGATGTGGCCTCTCTGGTGGACAACTTTTCCTAAGCTGGTTATTTCCTTTTACTACTACAGGAAACTGTAGTAGCTAAGTTTAGCATCGGAAATATATTCCTACCCTTAACAACCACAACAAATCCCAGACAGACTTATATTTTTCTAATAAACACTGTGGTGTGTGAAAAAATAAAAATTCATTTTTCTTCCTCAAATGGGGGGGGGGAATCAGCCGTCTGCTCTTATTTCAAAGCAAACATGCATCACTAATCAAAGGAAATTGTATTCAAAATGACACTTTGGCTTGTCTCTGCAGGGGAGATACCAAGGACATTCTGTCTGAGCAAAATGCATTAAAAATCACCTCATTCTTGCATTAATTCAACATAACTGATTGTGAAGAGCCTGTTAGTCAAATTAATATTTTACAGTGGTGCTGGGAGGGATATTTTTAACATGCAACACTCCAACCTCTGTCTTTTGTCGCTTGTGTCAGCCTGTCACTGTGTACACCTTCAGACACAAGAAGGCTGATCCTAATGAGCTCACAACGCCATGTTTTCTCCTCACGAAGTTCCCTGCTAATGAGGGGAGAGCAGGGAGACAGAAAATCCTACACCACATTAGGTCTCCAGATCAAATTGGCTCAGCAAAACAGTCATTAAAGTTTGCCATTCTTCACACTGAACCAGGTCCTGGTGTTTTTCAACGGCAGTGGACAAAACACTCTGCAATGTGCATTATACAACAGTTCAGATTTGCTCACCACCATCATTTGCTGCTGAGTTGGCGTACGTCAGGGGCAGACAACCTTTTTTGGCCTCAGAACCACATCCCCACATGGACAGCAGTGTGATGGCAAATTCAGATGCGCAGGACCCCTTTGTGATTGTCATAGCCATGCCCCTTATGAGATTAGACCACCTTCTCAGAATATGCAACAATATTATAATAATGGGATGCACTGCAACAGTTAATGCAGATCTCTTTGTGTTGCCTTTTGGCTAAATCTACTATTTTCCATGAAGGTAAGGGACGCGGGTGGTGCTGTGGGTAAAACCACAGAGCCTAGGGCAGAAGCTGGGACAGAGCAACGGGAGCTCACCCCGTTGCGCGGATTTGAACTGCCGACCTTTCCATGCACATACACAGGGAAATGATTTGGAGTGATCCAGTAACTTCTTTCAGAGCGGCTTAAGTTGTGTTTTCCATGAGTATCTATGGCAGAGCATTCCAAACAGTGTGTCGTGATACATCAGTGTGTCAGCTGTAGCGTGTAGGTGTGTCACATGAATGGTCTCTTCGCTCCTCCCGGGGCTGGAAAGGAGTTAGCTTAAACAACCTCCAGTTTGCTAGTGAAACTGAATTACTGTGTCACAAAATAATGCATGTCTAAAAAGTGTGTCCACAACATCAGAAGTATGGAAAGCTCTGATCTATGGTACGTAACAGAACATGCACATCAGTCTCTTGAAATGGAAGCACCTTGTTTTTTTCAGTGTTCCTGAATGCTTTGCTTTGGAGCAGTGGCGTAGCGTGGGGGGTGCAAGGGGGGCCGGCCGCACCGGGCGCAACATCTGGGGTTAGGGCAAATCCACGGGTTAGGGGGCGCAAATCCACGGGTTAATGGGCGCAAATTACTTGCCTTGCCCCGGGCGCTGACAACCCACGCTACTCCACTGCTTTGGAGCATACAGTGGCTAAAAAAGCTCTCCTTTCGTGCTGATTGGGCATTCAAAACTTGAATGATTCTTGTAAAATAAAGACTACAGATAACAACTTTCTTTTGACAAGAACCAAGAAAAGAAAATGGTAATTTGAAACTGTGTGTAAAACAATAACAGGAATAACAGTACAATGAGTCTAATCGGAGGTCAAATTTATTTATTTCTCGATCTTCTCTTCTCTTTTTCTTTTTCTTTTCTTCTTTTCTCTCTCTTTTTGTTATGTAAAATAGATACAGATAAAAAACTATGGAATGTTGATCTATTTATTGCAATGTTTTGTAATGTTATGTATTGTTACGGACGGCTGACTGTAGTGAATGGTGAATTGTTGTGTTAGTTATTGTTGATTGTTGTTGTTATTGTTGATTGCTAAATAAAGGCTTTATAAAAACAAAAAACAAAACAAAACTCTGTTTCTTGACTAATGTAGCTGAGTCCCCAGTGTCACCTCGCGACGCACCTTAAAGGTTCCCAGACTAAAAAAGACAATAAATATCTCCAATATCTGTCAACAAAGAACTCAGGGTGACCAATCGTGCCTTTGAAAGGCAGTATGCACAAAAATTGATGGGTGAATAGAGGAATTGTTGGGGGTACCTGCTCAGAGAATGCAATAAATATTTTCCAGTTGAATGTGATGTTTCCATACTGTCCTTTGGTCAGACATCTCCCCACCCCCCGCCGTGTCAGTTCTGATAAGTTTAGGTTAGTACACAGTGTCTACTCGCCACACATTATTTCAAGATAAAGCACCAGACTCCAAGCCAAAAGTGGCATTAGCTGACTAATACACAGCCAGTTGGCCTGAGTGCTAGGCTAGGTCTGGGCACCACATGTCAGAGAAGCACAAATTAGAGTGAGAGAGATTTACAGCTCTCAACTATGATGTTATCTGCTCTTTTGCAGGGACAGCAGAGCGAATTCGTGATGCCACTTGCATAAATGTCTCAAGCCTCGACTAAGTCATATATTAGTGAGCTTCGCTGGTTACTTTTGGCAGCTGAGAAAATGGCTATTGAGCACCTCACTTTGCTATTAATCAAATTAAGAACTATTAAGAAATCCTCAGCAGACATGGAAGCCATTGATTACACCGGAAGGTGGCGATTCTGTGCTAAAAAAAAAAGCTGATGGCGGGTGGTACCATGTTGGACATTTGGGTCACCTTTTTAAAAAAGCTTGTTTAGAATTTTTATATAGTACCCCAGTGATGCCTGGAATTCACTGTCCTAAATGGGTTGCCTTATCTTGTCTTATAGCAGTGGTCTTCTTTGGCGATCACTTGTAGCTGAGTAAGATTGTCTTCCATGAACACGGTTTTAACAATCAGTCCGTAAGTGACTGTGGAGGTCAGTTCTGGATCCACACGTCCTTCCACATTGGGGACATTGGTTTCTGGGTAGGGAGTTGATCACGGTGTGGATTTGCCAAGCGTGCCTTCCTCTTAGCACATTTCTCCCTTGCATCCTGAGTTTGAGTGTCTTCAAAGCCCATGACACCTTTGGTAAAGGTTTTTCTCCAATTGGAGCACTCGCAGGCAAGTGTTTCCCAATTGTTGGTGTTTATACTACACTTTTTAAAGATTTGCCTTGAGAGTTTTTGAACCTCTTTTGTTGACTACCAGCATTACGCTTTCCATTTTTAAGTTCAGAATAGAGTAGTTGCTTTGGAAGACGATCATCAGGCATCTGTACAACATGACCAGTCCATCGAAGTTGATGTTGAAGAATCATTGCTTCAACACTGGTGATCTTTGCTTCTTCTAGTACACTGGTATTAGTTTGCCTGTCTTCCCAAGAGATGTGTAATTTTTTTCAGAGACACCGTTGATGGCCCCCCAGATGGTGTTGGACTCCATTTCCCATGAGCCCCAGCCAACATGGCCTATGTTGATGGATGGTGGGAACATAAGAACATAAGAAAAACATGCTGGATCGGACCAATGGCCCATCTAGGTCAGAATCGTGTTCTCACAATGGCCACCCAGTTGGAGTCCAAGAACATCTGGAGATGTCACCAATATGCAAAGGGCAGAGTTTGAGACTCTTAAGCTCAGGGCTATGGGTTCAAGCCCTTAAGCTCAAGCCCTGCATTGGGCAAAATATTCCAGCATCGCAAGGTTTGGATTAGGTGACTTGTGTGGTCTCTTCTAATGCTACAATTCTATGATTCTACGATATCTCCTTTCCATCAGACAGAGGTGAGACTGTGGGGGCCCTCAGCTGGTGCTTACGTGGGGATCAACTGGATGAAGGTCAACAGACTCAATTGAGACAAAAACTGGTTGTTCCTCCACCAAAGTGTATGATTTTCATTCATATATATATATATGGGGTTGTGTAAGAGATATGTTATGCAGCCTGGGGTTGCTTATTGAAACAACACAGTCATTAAAGGTTCAGAAGTACTATTTATCATCATATGAATTGCAGGGGTTGGACTAGATAACCATTGGGTCCCTTCCAACTTTACAATCCTGTGATCTTTGGATGATACACTTATTTTGATGGAGATAGCTTGCCCATGCTCTGGTAACTTCTCATTTACACTATTGCAATATGTGGTACATGGCTAAGTACTAATATGTTCCAGAAACTGCAATTAGCCTAGAATACTGATTTATTTATTTTTTGCATTTATGAAGTTTTCCCCTCTTCTTTAATGGTTTTATGTTGTAGTTTGCATTTCTCATTTTTATTTTTACTTGTTTGTTTTAAGCTGCTCAGCAAATTCTGTCTTATGGGGAGAGGGGCAAATATCATTAAATTAATAAATCCACAAATGAATATGTTTCAGAGTGGGGTCAGAAATTCAAATAAACTTTTTTTGGGGGGGGGATGTTTTGGATTGTTAAACAAAGCCATGCAATGCGTCCTAAAGCAATATCTTAACAAAAGTTCACACTGCAGAATATTTGCATAGCAGTCTCAGAACATTTTGAATGAAAAATAATGTCTCTCATGACAAAGGATTGATGTATGAAATGTGGTGAGAATCCTGCATTAATAATCTGATCAGGGCTGAGGGGGAAAAATAAGGGCTTTGTCAAACACATAAGTAATTATATTCTGGAAACCCTGACATTTCAGACTGAAAATAAGATGACCCGGGGAAATAGCGTTTTTTTTTGAGGTTAATAAGAAATGTCTAATGTTAGTTTGATTTTAAAGAGAATAATTTCCCTAGACCAATTATTTTCTGCAAAACCTTTGCCATAAGTGCTGAAGGGGGAAAAGGGAAGCGTATTCTTAAATATTCTGCTTTGCAACTGAGGTAAAGTAAATGCTTTACACTAACGATGATGAGAGAATCTCAGCTTCTTCTGTGTTATTGTGTTCACAGACTCAGTAGATATATCTGGCAAGTGAAATTGTCGAGAGTGATATTTCTAAAAGGCACGCTGCCTTGTACAAAATAGTTCTCTTAATAGGCATGGTGTGACACGATCAGACACAATCAGACACTAATGGTTTGTTTATATGGTTCTATTTTTTTTAATACAACCATCCACCATTCCATGTATCAGGAATGTAAGCCACACCTATATGCCAAGGTTATTTTTCAAGGTTAGTGTGATGGTTGTATGGGGTTACTTGCGCGTAAATTGCCTTCGGTTTGGTTAGATCGCTTGCTCCACCATGCTTAGCGTTAGAGCTCGCGCTCCGTGACCTGTTAGTCACTTGCAGAATCCGTCAGTGGGCGTTTCCTGAACCTCTTCCAGCATAAGAGCTGTTTGACTCCCAGCCTCCGCCTATGTTCCCTGCGTGGAACGCGTCTGCGCAAGTAAGGGGAAGGCAGAGGCGTGCCAGCGCTCTCTCCACTGGATTCAGGTGAAGGGTCTGCGAGCCCTGTCTCCAATTCCCCTATCTCCCTCTCTTCTCTATTGGTGTTACACGGAATTCCTTTCCCCTTGCTGGCCCCCTCTCCGGCAGAGCTTGGGAGCTCTGCCTTCGCCTCTCGCTCTGATGTCAGTTCCCTGACAGTTAGCTAAGGGCTCTCCCTCTGAATGAGTGTCAGGAGAGGGAATAAAGAGGCTATTTTTTAATGTGGACGAAGAAGAAGAAGAAGAAGGAAGAGGAGGAGGAATCATAGAATCATAGAATCATAGAGTTGGAATAGACCACAAGGGCCATCGAGTCCAACCCCCTGCCAAGCAGAAAACAAGGAGGAGGAGGAGTTTGGATTTGATATCCCGCTTTATCATTACCTGAAGGAGTCTCGAAGCGGCTAACATTCTCCTTTCCCTTCCTCCCCCACAACAAACACTCTGTGAGGTGAGTGGGGCTGAGAGACTTCAAAAAAGTGTGACTAGCCCAAGGTCACCCAGCAGCTGCATGTGGAGGAGCAGGGAATCAAACCCGGTTCACCAGATTACAAGACTACCGCTCTTAGCCACTACACCACACTAGCTCTCAGAAGGACAGTATCCTGTGGGGTGCTGTTTCTTTGGCTACTAATGAAGGAACAGCAACCAGCACCATACAAGATTGAACCCTCTGACAACCAGATGGTAATTACATAAGTATTTCTCCAATGAAAATAGGGATCTCCTTTTTAATAATAATAATAATAATAAATACCACCTCAATCACCTGACTGTGTTGCTCCTGCCACCCTGGGCAGCTTCAAAAACATAATAAAACATTAAACATTCAAAAAACCTTCACTGTGCAGAACTGCCTTCAGATGTCTTCTAAAAGTTGTGAAGTTACTTATCTCCTTGGCTTAGGAGTCGCATAACTCTATATCATCCAACATTTCGCCAATGAAAATAGGGACATACTTGCCATACCTTCCAAGAGTTCTCTGATGAAAATAGGCATATCCTCAGGAAAAGAGAGGAACGCGAGTGGCGATGTGGTCTAAACCACTGAGCCTAAGGCTTGCCGATCAGAAGGTTGGCGGTTCGAATCCCCGCGACGGGGTGAGCTCCCATTGCTCAGTCTCAGCTCCTGCCAACCTAGCAGTTCGAAAGGACGTCAAAGTGCAAGTAGATAAATAGGTACCGCTCCAGCGGGAAGGTAAACGGCATTTCCATGCGCTGCTCTGGTTCGCCAGAAGTGGCTTAGTCATGCTGGCCACATGACCCGGAAGCTGTACGCTGGCTCTCTTGGCTAATAAAGCGAGATGAGCGCCACAACCCCAGAGTCAGTCACAACTAGACCTAATGGTCAGGGGTCCTTTTACCTTTACCTAACGTAACAGAATGGGGAAAAAAATTAAAATAAGAACTTGAGCACAGCTCTTTTGTACAAAATGAATGAATGAATGAATGAATGACCCTGCAACAACCCAAACAATTCGTGGTTCAGCCCAAATCGGCACAGATCAGGATCCAAGATTTGTGCGGACAGTTTGTACAGTTCTGCTGTGTACTAGTGCCAAGTACTTTTGCCAAGTGTAGATTGGAGGAGTTATGGCTTTGGAGATACCAACTCATCTCAGAATCCTTGGGTTGTTTTAGACACCATCCCAAACTTTCAAAGGCCCTTTGTTTTTATCATACTTTGCACGTGGATTTTGGAAACTCTGGCAGCAGCCACCTCTTTGATGTATTGACACACTTCTCATGACTGCATGATTGCATATCCTTACAACAATAAGATTATGAAATATAGCGAAAGAAAAATAAAACAGATTTCAGGAAAGCTCCACAGAAGTGAGCCAGCTCTGTAGACCATAAATGCAATTAAAATTGGAATAATAGTGCTCATCAGTCAATTCCGATCAGTTGCATTGTTAAAGGGGCAAGAAATGTTTCTGGAGTGTGAATTTGATTCATTCTGTGTTAAGCATCACAGTCCTTTCAAACTGCATGTCAGGTGCTACCAATCCAGTAAATGCAACACCATCAAAGTCCTTAAAATCATGGCTGTTTTCTTGACCGCCGTAACTGAACTCAGATACTAAGAGGAAGCATTAAGTTGTGGAAGGTTTGCAAACCAGACAGAGCAAAAGATCTGACTGGTGCTGAATATTACCATGTGATCAGGAGATCTCAAATGCCCCAAGCCACAGAGCTTGTGCAATAGGATGCACTGCTAAATTTGTTCATCCTGAAAGATGTTTGCCCCTTGCAATTAAACCCTGATGTGAGATTTGATGCCTCTCCCTGCAATTGCATCAGCACTGAGCAAACTATTACCTAAAAAAAATCAAAGTGTTTCCATAGTGCTGCAGAAAGGATAATGTTAAAAGCTTCGTATTGTCTCAGCAGAGAGCGAACAGCTTTAAAATTCCACATCTCCTTCTGCTGAAACATTTCATAGCTATCTTTAAAATGGAAATACCCTAAACACAACCTTGATGGAATAGCAAGAACCATCTGGTTAATACTGATGCCTTTGCTCCAAAACAAGTTATACAAAATTCCCCCATGGACTTCCATTTCATGGAGAAACACTTAAGGCTTCTTTGCTAGTAACATCCCAGAGGGCAAAATACCTTTTTAATGCATCAGCATAATTGCAAGGGAGGATCTCAAGGTGTTCATCTCATGTCCCTTATTTTCATTTCAGTAGCATTTTTTGACTCCGCTCATATACACACTGTATAATCTGATGCAGTAGGCTGTTGACTGTGAAAGTGCATGTCTGTTTTGTGATCACATAGTATTGAAAAACAGGTGCACATCAAACAAGCATTGCATTGTAAACTTTGTCTGAGAAAATCGGGTTGGCAAAAACGTAACTCCATGGCGCCCTCTGGTGTCACAGTGCATATAAAATGTGTTTTCTTTACCAATCTAGCTGAGTCCATAGTTTGTAAGTGCTGGAGATGGAAGAATCACTTAAGGTCCATAAATAACAACACTTTGGAGGTCCCAAGCCTCAAGGAGGTTAGATTGGTTTCAACCAGGGCCAGGGCCTTTTCAGCTCTGGCCCCGGCCTGGTGGAACGCTCTGTCAGAAGAGACCAGGGCCCTGGAGGATTTGACATCTTTCCGCAGGGCCTGCAGGACTGAGCTGTTCCACCTGGCTTTCAGCTTAGACTCACTCTGACCCCTTATATGGGATTTGGTATATAAATTTTCCCTTGGCTTTTTTGCTGGCCTATGTAGGACCAGTATGGATAGCTGGCTTGGGTGAATATCTGATGTTTCCTCCCTTTATGGTCTTGATTTATGGGCTACTACTAAAATGAGGCTGCATTTTAAGCTGTATTTTAAGCTGTATTTTAAGCTGTATTTTAATTAACTGGTTGTTGTTGTTGTTGTTGTCTCTATTATGTTTTATTGTAATTCATATTTGGTGCTTGCCTCCCTGGCCGGGGAGGGCAGGGTATAAATAAATAAATATAATCATTATCACTATCATCATCATCCCAACCTTTAGGTGGAGGTGGGTTTGCTCCACACATTTGTTTGTTTGTTTGTTTGTTTGTTTAATTTGTATGCCTCTCTTCATCTGAAGATCACAGGCCAGTACACTATGCAAAAATAAAAAATTAGATCACAAAATACATGCAGGAGCAAAACATATAAACACATTTAAAAGGCCATAAAATGTTTAATCAGCCAAAGGCCTGGTTATAGAGAAACATTTTCTCCTGGTGCCTTAAGATATGTAATGAAGGTGCCAGACGAGTCTTCCTGGGGACAGCATTTAACAAATGGGGAGCCACTGCGGAAAAGGCCCCTTCTTGTTTTGCCACCCTCCAGATCTCTTGTGGGGGAGGCACACGAGGAAGGGAATGATGATTGCAAGCTCCACATTGGTTCACATGGGGAGCAACATTCCTCGAGGTATTGTGGTCCTGAGATGCTTAAGGCATTATAGGTCAAAACCAGCACTGGAAACTGATGGGCAGCCAATGCAGTCGAGTCAGGATTGGCGTTATATACTCAAACTGTCTTGCCCTGGTGAGCAACCTAGTGGTTGAATTCTGCACCAGCTGAATTTACTGAACCATCTTCAGAGGCAGTGTTGCAGTACTCTAACCTAGAGGTTACCAGAGCACAGACAACAGAAG
This sequence comes from Podarcis siculus, assembly GCA_034642415.1. Lineage (NCBI taxonomy): Eukaryota > Metazoa > Chordata > Lepidosauria > Squamata > Lacertidae > Podarcis > Podarcis siculus. The sequence goes on along the minus strand of JAXCMG010000075.1, from coordinate 1,091,467 downwards.
TTAGGGTATCCCTGCCCAGATAGCGGAGCAGCTAGGTGGCCAGACAGAGCTGGTGACGCTGTGGTCTAAACCACTGAGCTTCTTGGGCTTGCCGATAAGAAGGATGGCGGTTCAAATCCCTGCAACCGAGTGACCTTCCATTGCTCTGTCCCAACTTCTGCCAACCTAGAAGTTCGAAAGCAAGTCAGTGCAAGTAGATAAATAAATCACGCTGTAGCAGGAAGGTAAACAGTGTTTCTGCACGCTCTGGTTTCCATCACAGTGTTCTGTTGCTAAACCAGAAGTGGTTTAGTCCTGCTGGCCACATGATCCGGAAAGCTGTCTGTGGACAAACGCCGGCTCCCTTGGCCTTCAAGCGAGATGATCACCACAACCCCATAGTCACCTTTGACTGGACTTAACTGTCCAACAAAGGAGGCTTTGCACAAACAGAAACGAGTTTCACTTGTGCTAGGCAGGGCATATGAGATTCACCAATCCTAACCCTGAGCTACCTTGCCCAAGAGAAGTGCTTTTCCGTACTACAAAACCACCACTGGATACAACCCAGAATGTTGTTTTCACTTACTGCCACCCATAATTCCTACAGATGGACAGATCAATTCTGAATCAAATGTTTTCAGCTTTCAAGGCTGTCTGAACTAAGCTGGACATTTTGTTTAAAAGGCAGCACAGCTGAAAGCATATTTTCTTTAGTGCCTCTGTAGACCTTACAAGCTGTGGAGCTTTTATCTTAAATTGCCTTTCAAAACGCTTTGTTGCATTTGATTTTACGTTATGATATTGCGATGCATATCAGTATTTTTTATCTTTTCTTCTTTCATTTCAGAGGTGGGGAACAGTGTTTGAGTTTTCTGTGCATGGTGGAATCTACTTCCACACACTTACCCCCCCCCCAAAGATCCTCCCTTCCTTTCATTGCATTCCTTTATTTCATTCCTTCTGGACATGCTTTGATTCAGCTGCAGAATCTTTTGGTAGGCTGTGCTAATATCTGCAAGCAAAATGCACACACTCGGTACATTCTGTCAGTCGAAGGGAATGGAAAAACCAAGAAATTACTTACACCAAGCCTTTTGGTAGTGAGTTGTTTAATTTAAAATCGCCCAGAAGAGCAGTGGAGGGGGGGGGGACATACTAAAACTTCCCTTCCCTTTCATAATCTAGACCAGAGGTTCCCAAATTTTTCGTATTCCTCCAAATTCATCCCTTTTTTTTTTTTTGCCAAATTATGTTGTGAAAGGATGGCGGGTGGCATTGTGGGTCAAATGACAGAGCCTAGGACTTGCTGATCAGAAGGTCAGTGGTTCGAATCCCCACGACGGAGTGAGCTCCTGTTGAACGGTCCCTGCTCCTGCCAACCTAGCAGTTCGAAAGCACGTCAAAGTGCAAGTAGATAAATAGGTACCTCTCCGGCGGGAAAGTAAACGGAGTTTCCATGCGCTGCTCTGGTTCGCCAGAAGCGGCTTAGTCATGCTGGCCATATGACCCGGAAGCTGTACACTGGCTTCCTCGGCCAGTAAAGCGAGATGAGCGCCGCAACCCCAGAGTTGGTCACGACTGGACCTAATGGTCAGGGGTCTCTTTACCTTTACCTATGTCGTGACAATTGAGATGTGCATTTGATTTGATGGTGCATTCGATTTGTGTAAACATGGTGTTTGGCCTACCATCCCCTTTTCAGAAAAATAAAATACTCAGTGCCCTCCTGGAAGCAAACAAACAGAAAGAAAGATGCAGTGACAAATTTGTATCTGTATTTCTGCTTATGTCCTACAACATAGTAAAGAAAGACATTGTTGTAAATAGGACACCTTGAAGCTTGAAATTATAAAGTTATTTATTAAAACTCATGGGGCAGGGCAGAGTGAAGCCTACTGGCTCGGTCAGAACCACCCCAGGGGCGGGGCTAGTGTCACAGCTCGCCTGCCATTGGCCAAATAGGCAGGCAGGCTGCGAACCAGCCAACCAATAAAGCTGCATTGTGTATAGTTAACCTATGGAACTTGCTCTCCCAGGAGGCAATGGTCGCCAACAGCTCAGATGGTTTGGAAAGAGGATTTGACCAATTCAATGCGCTCTATGTGGGGCTACCTTTGAAGGTGACTCGGAAACTACAACTAATCCAAAGTGCGGCAGCTAGACTGGTGACTGGGGGCGGCCGCCGAGACCACATAACACAGGTCTTGAAAGACCTACATTGGCTCCCAGTACGTTTCCGAGCACAATTCAAAGTGCTGGTGTTGACCTTTAAAGCCCTAAACGGCCTCGGCCCAGTATACCTGAAGGAGCATCTCCACCGCCATTGTTCTGCCCGGACGCTGAGGTCCAGCACCGAGGGCCTTCTGGCGGTTCCCTCATTGCGAGAAGCAAAGCTACAGGGAACCAGGCAGAGGGCCTTCTCGGTAGTGGCGCCCGCCCTGTGGAACGCACTCCCATCAGACATCAGATGTCAAAGCGATAAACAACTACCTGACATTCAGAAGACATCTTAAGGCAGCCCTGTTCAGGGAAGTTTTTAATGTGTGATATTTTAGTGTATTTTTGTTTTCTATGGAAGCCACCCAGAGTGGCTGGGGAAACCAAATAATAAATTATTATTATTATTATTATTATTATTATTATTATTATTATTATTATCATGGAAGATGAAGCTGTCAATGGCTTGCTAGCCATGATGATATTTTCTGCCTCCATGGTCAGAGGCAATATCCTTCTGCAGGAGCGAAGAGGGTATTGTGCTTAGGTCCTCTTTGTTTTGTTTTTTTGTTTTGTTTTTTATAAATTTTTTATTGGTTTTCCAACATAAATTTTTTAGACATACACAACGCAATACAAAAACAAACACAACATATAAAACACGTATAGGTTCATAACCCTCTTTTCATTTACCCTCTTTCGCCGACTTCCCCATGCCTCCCTTTTCTGCATCTCTAGTTAGTAATTTTTCCAGCAACCCCTTACTTCTGCCAATTTTTGAACTTTTTTCTATGTCTTCTTATTTTACCCAATCATTTACAGCTGTAATCCAGATTTTTACATTACCCTTGACATTTTTTAACATTCATTAATCTTATAATAATTTTTAAGATAAATTTTAAATTTCTTCCAATCTTCATCCACCGTTTCTCTTCCTTGGTCACGAATTCTGCCAGTCATCTCTGCTAGTCCCATATAGTCAATCACCTTCATCTGCCATTCTTCCAGTGTGGGTAGTTCTTGCGTCTTTCAATACTTTGCTATAAGAACTCTTGCTGCTGTTGTAGCATACATAAAAAAGGTCTTATCTTTCCTTGGTACCATTTGGCCGACCATACCCAAGAGAAAGGCCTCTGGTTTCTTGTGAAAGGTGCACTTAAGAACCTTCTTAATTTCATTATAGATCATTTCCCAGAAAGCCTTAATCTTTGGGCATGTCCACCAAAGATGATAAAAAGTACCTTCAGCTTCATTACATTTCCAACATTTGTTATTGGGCATATGATATATTTTTGCAAGCTTAACTGGGGTCATGTACCACCGATAGATCATTTTCATAATATTCTCTCTTAGGGCATTACATGCCGTAAATTTAATGCCAGTGGTCCATAACTGTTCCCAGTCAGCAAACATAATGTCATGACCAATGTCTTGTGCCCATTTAATCATAGCTGATTTAACTATTTCATCCTGTGTGTTCCACTTCAACAGCAAGTTGTACATTCTTGACAAATTCTTAGTATTGGGTTCTAACAATTCAGTTTCTAGTTTTGATCTCTCCACCTGGAAGCCAATTTTCCTGTCTTGTTTAAACATCTCATTAATCTGAAAGTAATGAAGCCAATCTCTTACTTTAGACTTCAACTTCTCATAACTTTGTAGTTTCACTTTTTCACCCTCTTGTTCCAAAATTTCACAATATTTAGGCCATTTGGCTTCCATATTAAGCTTTTTCACCTCTCTGGCTTCCATTGGTGATAACCACCTAGGAGTTTTGTTTTCCAACAAATCCTTGTATCTGATCCAAACATTATACAGAGCTTTCCTAACAATATGGTTTTTGAAACCTTTATGAATTTTTACCTTGTCATACCATATATATGCATGCCAGCCAAACCTGTTATTATACCCTTCCAAATCTAAAATGTCCGTGTTTTCAAGAAGTAGCCAATCTTTCAGCCAGCAGAAAGCCGCCGACTCATAGTATAATTTCAGGTCCGGCAGGGCAAAACCCCCTCTTTCTTTCGCATCAGTTAAAATCTTAAATTTTATTCTGGGCTTTTTGCCCTGCCAGACAAATCTAGATAAATCTTTCTGCCACCTCTTGAAACAGTCCATTTTATCCACAATCTGCAATGCTTGAAACAAAAACAGCATTCTCGGCAAAACATTCATCTTAATAACAGCAATTCGGCCTAACAAGGAAAGTCTCAGATTCGACCATATTTCTAAATCTTTCTTAATTTCTGTCCAACATTTTTCATAAAGGTAAAGGTAAAGGTACCCCTGCCCGTACGGGCCAGTCTTGACAGACTCTGGGGTTGGTGCGCCCATCTCACTCTATAGGCCGGGAGCCAGCGCTGTCCGGAGACACTTCTGGGTCATGTGGCCAGCGTGACATCGCTGCTCTGGCGAGCCAGAGCCGCACACGGAACGCCGTTTACCTTCCAGCTAGAAAGCGGTCCCTATTTATCTACTTGCTCCCGGGGGTGCTTTCGAACTGCTAGGTTGGCAGGCGCTGGGACCGAGCAACGGGAGCGCACCCCGCCGCGGGGATTCGAACCGCCAACCTTTTTTCCCTAGTACTTTCGTTTTCTGCTTGTTCTGCTTGTAAAACCTGCAACTTGACCAAATATTGTGCTTAGGTCCTCTTTGTTGTTTCCCACAGGTATTTGGCCGGCCAGCTGTGAGGATGCTGGACTAGATGGGTCATGATCCAGAAGGCTCTTCTTATGTTTGTATGAAATAAGTATATGCTCTGCAGGTGAGGGGATCCTGCATCTTATCAAGATGTCCTTTTCACACCATGAATCAGATCTTTAGTGTTTGTGGTACCTACCCTTTGGGATTCCTAGCCTTTAAATATTAAATTAAATCTTAGATTAAATCTTAGGTGCTGTCTCTCTTGTAAATGGGTCTATCTTTCAACCACCATTTGTTTCTCAACCACCATTTGTGTCTTTCAACCACCATTTGTTTCTCTTCAATAAAAGACTTTGAAGAGTCTCTTTTCTAGCCTAATGTGGCTTTAGGTGATCTCAGACAGAGAAATGCAAGGACAATAACAACAAACGTCCCAGACGGAGAGGGCGAGAACAAAAGCAACAAAAATTGAGGCCGGAGTCAACACAGCCAGTGTCTCCACTGAACAATTTGAATACAGCAAAGGATGTGGTTACGCAAAACTAGCATAGCGTTCATGTTTTTGAAGAGATGCACATAACACAATGAAGACTATTGAGTTCGAGGACACTTTCGGACTCTATGAAACCATTCTATGAAACGGAACACTGACTTTAAAAGAAAACCACGGATGTAACTGGGTACAGTGGACTTGAAAGTCTAATGACCCAGTTAGATTGCTGTTCTACTGAGTTGCCTTAGCAACTGTAACAAGGACCTCATTGCAAGACATGGCTGGATCAAATGCCTAAACAGTGTCTGATTGATTAGAGAGAATCTACCGTGCTCTATCTACCATGCTCACCTTAATGGGCAAAAGGTATCTATCCTTATAATGTGGAAGGTGGACTGGTGGGACATATCTGGCCCACACAGCCACTTCAGTGGCCCACCGGTCTTTGGTCAAAATAGGACTCCACTTTTTCTCTCTCTCCAGCACTGTACAATTACTACAAAACTGTGAGTAGCTAAGGAAACAAGGAGTTCTAAGCACTTCTAAATAATTGTTGGTTATAAGATTATATCCCAGAGCTGATGACTGACAGTTTAAAACTGTGTACAAAACTGAGCACTTGTCCTTGCTCAAAGGTGACTGATGTTTTATGTCACATAATGTGAGGCGTTTAGGCAAGTATCAGCATGTGCTGCAGCATGAAATGTCGGGCAATCATTTTACAAACCTCAAACTAATTCTCTGCTAAAGCCTCATCTACACATATAGATTTTAGCATACTTCGGTCATTTACTGGATTCTACCGCATCAGGCCACAGATGGGGAATGCCATTTTTTTCTGTTTCCCAACATAAAATAAATTTCTAAAACGAGCCATTGAGTGGGGAGTTCTAACCCAGCTGACTCGTGCTAGATTTTTGCTTTCAGGCTTCTGTTTTGCTTGATTTTAATATACAGCATGGCATTATTTTAAAAAATGAGATTCCCTCACCTGTAGTCTGAAGTAGTACAGTTCAGTCACCTCACAAATCTACCACCTTATTTCACAGCATCCTGGCTGTGTACACAATATACCTTCAGAGCACATTTTTGGTTCATTTTCTCCTCTCAAAGAATTCTGGGCACAGAATAGTTTATTAAGGATTGCTAGAAATCACAACTCCTTGAGGGTTAAACTACAGTGCTCAGAATTCTTTGAAGGGAAGAATGTGTTTTAAAGGTATGCTTTAAAGATCTCCATTTAGAAGACTTCTTGAAAGAGACGCACATTTTGTCACCTCGTTGCTGATTTTGTTTTTTATATGCTTCATTTGTTTATTTTATTTTATTTACTAAAAAAATATATATACCACTATTCATAAAAGATATCAGAGTGGTTTGCAACCATTGTATGAGTACAATTTTTTGTACATTGTGAAAAATCTGTAATCAACTAACCATTATGGAAATCAACTAACTGTTATGCTGTGTTCTGTCTTGATATCCCCCCCCCAAAAAGTGTGGGTTATAAATATGTAATTAAATAAAATAATATAGAACATATCCAGCATATATCACCACTTAGTAGCTTAGTAGCTTGTTGAAAGAGGTCCGTCTTTAGCAGGTGCTGAAAAGACAATTGATGAAGGCACCTGTATGATATACAATGAGAAGAATTTTGAAAGGGGCGATTCTGACATGGTGTGGAACAGAACTCTTATTAGGGTGGTACCTCCAGGATGAACAGTGATCAGTTGAATATGTATTAAGTTAGAAGATCTTTTAGGGATCCTGCTGGCACCTGTGCCCCTATATATGTCAGGCTTCGGGGACTCAGCTTCCTCCCCCCCTTTGGCAGGAGATAAGCAGGACAAAGTGAAAAGAGTTGCTTACTGTGGCAATCACACAGGGTCCCCGGACGTTTGATCCCTGTGCCACCACTGCGATCGCTTCCCCACTGCCATCACTTTGTTGTTCACCCTCCCACCCAGTTCTTCCCAACTTTTGTCTTCAGAACTATGCCCCTCTGCAAACCACTCTTCCAAATCTTTACTCCTCCACTGTTCCTGGGCAGCTTCAGGACCCTGGTCAAGAGCAGGGGGAGGCTCCCACCATTCCTCATCAGAGCAGCACTCCTCAGCCTGGTCTCTGACATCATATAGGTCAGAGGTAGCTGACCTATAGCCTCACAAATACTGTTGAACTCCAACTCTCATGTGCTCCAGCCAGCATGGCTAATGGTCAGGGATGATGGGAAGTGAAGTCCAGCAACCACCAAATGACACCACATTGGCAAACTCCAACTTCTATAAATAAGATTGAGTGGGGCGAGAGTTTGGCTTACTCACATCTTCAACACTGGGGACCATATCAAAAACTTCCCATGAGTGCATTGAATTTTTAGTGCTTCAAACTATGAGAAAGAGATTTTTTTTATATAGCACAAACACTTTCTTGATACTCCCAACCCTCCTGAGGCTGGTTTTCGAAAAGGAAAGCAAAACCCAGTGTCACATGTATATATTCTTACAATCAAAGGGAATAAAAGATCCGATAGTTCGCTCACTATTTATACATGAGACATAAAAACAATGGTGCTTCTACATCTCAGCGCTCCTGGGAACTAGCTAACAGAACCACTAATAGAACAATGATTCTTTTCATGTATTTGCCAAATAACATTATCAATAATAATAATAAAAGATTAGTACATTTTCTCTTTGTTCCTATTTTGTTCCTCTCGCAGTTTCATTCCCTCTGTAGTTGTGAGCTGAAATGCTCACAACAGTGGGCAGGATCAAGTCCTCAGGACCCCTACATAGGGTTCTCAGATCACTAAAAGTTTAACCCAACACCTGTGGAGTCTTCAGGCAAAGGAGTAAATTGACACAGAATAGGATGAGTGATACTGGGTGAGTGGACAATATCCTGCATGATTTCTAGGGGATGCGGGTGGCGCAGTGGTCTAAACCTCTGAGCCACTTGGGGGTGCCGATCAGAAGGTCGGTGGTTCAAATCCGCGCGAAGGGGTGAGCTTCTGTCCATTTGCCCCAGCTCCTGCCAACCCAGCAGTTCGAAAGCACACCAGTGCAAGTAGATAAATAGGTACTGCTGTGGCAGGAAGGTAAACAGCGTTTCCGTGCACTCTGGTTACCATCACCATTTTCCGTTGTGCCACAAGCGGTTTAGTCCTGCTGGACACATGACTCAGAAAGCTGTTTGTGGACAAATGCCAGCTCCCTTTGCTTGAAAGCGAGATGAGCTCCGCAACCCCATAGTCATCTTTGACAGGACTTAAATGTCCAGGGGTCCTTTACCTTTTTACCTATTATACCATCAGGCTGTTGGCCTGTCTAGTGCAGCATTGTCTACACTGATCGGTAGTGGATCTCTAGAGTTTCAGGCAGGAATCCTTTCCAGTCCCAACTCAAACCCACAACCCTGAGATAAGTCTCATGCTCTACCGACTCAGCTAGCGCACCTGTGAGCTTCAAGGCTTCAAGGTATCAAGGTGCCAAGGTATCAACAGCAGGACTTGGCAGACTTATCCAAGTACTTTGTTAATGCCAAGGGGTTAGGCATATGACAATGTGCCAGAAGACCAGCACATAACTTGCATGTCAGTATCAGATGCACAAGCAACATTATGGTGGCACAAACAACCACACAATGGAGGGTTGACATGTAAGACTCAGCAGGATTCGAATAGAAGCACAGGGGAAGATGCAGATCATTTGCAATACAGTGGTAAAGGTAAAGGTAAAGGGACCCCTGACCATTAGGTCCAGTCGTGACCGACTCTGGGGTTGCAGCGCTCATCTCATTTTATTGGCTGAGGGAGCCGGCGTACAGCTTCCGGGTCATGTGGCCAGCATGACTAAGCCGCTTCTGGCGAACCAGAGCAGTGCACGGAAACGCCGTTTACCTTTCCACTGGAGCGATACCTATTTATCTACTTGCACTTTGAGGTGCTTTCGAACTGCTAGGTTGGCAGGAGCAGGGACCAAGCAATGGGAGCTCACCCCGTCACGGGGATTCGAACCTCCAACCTTCTGATCGGCAAGTCCTAGGCTCTGTGGTTTAACCCACAGCGCCACCCGCATCACCTTACAGTGGTACCTCAGGTTAAAAACTTAATTCATTCTGGAGGTCCGTTCTTAACCTGAAACTGTTCTTAACCCGAAGCACCACTTTAGCTAATGGGGCCTCCTGCTGCCGCTTCACCACCGGAGCACAATTTCTGTTCTCATCCTGAAGCAAAGTTCTTAACCTGATGTACAATTTCTGGGTTAGCAAAGTATGTAACCTGAAGTGTACGTAACCTGAAGCGTCTGTAACCCGAGGTACCACTGTACAGGGTTTATGTGAGGATATCCTTATCTAAGTATTGGTATGAAAATCCATCGGCAGTTCTTTTCCTCATACATATCCTCTCACAAGGAAACGCTTTGGGTGTCTGCTTCCCCCCCCCCATATGGGCCATTTAAAAATAATCATTGCTTGTACAAACTGACATACTATAGATCTGTATCATCTAGGTCATCACTAAAACAATTCGTGCGGAAAAATGCTATATCTGTGGAGCTTGTTGTTTCAGCTTTCCGGCATAATCCAATAGCTCAGTTTCCTGGCAACTATATTTGCAGGGATCACTTAGAATAATCAGGGTCTTTTGTTTCACAAGGGTCCCCTATTTTAAAAGCTGTGTAACGCTGCCTCCTTAAGATCAGCCCTATGGAACCAGCAGCTCCTTAAACCTATTGCAGATTGCCAGCCCTGTATGGTGGCCCAGTAGACTCAAAAAACCCTCTTGGGTTTTGCAACCTACCTGGGACTGCCAAACTGGGAGTGGGGTGGTGGTCAAGTAATTGGCATGCCACAACGTGGGGCTGGTGGGTCACAGATTGCAGTCAGTGGGCTTTTTCCTTACCAAAGAGGAATTTCATAACTTTGAAATTTCTCTGGCTCCACAGGCAGAAAGTTTTCAATGAGGTGGCATGGGCTGCATTTTCAAAGGGGGCCTTTCTGCCAAATACAGTGGTACATCGGGTTACATACGCTTCAGGTTACAGACTCTGCTAACCCAGAAATAGTGCTTCAGGTTAAGAACTTTGCTTCAGGATGAGAACAGAAATCGTGCTCCCGCGGCGCGGTGGCAGCAGGAGGCCCCATTAGCTAAAGTGGTGCTTTAGGTTAAGAACAGTTTCAGGTTAAGAACGGACCTCCGGAATGAATTAAGTACTTAACCCGAGGTGCCACTGTACATACCCCAAGCTATCATATTGTTTGAAGTGTTGCTTTTTAAAAGTACACACAGTGTTTTTTTCAGGAGGTACTCAAGAGTAGTAAGGTAAAGGTAAAGGAACCCTGGACAGTTAAGTCCAGTCAAAGGCGACTATGGGGTTGCGGCGCCCATCTTGCTTTCAGGCCGAGGGAGCCAGTGTTTGTCTGCAGACAGCTTTCCTGGTCTTGTGGCCAGCATGACTAAATTGCTTCTGGTGCAACGGGACACTGTGATGAGTGCCAAAGCACACAGAAAAGCCATTTACCTTATTGTCACAGTGCTACCTATTTATCTACTTGCACTGTCATGCTTTCAGACTGCCAGGTTGGCAGAAGCTGGGATTACAGAGCAATGGGAGCTCACTCTGTCGCATGGATTCAAACCACCGACCTTCCAATCGGCAAGCCCAAGAGGCTTGCTGGTTTAGACCACAGCGCCACCCGCATCCCTACTCTCTACACAGTACCAGCACCTCTTTTGTTGTTGTTAAAAAGTGAGGCACTTACTGTAACAACATGATGAGTACCAGCACCTATTTTTCTTGGGGGGGGAGCACTGTACATGCGTACCTATGTGAGACACAACTGGACCTCTAGAAGTGCCTTTTTATCATAATAAATCCATACCTTCCCCCAAAATATAGTGTTCTCTTGCACTCTGATGGGCAATTAATTTATTTTACACAACTGAGGAGATTAAAAAAACCCAGAGTGATCATCACCAGGTAAGAAGCATGAATACCAATGAGATTTTCACTCCACTGGCCAAATAGTCACCAGTAATTGATGTATTTCGTTGACAAGGTCAGAATACTCTGAGTCCAAATCATTTACTTTTCACTCCATTTACAACATTCTTAAGTGAGCAGCGTCACTCAGAAAGTAACGAACTAAACGAAAGTGTGTCAAAACAAGTCAGGATCATGTGGACATTGCTGCCAGAGCATTATATGAAGGCAGGCCTTTTTTTTATTTTTGTAGCGTGTGATTGTTGGTTCCGAATGCCATATCAAAAAAGGAGAGAAATAAATAAATTTCAGCTGCATTAAACATATATCACATCCTTCCATTCTTGCCAGGAACGTCTGAGTCAACCTTGAAACAAAGAGCAGCTCAGATGAAAAAGTGTCGCTGGCACACATTTCTGCCACATTCATTGTCCCCATTTTATGTGAAATCTGACAAATCTCTTTTACTCTTTTTTTTTTAATAATAAAAAGAAGGTATATGCTGAGAATGCTTCTGCAAAACTGACATTTACATGGCAATCCTGTCCATGTTTACTCAAGAGCAAGTACCAGTGTGTTCCATGGGGCTTATTGCGTGT
>JAXCMG010000075.1:1031641-1079533 GCA_034642415.1 Podarcis siculus | reverse complement strand
CATAGCAGACAACACAGCGATTTCTCTAAAGCAGCTCTTTATTTGTAAGCTGGAACAGAACTGAACTGAGGAGCTCCGTCAGCCTGCTTATATAGAGCTCCACTAGAATGCAACAGTAACCATTTTCTGTAACTAGCCAATCACTGAATGTCACTTTCGATCCTTCATTTGCATAACTATCTACAGTATCCCCCTGTTGGCCCAGGGTGAGAACTTCAGAACATAACAGGCATCAGTCCCTCACTTCTCACCCACATGCTCCCAGGGGCTTGCACGGCCCAAGTCCGATGCCAGGGACTTGGACGAAAGGTTGGCAAGCTCCTGGATTCCTTTAACGGAATTCCCTTTCCGCACCACCATTGGAGGGGTAGGCACTTACCCCTCCACCAACCAATTTTAACCAATGCCTAACCACCAACCTTACAAGTTGTGATGATTTGCTATGCAGTAGGCAAAAACCAAATGGCACCAGCCAATCAGCCAAATGGACAAAATTCCTACCAGGCCCCTGCCCCAAAAGCAGACGACCCCATGACAGGCATAGCAAGGTCAAAGAAAGACCCCCCCCCCAATTCAGGGAGGGTGGGCGGGTGATCCGGTGCACGCAGCCCAAGAGAATGCCCAAAGCTGCGTGTCCAGTATTTAAAACCTTTGACCCCTCCGCCAAACTGGCAACAACAAAATCTGCCCAGAGACTCAAATTACCCAATCACTGCCTGTGGCCATTCAAACGTAACTGCCCAGCAACAGTGGGGGGGTCTGCTGGCCCCCACCGCAACACGTGCTCTCTGTTATGGAGAACACACTTTCCCAGGTGAGCGTGCATACAGTAGGTCTCAGGCTTCAGAGAGTTGCCTCCCCCCACCTCCCTTTAGCAGTAGATTAGCAGAACAAAGCAAAAGGAGTCTCTTACCAGTTAGAAATTTTAATGATCACTGCGAGAGAACAAAGAATCAATTCCTCAATTTTCTAAAAAAACAGAGGCATTTCTATTAAGTATTTTAGATAAACAGATCCCAAAAAATCTAAGAAAGGTATTCTTGTATGCAACCGCAGCAGCTCGTATACTTGTGGCCAAGGGATGGAAAGATCACGAGGCTCCAAAAATAACAGATTGGCAAATCAAATTACTGGATTTGGTGGAGACGGCTCAATTGACTAGCAAACTCAGAGGAAACTCAAAGCAAAAATTTGCGGAAAACTGGGATGGTTATAGAAGATATGTTCAAAAATACAGTAATAGTTTTGACTCTGTGCTAGCATTCGAGTGATAAAGGAACTAAAAGGAGGTGGATGACAATTAAGGATTTATTATTTAGAAGCTCGTCTACTGTACAAAGGTAAGGTTTACATCCATTGCTGTGCCATGCCCTCCAACATTTCTCTGATGAAAATAGGGACCTCTTATTCCATACCATCCAACATTTCTCTGATGAAAATAAGGACGTCCTATTCCATACCCTCCAATATTTCTCTGATGAAAATAGGGATGTCCTAAGGAAAAGAGGGACACTTCGGGATCAAATCAGACACTGGAATGGCTTCTGTAAATCTGGGACTGTCCCTGGAAAATAGGGACATTTAGAGGGTCCGCTGTGCCCACGTTTGCCTCTGGTCCCACTCACCACTAGGATTTACTCCCTGAAAAGCATCCACACCTGAATGGGATTGGTACCCATCCCCCAACAGCTGAAACATGCAGGCAGTGCACTTTTTGGACAGTGTTGCAATATTTAAAATATACATATATATGACGTGAGTTGGGAAAGAAAATGCAGCTGATGGATAGTTGCACGTGAAATCGCCTGCCCAGGAGCGCTGATTTCCCCGGGGTCGTGAATTATATGATGCCCATTAGATGAATCTTGCATCGTCCACTCAGCCCCCCTGATCCCTGACAGAAAGCTTTTACATCAGTGCAACCGGAGTTCAAAGAGAAAATAAATTGCTGCCATGGTCATTTAGCATTTACACTTATTTTGCACTGGTGTAAATTGGTAGGCAGTTTGCAAGATTTTTTTTTTTTTAAAGACAGTCTTACCCTAAGAATCTGTCTGCACAGCATCCTCCATAAATTTGCAGCTCTGACTCATGGTGTGAAATGAATCTTGCAAACCGCTCATCCACAGAGTCATCAGTCCTTTCTGGACGGGGGTGGAATCTACAGCGTGGATAGAGTGGGTTTTCATTTTGTTTCCTTGCTTCATGAATACAGCTTCTCTGTGTTCCTGAGCAATGGCATGTCTTTTATTAAGATGCTACCTGAGTCCTTCAGAATGGACAAACAACGATTCTATATACACAGACAGTTCATTTCTCCTCCTTCTCTCTCCAGACCGTTATCCCAGAATACCATTACAAATGTCATGGGGGGAAAGGAGAGATTTAGCAAGATGAAAAGGACGTTTTTTGTTGGGCAGTGTCAACAAAGTAGCAGGCTATGGAGATGGTCTGGACAGCTCACTTGGTGCCAATAATCCATTTGTCTGCTCTGGCTAGTCAAGGCCTCAACTTAACCTTATGCTTGCTAAATTTTGGAAACACCATGTGACTGCAGTAAGTGGAATGTAGCAAGCATTAGGCAGATGGAAGTATTTGCATTGGAGCAGACATTATTTTTTTCTCTGTTCAGTTCCACCAGACACCAACAGAAAGTCTCATCACTCATAGGGAAACTGGCTGTATGTGAATTCAGAGCATGTGGTAGCAAGGAGCCCTGTGTGCCAATCACTCCAGGCTGTGAGATGCTGAATGCCCTATTTTTTAAAAAAACTAACTAACTAACTAACTAACTAACTAAATAAATAAATGTAAAGGGGTGATTTTAGGCCAACTTAGCTAGTGCACAAGCCTCAGACCTTCTCATTTGTAATTTTAAAACAAAAGTGTTTAAATGCACGTTGTTGAAGGTGTCCCATTAAAAACCCACCCAGATATGGTATGGGATGGATTTAATTCCATCCCTTTGAAAATTGAGATATATCCCACTTTAAAAGTTGTCAAGGGCATCGGTGAATCAGCTCTCTCCCACGAGGCAGCCCAGAATCAGAGACACGATAAGAGTTCTTACCAAACCATTTATTCAATAATTCACAGAGAATGACAAAGGAATGCAGCCTTCCTAAAAATGGAGTTGCTCCAACTGAACTCCTCCCCCCTCCCTTCCTAGCAACAGCACTTTCCCTTATGGTGGCCACCGGGGGTTAATTGCCTCTGAGTCCTTTGCTCTTCCACTTTCAATGCATGCCAGGTTCTGGGAGAAGGGGGGCATCAGAAATGCTCTCCAGTGATAACATGTCAGCTGGCTGCTCTGTCTCTGTCTCCCCCTTCTCTTCTCCCACCACCTCCCAACTCTTCTGTTCATCTGTCTCTGAGCTGTGACTTTCCTCAAACCACTGCTGTAATT
Source organism: Podarcis siculus (assembly GCA_034642415.1). Classification (NCBI taxonomy): domain Eukaryota; kingdom Metazoa; phylum Chordata; class Lepidosauria; order Squamata; family Lacertidae; genus Podarcis; species Podarcis siculus. The sequence goes on along the minus strand of JAXCMG010000075.1, from coordinate 1,076,127 downwards.
CAATACCACCTTCCTCTTCTCTGGGAAGTTTGGGGGTGGTGGTCTCCACCATTCCTCCTCAGTCTCATCCCCCTCAGTCCAGTCCCTGACAATAGTTTTATGGAACTCCCTTGCAACTGAGGTCAGACAGGCCTCCTCCCTGTTGAACTTCCGGTACTAAATGAAGACTCTCTACTTTTATTCCAGCAGACATTTTAAGAGGACTCGGGTTTATGGCTTCCACTGATTTTAATTTTCATTTATTGAGTTATTTGTATACCACTTAGAGACTATTGTAATTAAGTGGTGCATAAATTGATGGAGATAATTCCATTCCTAGTTTCCAGTCATCCTCCATGAGTTGAAGAGCAGCCATTTCTAGCAAAGAGTCTTCTTGGCTCATGAAGGCTCCCATCTGCGTCTTCTGAATTTAGGGTTTCAAAACAAGGGAAACAAGCTTCACGCTGCATACCGTTACCTTCCAACTTGTGGAGTACAACTGAGAATGTGATGGAGGAGGCCAAGGGAGCACCCCCACTTCTTCTTGATTAACATTGTGTGAAGGAAGGAGCACCTATTAGGGCTGTGGTTATTTATTTATTTAAAAACAGATATGGGAACATAACTACACATATGATGGAGTGGGAAGAGGAAGACATTTGATTCTGGAACTTGAACACAGCCATCCTTTGACATTTTCACTTCTCCAATATTGGCAATGCAATTCTGTTACCAAGTAGTGTGTACAAAAAAAACCACATCCAGTGGTACAAAGTGTGCAATTAAGTGCATTTAGTATTGAAAACAACATACAAAGTGCTTTATATTAGGGGGAAATGCTTTGCAAAATTGTGACTATTAGGCAAACTCACGTACCAAATTTGTCTGTGAGGAGAAATTCGCACTAAAACACTGATTGCTTTTCCTGAATAATTTTTTTTTATTGCAAAGTGATGTGGAAATGTGGAGATCTGAATTTAAGATTGGAAAAAAGAAGAAATTGAGAGAAACTTAAATGGACGGATTCACACGTCCCCAATATAATCTAGTTCAGCCTCAAGTGTCCATCAATTCTGCAAGACAACATATGCTGGCAACTTAAATTAATGGTCCAAAACTATTTTAAAGTTAGATATGCAACAGGGGAAGAAAACACTTGTTAGCCCTTCAACTCAATAATCAAAACCCAGTTTCTCCCTTTTCTTTTGAAATCCCCATCTGTCTTCAAGAGTAGCATAATGCAGAACCCAGAAACAAGCAGCAGCAGCAATTGCTGCTCTAAAGATAATTACATTCTCGTTCCTGCTACATGCATCCCTGTTTAACAGTTAAACATAAATATTCTCTGTCACTTCAACTTCCCTTTCATCTGCATCAAGACTTTAATCATGTTGCATTTGTACAACCATGTTCCAGTAGAACAGTTTAATATAGTCAGTTAGGAAATGTAATTTCAACATCAGTGGAACATGTTGCCATTATGAGCAGTTTCAGCAAAACACAACATAATGTTTGTGAACAACCACCAAAAAACAACAACAAAGAACCCCCCTAAACAGTTAATGTTTATTTACTAGATGCCACTTCTGGTTGTTCTGAAAACTCAATAATTGAGTGTCTCAAGGAATATGATGAGTTGCATAACCAAAGTCATCAGCTGCAACATTTAATTTCTTTGTCCCAATATAATCCCTACAAGGAGAAGCCTGGCTCAAACGGCAATTATAAAATGTGACACTTAACGAGGATGCACACAGATTGATATATGAAGCCGCATATATTATGCCATTTGTAAATCTGTGTCGGTGTAGAAAACTACATTTAGCAAGTAAGTGCGTAACATATAAATACGCTGCAAATAAGCTACAGCTTTTGAACAGCTTGTGATTAAAGCTGTTAAAAATACACTACGCTGGACTGCCTTCTTTTAATTCTTAAGTAATGCACTCAGTGCATATCACAAGAGGAGAGGGTTCAGATTCTGCCCATGAGTTTTCCTGAGGCATCTGATTGGCCACTGTGGAAAGCAGGATGCTGGACTTAGGTGGGCCTTTCGTCTGATAGAACAGGTCTCTTCTTATGTCCTTTGCCACTCTTCAGCGGAGTGCTTCTCAAACTTCAGATAACCCTATGCAAAGAGCTAGTTGCGTAGCGTGGGTTGCCAGCACACAGGGCTGAGAGGGTGGCTGGGGGGGGAAATGGACATATGAACATTCAACTGCTTTGTGGTGTCTGCATCACCCAGGAGATCACAGCCACAGAGATAAGGGGGGGGGGGGAGTCATTGCATTGTCTGGAGAGGTCACTTCCTGGTTCACACAGAGCAGCCGTTTTCAACAGCAATGGAAGCATGCAGATGTATCAAGGCAGCACTGGTTGTTGAAATTTTGTGCCCCCCAACAATGTTGCACTCACTGGAAGGACGGATCCTGAAGCTGAGGCTCCAATACTTTGGCCACCTCATGAGAAGAGAAGACTCCCTGGAAAAGACCCTGATGTTGGGAAAGATGGAGGGCACAAGGAGAAGGGGACAACAGAGGACGAGATGGTGGGACAGTGTTCTCGAAGCTACAAACATGAGTTTGACCAAACTGCGGGAGGCAGTTGAAGACAGGAGTGCCTGGCGTGCTCTGGTCCATGGGGTCACGAAGAGTCGGACACAACTAAACAACAACAAACAATTTTGCGCCCGGGGCAACCGCTCCTTCCCACCCCCCATCCCCACTAAGCCATTGTAAACAGCCATGTTGTGGCTTTAAAGCACAAACTATCAGTTGACCAGAGGTATTTCAATGTATCATGCAGGACTCCCTGTCCATTTTATTTTCTCTTTATTTTTGACTTTTCCATTCTTAAGTTCCATCCCGCAGTTTCTTCATCCATTTATGGTTGTGTTTGTTTGTTTGTTTGTTTGTTTGTTTGTTTGTTTGTTTAAAAAAGACAACATGAAAATCTGTACACATTTTTGTGTGCGCTTCACCCAATATATGGGCTTATGCTTAATACACACCTTTTTGCAAGCAGTTTATCTTAAAATGATGCAATTTTGTACATTCTTTTCCCTGCTACAAGGAATTCTTTTGGTTGCTTCTTCCTAATGTATATTTTCTTTCTGTGCATTTGTTCGGCAGGGAGTGGGCTGAGAACTGTGTTGCAAAATTCAGAGAAGTGTGAAGTTCAAATGATATTTTAGCTTGCATATAGGTTCGGGAAACATGAATTAGGAAGGCTCACGTTAAACTGCAGATTGATGAATTTCCACCCTATCCCAAATTTGGACTGATTTAAATCAGCCTCCATGTATCCTAACAGTGCAATCTCATCCATGTCTACCCAGAAGTGCTATTGGGGTAAAGGGAACGTACTCCCAGTTAAGTGGCTATAGAATTGCAACGTTAGGCTCCAAATCCTGGGCACTTATTTAGAAGTTAGTCTCACTGATATCAGTGAGACTTACTCCCAGGTAAAGATGGACAGGACTTGACTTAAAACCAATAAATCATCTTCCTATTTCTCTGCTGTAAGTACAAGATGAATCAGTAGCCCTTGTAGTCATTATATACCTAGAGAGCATATCAGGGTGAGAGCAAGCTATCCAAATACAAACTGGGTGCTGAAATTTTAACAGCCTCTCCTTCGGTGCTGCTTGGTGTATTCCTTGCATTTCATTTCTATTAGGGAACAGATAAATTATTAAACTGCTAAATTGTTCTTCAAATGCTCCAGCAAGCAAATAAATTAACTGGAGCCATGGCTGCAAAAACAACATTCTCTGTAAATGACAATCTACAATAATGATCATTTCAATCACAGTAATGGGGATGGAGGGGGTGTCAGAGAGAGCAGAGAATGAATCAATCCATCTACATTGTCCAAGCCTTATGCATTTATTTCGTTACACACATAGCACAGAACTGGAACAAAATTTCCAAGAAAAGTCTTTAACATAAATTTCCCGAAAATTCATTTTGGGGGCTAACTTTTGTGGGATGTAAACCATTATTACAGTCAAATGCAACATTCCTTGTTTCTCTAGAGTGGGCACAGGTGGGGGGACATTCAGTCAGTGTAACTTCCTGTTCCATTGGTCTGGAGCTTCCTACCCCTGCATGTGACCTGGGAGATGGGTGTGGCTGACTCCTTAAAAGAACCGAGTCATGCAACCATTTTCTCATTCTGTTTTGTCTTTCTATTGTCTTGCTGTTCTATTGCTGCCATGCTGCTCCCCTGCAGTCATTTTGTTGTTTTAATGTAATTTTGCTGTCTGCTGGCTCTCAGCCAGCAGCACACGAGTTCAGTCTCCTTATGAGATGAACTCACTGTTTCTTTGTGTAACTACCAAGTAAAGCCTACCTTTCAGGGATCGTATAGTGAACTGAAATGTGAGTAAACTTTTTGCTACCTAACTCAGAAATATTATTGTGTCTTTATTCTTTTAAGAGGGATCCAAAGGGGACACCATCTATGTCTTCTGGTTATCTAATATAGAGAAGAGATGCTAAGGGAGCAAAAAGTAGATATTGTTCTGGGAGACATCAGAAGATAGAGCTATTTAATCAATTTATTACATTTCCCCACCACCACCACATTTCTTCTAATGAGCTCAGGTTGATTTAGGGACTACCTCCTTGTATCTTTACATCACTAAGGAGCAGGTGGCCTTGTGGTCTAAACCACCAAGCCTCTTGGGCTTGCTGATCAGAAGGTCAGCGGTTCGAATCCCCGTGATGGAGTGAGCTCCCATTGCTCTGTCCCAGCTCCAGCCAAAGTAGCAGTTCGAAAGCATGCCAGTGCAAGTAGATAAATAGGTACTGCTGTGGCAGGAAGGTAAATGGTGTTACCGTGTGCTCTGGTTTCTGTCATGGTGTTCCATTGTGCCAGAAGTGGTTTAGTCATGCTGGCCTCATGACCCAGAAAGCTGTCTGAGGACAAACGGCAGCTCCCTTAGCCTGAAAGCGAGATGAGCGGCGCAACCCCATAGTCACCTTTGACTGGATTTAACTGTCCAGGGGTCCTTTACCTTTTTACCTTACATCACTGTTTTGTGTGACTCATTATCGTTTCATTGTTATTTCTTTTTCACAGGTTAGGTTAGCCACACTGATGGCCAAGTTGCAAATGAGGCTAAATGTATACTATGCAGTTGAATCTTTTCTCAGCCTCCCCACCCGCCGGTTAACAATCCTTGCCTAGTGCAGCTATGGGAGGTTTCACCCTCCAGTTGCGAATGGAATGAAAACCACTTACTAAGAGAAAGAAGTTCCCTTGGGTACCATCAGCTCACAGCTTTCAGTGCAGGAGGGGAAGGGATATCTTTGTCCTGAGCACAGTTGAGTTCAGAAGGGATTAAGCTCCCCTCCCTGTACACTGTGGTCCCCATAACAAAATGCCCCCCACCTGTGCTTAATTAAAGGAAATCAGAGCCGCTACATTAGATTCAATTAGCATTAAGTGTAATTGAAAATATGGAATTTGGCCTCAAGATGTCTAAAGAGTACTATATAAATTCTTTACATGCACACACGCACAAATCCTTGTGGAGTAAATTAGTCTTAAAAAGTAACAGGTCGTTGAATGTTCCTTTCACGCCTTCTGACTTTTCATGCACCTGGGAAAGAGGCCCATACTATATGGTTTTAAGGGTACAATAGAACTAGGGGTGCTTGCATGCTGATTTGCATGTGTGGATATGGCGTTACAAGCTGCCTTACACTGAATGCAGGTAACAAAATCCTGACAACCTACACCCTTGTGCAAATTAATTGAAACAAAGCATGTTTTGTGTTAACTTGTGGGTGAACATATCAGATGACACAACGATTCTCCAAACAGCTCTTGTTTATTCACAGGTCAGAACAGAACTGAACTGAAGGGTTCAGTGAGCCTGCTTATATAGAGCTCCAGTACAACGTAACTGTAACAACTTTCTGTAACTATCCAATCACTGAACGTCACTTTCGATCCCTTATTTGCATATGTGGACCTGAACTATCTACAGTATCCCCCTGCTGGCCCAGGGTGAGAACTTCAGTACATAACATTTTGATTCTTACTTGTAATCCTGTACGCAAAACAAACACGAAGAGTTAGTTGATCATGATGGTGTCGGAAGCCTGCAGCCAATAGAAGGAATGATGCGCTCACCACAATATATTGAGGTTCTACGAAAGAGAGTTATCCCAGAGCTGGAAAAGAGGTATCCTGATGGTACCGGAATATTGCAACAGGACCTAGCCCCCTGTCGCACATCAAAAGTGGTGAAGAAATTCATGACAGAGCAGCAAATACAGGTACTTGATTGGCCAGGGAATTCCCCAGAAGTAAATCCCATTGAGAATTTGTGGGATATATGCAAAAGTCGCCTCTGTGCTGTAGTCTGTAAGGCTGTGGAGAAGCGCATCCAGTGATTGTTCAAAACTAGTAGACTCCATGCCAAACTGTGTTCAAATGCTGCTTAAAAATAGCAGAGGTCATATCCGTTACTAATGTACGTATATGTGAGTTTTGTACAATAAATTACATTGTTTGTTTTGATTAATTTGCACAAGGGTATATACCCAAAGGGGTCAAGAGCACATAGTTTTCCTAAATACAGCTTAACACTTTGTACAATTGTGGTTTTCAAACTGTCCCAGAGAGACCTGCAGTTATGCAAAAGGTCATTGGAGTTCCCTCAATGAGAAAAACAACACTGGCGAGGTTTTCTGCCAGACAATTTATCCACCAGTATTGATCTTCCTAAGTAATGTGTGGATGCAGCGAACTAGTGAGTGCACACAGCGACAGTATATCCCAACAAGTATGGATAAAGCCATATTTTGAACTGGAGACACTAAGTGTTGACCTTTAAAAACAGGGCTGCCTTCAGATGTCTTCTAAAAGTCATGTAGTTGTATATTTCCTTGACATGTAATGGGACGGCGTTCCACAGGGTGGGTGCCACTACCGAGAAGGCCCTCTGCCTGGTTCCCTGTAACTTCACTTCTAGCAGTGAGGGAACTGTCAGAAGGCCCTCGGAGCTGGACCTCAGTGTCCAGGCTGAACGATGGGGGTGGAGACGCTCCTTCAGGTATACTGGGCTGAGGCCGTTTAGGGCTTTAAAGGTCAGCACCAACACTTAGTGTCTCCAGTTCAAAATATGGCTTATCCACACTGCTTGTAGAAAGTGTTAAGCTGTATTTAGGAACACTCAGTGCTCTTGACTCCTTTGGGGTTGAGTCTGAGAAGATTAAAGGCTGCAAGACTCCCTCCAGCTCTATGGTCCTATGAAACGAGGTGATCTTTCTTATTCTTCTAGTGACACTCCTTGCTACATAGCCATATTCCTTTGCCTGTGCATTGCTATTGTGAAGACACGCTCCCTGACCTCGAGGGAATGGCTGTGGCATTTTCAGTGAATCCAACAGAATTCAAATGCAGCCTCAGCATCTGAGCAGTGCTCTGAAATGAGACACATGCTCTGACACATGTCTCCTTAATTGCAGCGTAGGTCTTGCTATGTTTTGGATGTGCTGTAATAAAGATGGCATCCTGATAAGCCACTTTCCCCAGGCTGACAGGTTTTTAAGAAGCGCTTCTTAGGAAATGGCTTGGACTTATTATTTGATCGCATGCCTGACAGCTGCCTCCAGCCATGGGGGCCTCCATGTGAGTTTAAAATGCAACAGCAACAGCTTTGAAATGCAAGTGATGGTTTTCTCACCATTGCTCCAAAAGACTGATTAGAGGGGAAATAACATTTGAGAGTCGCCAAGGAAGGGGTCAGTAGCAGAACATATGGTTTGCATGCGGAAGGTTCAATCATTAATATCTCTCCATAACCTCCAACTTTTCTCCGATGAAAATAGGAACATCATATTCCATCATCATCATCATCATCATCATCATCATCATCATCATCATTTTATTATTTATACCCCGCCCATCTGACTGCGTTGCTCCCGCCACTCTAGGTGGCTTCCAACAAATACAAAAACATAATAAAACATTAAACATTAAAAAAAAGAACACCTTCCCTACACAGGGCTGCCTTCAGATGTCTTCCAAAGGTTGTATAGTTACTTATCTCCTTGACTTGGGGGGCCACATAACTCTATACCCTCCAACATATCTCCAATGAAACTTGTTGTTGTTTAGTCATTTAGTCATGTCCGACGCTTCGTGACCCCATGGACCAGAGCACGCCAGGCCCTCCTGTCTTCCACTGCCTCCCGCAGTTTGGTCAAACTCATGCTGGTAGCGTCGAGAACACTGTCCAACCATCTCGTCCTCTGTTGTCCCCTTCTCCTTGTGCCCTCCATCTTTCCCAACATCAGGGTCTTTTCCAGGGAGTCTTCTCATGAGGTGGCCAAAGTATTGGAGCCTCAGCTTCAGGATCTGTCCTTCCAGTGAGCACTCGAAGCTACCAGCTACCAGTTCTCGAAGCTACCAGCATGAGTTTGACCAAACTGCGGGAGGCAGTGGAAGACAGGAGTGCCTGGCGTGCTCTGGTCCATGGGGTCACGAAGAGTAGGATACGACTAAATGACTAAACAACAACAAGCTTTATGACAGAGGCAGCTGAGACCACCTAAAAAAAGAATATGAGAGAAGGAACTTTTCCCATATACTTTGGAACAGAGACATGAAACAATATTTACAGTCAATATTACTTGTTAAGAACCTGAAATGGGCATTTACCATTCAACCCCCTGCAGGCATGCCCTGCCACTAACACTAACTCTAGCAGCAAAAATACAACAATGATCACTCCCCACATTAAACGGGGGGCGCCCTTTGTGTGGTCGCACACAGCCCCTGGACCCTATGTGGCTCCATTAGCACAGGCTTCGCCTTCCCCAGGTGGGATACCTGGAGGTCTCCGCCTACCTCAGTCAGTTGTCCAATCCCGCCTGGGGAAGCGTTGCCAAGGTGACCAGGCCAGGTAGGGGGAGGGACCACCCTGCCCACACAATAGGGGGAGGATCTTACCTGGGAATCATCAGTTTGCTCCAGAGCTTCTCCCACCCTACCCACCCTCAGTTAAGACTTCTTTTGCAGGTTAACCTCTTCTCCACAGGTACGCGGGCGCTGCTACGTCAGGGTCGCTGTTGAAGGGCCGGAAAGGAATTCCCCTGCATTGGCAGGTTTTGCCTTTCCCATAGCAAAACGTCACAACTTTGGTGGTATCAGGCCTTGGGCGGAATCCTTTAGTCTATCTTCCCTGAATGGGGGGGGCGTGCAGCGGTGACCCACGCCGCCTTCCTCTTTGCAGTGGTGATACCAGGGTTCCCCGTTAAAGGGGTTTTAGAGGGGAGGTTTTGACTGTATGCCTAGAGGTCGTCATTGCTCTCCCCTGCAACGGCGGCATAACAGGGGTGGGCTCTCTCTGCTTGAACATATGTTCTCAAGAGCCAGTTACCCATACTGGATAACCCTGATGTTCCCCAAATCCCCAAGGGGGGACTGGGAGGGATAAACGCCCAATGCCTGAGCCAAGGTCTACCCACATCCGAAATATAACAAAGTTGTGGCCAATTTTAATCCCATAGCACGTTGTCTTGAGTAGTTGTTCTACATGGGGGTTTGGGGACTCTGCCTGTCCACACAAAACATTAAATGATGAACTATTTGCTGCCCTTTCATGATACTCAAAATCAGCCACCTGAACCAGCTTCATCAACCTACCCAATGGTAGGAGTAGGAGAAATAAGCGCCTCTCTTGGCCAAATGTCACCCAAAAAGTCCTGTCCGGCCTCTGTAGGCAACCACCTGATCCAACACTGCTATATTGGGATGGGTGAACAGGTAGCCATGCTGAATCCAAAGAGATTATACAGGAGGCTGTGATGTCTTCATTTTAGTCGACGTGTCTCTAGCAACCAGGAGGTCTCCTTTGGGAAAAGGGGGGCAACCCTACCCCTGGTGAATGCCAACAGGAGCAATGTTCTGATTGAAGGGTGTTATGTACTGAGTTGAATAGGATCCAAAATGCAGCAGTCTGATTGGTCCCAGAACAATAGGATCCAAAATGCAGCAGTCTGATTGGTCCTAGAACAATAGGATTCAGAATGCAGCAGTCTGATTGGTCCTAGAACAATAGGATTCAGAATGCAGCAGTCTGATTGGTCCTAGAACAATGCAGCAGTATGATTGGTCCGCAGGAGCCACCCAATCCAGCTCCAGGTGGAAGTGAATCCACAACCTGATTGGCCTACAGGAGAATCCCGGAATTAGCCAATCAGGTGCAGCCCATTGTGTAAATAATGTATATAAAGCAGATATTAGGGGGGAACATTCATTCCTCCTCACCACTATGAGCTGAATTAAGAGCATGAAACCCACTCTCGACTCCGAGTATATTTCAAAGGGCATAATAGCCCACCCAACAACTAGCCCACTTTAATCTTTCTCCAACACTGCCTTATGCCATGGATGGATCCTGGTGCTCCTTCTCAGTCTGATTCCCATTCCCTTCCTTCAAATCTCCTCCATGAAATACATGCCAATTATCTCTGAAAAGCCTGCCATCACCAATATTCCCATCTGCACTCTGCACATGACAATTTGCGTTTGATTTCTCCAGTGGAATACTCTGAATTTTCATTTGGGGGGGAGGGATGGTTCCCCAAGGGCATAAATATTCTCTTATATTTGTTCGCACTCTGTATGTACATGGTTTGACAAATAAGGATGAAAGCTAAACACCTAGAGAATTGTGGGTGGGTATTTCAGATATGCCCATCTTCCCTCCCAAAAAAGCTTTGTAAATATATCACTTCAGTTATATATCTTTAACTTTGTGTGAAAGAGAAAGTAAAAAGGTTGTTGCTTGCCAGAAGAAGAGATGAGTCTGTTGAGCAGTTCTGTATCAATTACACTACACTTGGTGACAATGTTAGGACTGAGCAGAGATTTTCTCAGAAACAAATTCTGACAAATTTTTGGTTTCAGTGGAATCTTCCAGTTAAACCCTTTCAGCAATACACACAGGCACTCTCCATTTCAGTGTGAATTAAACAATTATACTTAACATTCCCCAAACTTGATTTACAGAACATTCCTTAACCTTTCGGCCAAGGGTTTCTTGGTGAAAAATCACACAGCAAGTTCCATGGGGATTGCAACCCTATCTAGTTCTCTCACCACTTCAGTGGACACCACTCCTGAGCCAGTGTGGTGTAGTGGTTGAGAGCGGCAGACTCGTAATCTGGGGAACCTGGTTCGCGTCTCCGCTCCTCCACATGCAGCTGCTGGGTGACCTTGGGCCAGTCACACTTCTCTGAAGTCTCTCAGCCTCACTCACCTCACAGAGTGTTTGTTGTGAGGGAGGAAGGGAAAAGAGAATGTTAGCCGCTTTGAGACTCCTTCGGGTAGTGATAAAGCGGGATATCAAATCCAAACTCCCATAGGGGCGGGCTCTGCAGCACCCATAGGGACAGGGTGTGCAGTGCTCATATGGAAGGGGTGCACAGCACCCTTAGGGAGGGACGGGATGGGGCGCACGGAACCCATAGGGGGGAGGCAGCGGGTGGAAAGCATGAAGGCCTGCGGGCACCCAAGACGAATGGCTCGGGTGCGCTGCAAGCCCCGCAATGAGTGTTGCCTGCCATTTTGTCAACCCACACCCGGGGCGGCTGCCCATACCGCACCCCCTTGCTATGCCCCTGAACAAACCTGCTGGAACATTTTTTAAAAAGAGAGAGAAGAAGCTATAGATGGGGAACCCAAGATGAAAGTCTGTTCTTCTTTATAAACCCATCCCTACATATTGATAGCAGTCACGAAATTAAAAGACGCCTGCTTCTTGGGAGAAAAGCAATGTCAAACCTAGACAGCATCTTAAAAAGCAGAGACATCACCTTGCCAACAAAGGTCCATATAGTTAAAGCTATGGTTTTCCCAGTAGTGATGTATGGAAGTGAGAGCTGGACCATAAAGAAGGCCGATCACTGAAGAATTGATGCTTTTGAATTATGGTGCTGGAGGAGACTCTTGAGAGTCCCATGGACTGCAAGAAGATCAAACCTCTCCATTCTGAAGGAAATCAGCCCTGAGTGCTCACTGGAAGGACAGATCATGAAGCTGAGGCTGATGTACATGCCCTGTCACATGTACATCAAAGAGATGCCTTTCAGAATAAAAGAAAGGGTATGCAAAACGTTTCAACTACATCAAAAGTAAGGTAAGCACACACAACAACAAAAAACACCACCCTGCACACCATGAGAATTACATTGCTTTCCCTCCTCTCCGGCAGGGCACAATTTTCAACAGTTTGGCACCATTTCTGAGTGAATTGGATGACGTCAGATTTTTGGTGAAATTGTGGAAAAAAATGTTTTTCCACAGGTTAAGGCTTCAAGGGCTGATTTTTTTGGCCTATGATAAAAAAACCCTTCTGTTTCCACCACCAAACCTTCTAGGGTAGAATTTGCAACAGTTTGGCACCATTTTTGAGTGTATTGGATAACATCTGATTTTTGGTGAAATTGTGACCCCGCACCCACAGAATATTGCCAGTACAGATTTCACTTGCCCTTGGAAGGAAAATTTAAGGTTAAAAAGAAGATGTATCTCTTTAAATAACTACCTCTTTTGTTTTGCAACTGGAGAATGCACGAGGGGAACAAAATCTCTAGACATAGCACTTAGCTAGTTATAAGCATCTTGGGAAATTTCCACTTTCTTTTGAATTCAACCCGACAACAATGACGATCAAATGTCACTGATCACTTAATTGAAGAATGTTTCCCACTTTATAAGGCATCTAGAATTCTCAGAACCTCACCCATTTGCAAGGTCAAGATGTAACATTATCTTGCAAAGGACAAAAGTATCACTGATACTTTTGAAATAAAGTTTGAGTGGGTGGGGGGAAGTAAAGAAATTTATTATTAGCCCACCAGGACTGGCAGAAGGCAGCCAATGAGAGAAGCCCAGGGATATGCATGTTGTCTGCAAAAATGTTGTCCCCAATATGGAATGCCTGTGCCTGGGGAAGCTTTGGAGAAATAAATAAGAATGTTTTGCACCTCTCTGCTCAGAAGGTGTGAGACCAACTTCCACCTCTGTGACAAGAAAGCTAACATTCTGATGCTCTGATTAGGCTGGGCCAAAGGAAAATGCAACTTTTGCATGAGCAAAGAGTCGTGCTTTCCCATCACAAAGAGAACGTACCACTGAGTACATTCCCTTTCCTTTTTTCGTGATTGGGTGCCATCAAGCAGAAAGCAGAATAAGAACTCCATTTTCTGAACCAAATAATATATACATGCTTTGTGTCGAAACAAAAGTTATGAGCCAAAAATCGATCCGAGTGAAACTCCAGAAAATGTGTGTGTATGTGTGTGTGTGCAGGGCATTTCTGCTTCACTTGTTCATTTTTCAGCTGTCATTTGGTCTCTACATTCATGCGTGGAAGGTTAGATGTTACAGTTCCTCTTACAAGAAACGAAAAACAACATTCTGTCGTCGGTGGGGAGAATTGGAATCCTGTTCCGAAGACAAATCAAAACCACTAAAACAAGGTCAGGAACCTTCGGGTCATCCTACCAAGACTCCCTGTTTGGCCCATGAGGCCATTTTGGAAAAGCCATGGCTGCCTGCTCTATGGTGTGGGGTTGGTTGTGGGGCTTGGCTGGCCCAATAAATTGTCAGCCATTTTGGAAGTGCCGTGCAAAGTGCTTAGCAATCCCTGTGCCCAGTGCTTCCCCACCTATTCTTCCTTGCTTAGACTGTCTCTGATAGAAGCAATCCATTTTGTTGTCAACAAGCACTGACATGTCACTTTGACAGAAATATTCCCAGCCTGAAAAAGATTGGTACAAGAAGGTGTGCTTAGACTTTATAAAGAGAGCTTTAAGTCATAAGTATTTTTAAAGAAGTTTAGTGCTGGTAGCTAGAGTGCTGGACAATGGTCCCAAATCCCCTCCCCCAGACTTCTTGAAGATTGCCAAGTGTCTAAAGTAGACCATGGGTAGGCACACTAAGACCCGGGGGCCAGATCCAGCCCAATCGCCTTCTAAATCTGGCTCACATATGGTCTGGGAATCAGCATGTTTTTACATGAGTAGAATGTGTGCTTTTATTTAAAATGCATCTCTGGGTTATTTGTGGGGCATAGGAATTCGTTCATCCCCCCCCCCAAATATAGTCCGGCCCCCCACAAGCTCTGAGGGACAGTGGACCGGCCCCCTGCTGAAAAAGTTTGCTGACCCCTGGCTAGACTGATCAGTTAATGATTTTTCTGCCTGTTGTTTACCAATTGTAGTTCATGGTGCTAGGTGCTAAAGTGCTTTTAAATATAAAAAAGCCAAAAATATATAATTAAAAATCAACACAAATACTTTAATGTGATGGATGTTCCCATTGTGTTAAACAAAGTTCTCTGACATTTGCTATAATGTTTATCAGCCAACAACTCGCGCTTGGAGTCTCTCTCTCTCTCTCTCTCTCTCTCATGGACTGTTTGCCTTTTCCTCACTGCTTCCTTTGTTCCCATGTGTTGACTCTCCACTCCTTTCAAGTGCTGAACAGAAGGTCGGCGGTTCGAATCCCTGTGACGAAGTGAGCTCCCGTTGCTCTGTCCCAGCTCCTGCCAACCTAGCAGTTTGAAAGCATGCCAGTGCAAGTAGATAAATAGGTACCACTGTGGTGGGAAGGTAAACGGCGTTTCCGTGAGCTCTGATTTCTGTCACGGTGTTCCGTTGCGCCAGAAGCGGTTTAGTCCTGCTGGCCACATGACCTAGAAAGCTGTCTGTGGACAAATGCTGGCTCTGTTGGTCTGAAAGCGAGATGAGTACCTCAACCCCATAGTCTCCTTTGACTGGACCTAACCATCCAGGGGTCCTTTACCTTTTTTAAAAAAACCTTTCAAGTGCCTTGTCAGCATCTTACCCCCACTCAGTTCGTTTCCCCATCTTGCCACCAGATGGGGCTTTATTCCTTTGAGGAAAGGCACTTGTCTATTCTGGTCCATCCTGCTAAACTTCCACAGGGTTCAAAGAACAATGGAGCTGCCATGCCCCCCCCCCCGCCATTCTTCACACACACATCATTCTTTGCAAAACGAAATGCTCCCCAGAACCACCGCCATAGACCACCTGAATGAAGCTCATGGACCAGTGGTGATCGACGGACCACACTTTGGGAAGCCCTGAACTAGGATACAAATAGGATCATATCAGAGGGTCCTGGTTGCGCTCAGGACCCAGTAGATCACCTGACAGGTTTAATATGGGGGGGGGAGGAGCAGGAAGTCCTGGCCATTCCCCTGGGATCATGCCAGGCAGTTTTAGCCAATAGCCAGTAGGTGGCGTGATCCCAGGGGCTTTATAAACAGCAGTGTGATGCAAGTGGGGCAATTGCATTTGCACGGCTGAACTCCCTAGTTTAGGTAGAGTCGCTTGGCCTTGCTTTGGTTTGGGTTGCCTGTTTTGGAACAAGGGCTGGGTAGGAATTTTTTCCATTTGGCAGATTGGCTTTAGCCATTTGGTTTTTGCCTACCCCTTAGCAAATCGTCACAACTTGTAATGTGGCGGTTAGGCATTGGCTCAGTTGGATTGTGGAGAGGGGAAGTGCAGCCATCACCTGCCCCTCCAGGAATTGGGTATTCCATTAAAGGAATCTGGTGGTCCTGGATCTCGTCCGAAGTCCGCTTGAGGGGCTAGGGCCATGCCAGGACCACAGGAACTTAGGGTGAGCTTAGGTTGTTCCTCATCAACCTTGCTCCCTCGTTTGGTTTACCCCATTCGACGATCACCCTGAGAGGTGGAGTCAGTTATAGTGGGGAGTCAATGGCTAAGTCAATACCGCTCACATGATTGTATTTCAATAAAGTTGTGGTCAAAATTTGCCCCAAAACTTAAACTAATATAAGTGTCAGTGAGTATTTATTTTGGGGGTGGGTCTTGGGGATTCGAGACGCAACTCAGGTTTGATCCCCATTCGCCCAAAAATCTCAATTGGGTAATATTGTGCCAGTCACACTTTATCAGCCCACCCTACTTCACAGGGCTAGAGTGAAGATAAAATTGGCAGGTTATGCTCTTTGGAAGAAAGGCAGGCTAGACGCACCATTTAAAACAAAAAAAACCAAAAAACGGAAATTGTGCATTTCTTTTTGCTAAATCCTCTGCCATCCCAAATTTCAAATGATTAAGTTTAAACTTGCCAGGAAGAGGAGTTGTTGGGAAAGTGCTGACAGGCCCCCTACTTGCCCGGATGTTGCTAGGCAACAATATAATTAGCTATCCGTTGCCACTGTTGATTTTTTGCAAGCAGTGCGAAGCCTTCTATGTAGATGCCTGTTAATTTGAGATCAAGAACTATTTCAACTTGAGCCAACTTGAGAAGGCAGACAGAAAAGAGCTTTGCGGGGGCTCGCTTTCTCTTCGTTCTTTCCCCGGAGATGAGTCTACACATGCCTTAGGTCTTGACTGTTGTGAGGCTCCTTTGGTCAGCAGAAACTGGCAGCCGCTGCAAGATCTGAGGCCTCCGCAACTCAGTCAAGATTTATTTCATGGAGTGAACTCTGCCTGAAAGATAGACTGTTCAAGAACCAGAAAATGACAGAGAAATATCACATTAGCATCCTGTGATGGGGAGTCAGCAAGTGACTGAGAGGTAACATGAAAAACCATCTTTTCTTTTCCTCCAGGAAAGGAAGGTGGGGCAGAGAGAGAGAGCTATGAAAATGTGCAGCTTTAGGACAAAAGGAAAATAAGAACAATGGAGGAAAGGAGGACATTGGATGGCCTAAGGCATTAAGTCCATTTACATTGCAGAAGGAAAGGAACAGAAAGCTAAATTTCAGTTGGTGAGAAAAATATACGAGCACCCAATAAATAAATAATAATCAATGAACATTTTAAGAGTGAATACAGCCAGACTTTGAAGCTCCAGTTATTACAGATCAAATGACGTGGATTCTACCTAGGGAAGCAATGTGTTTTGTTTTGGTTTTTTGCATTGCCTGCTTGAGGCAAAATGCATATTACAGGGTGGCTTACCTTATGCTCAGGAATGCCAATGAAGTGGCAGAAAATCAACAGGTGCAGCTTTTTGGCATGGAGGTATGATGGAGGAAGCTGTGCCTAGTGGATTAAGTGGTGAAAGGCCCAAGGGAAGAAGTTGGCAAATGTAGTTACCGACATTTTTATGATCATTTAATGTATTTGTATTCCACCTTTATGGGCAAAACCCTCTAAAGGCAGCCAACAGAAGACAATAAAATGTACATATCAAGCAACAAAACATTAATAAGCTAACAACCAAAATATGAAAGCCAGCATAAAATGCTAAACAACAAAAAAGTAGTAGCAGTAATGTGATCAGTGAGGGGGCCACCACTGAAAAAGCCCTCTGCCTGGTACCTGGCAATTCTGTTTGTGTGTGTGTGTGTGTGTGTGTGTGTGTTGACCCCTCCTTTAGTTCCTTTGTCACCCAAATATCCATCTTTTCTATTCTTTCCAAAATGAAAGATGGAAAGAGATGGGGCTCCTCTTATCTATTTCTTGCCACGTTCTTTCTGCTTTCCCTATGATGGTCTTACTTATGTAATGAATACACTGCCGCATCCTATATGTCTTGTTGTCACATGTAGAAGCAGCCACCATGATACATTTCTGCTTTGCTGGTACTGTTCAGCTTCCTGGGTTTATGAAGTATCTTGTCTAAAGCAGTATCTTCTTCAGCAGCCTGCCTCATCTCTGCCTCTTGACTCCTTTGTCCTCAGCCTCCACTTCTGCCTCTGATTCTCAACTGTTATCTGCCACAGCCTCTTCCTGCTCACTAAACCTTGTTACCTCTTCAGCTTCTGACACTTAATCCCCCGAGTCTGCTCCCTTCTCTTCCTCTGACCACTCATCATTGTCCAACCACCAATCCCCTGGCTCTGAGCCTTCTTCCCTTGGGGGTTCCCCAACTGTTGCCTCACACCACTCCTTAGCATCCAGCCAATCCATGGCAATTAGGTAGGTTGAGAGGAGCAGGGAGGGGAGGTGAATTAAGCACAGGAAACACTGGCGATTACTCTGATGTATCTTAACTGTAAAGTTTCCCTTACTAAGTCTGCTATTCTGTCCCTAGTGGTAGCCACAGACAGATGGGAGTTCCATTCAGAGGGAGGGGTTCCAGCTGGAGATCCAGTCTAAGACAATAGTCATGGTTCGAGGCTAGGTTAAGCCTTTATGTTCAAGCTAGCACCCTGGACAGCTCCTACTTGAGTTCAAGCCAGAGGCTCACACAGGTTGTTGCCACAAACAGTCCTGGACTTGGGGCAGCATTCAGCTAAATAATTGTGCAAGCAAAATGTCTTCTTCTGCTACTTTGGGACTTTCTCCCCCTCCCTCCACCTGCGCCATCCCCAAATCTGTTCCAGATGGTAGGGGGCATGCAGTAGGGAGGAGAGAGGGAGACTGTTCCACTGTACGAGGATAAATTCTTGCACAGATGGAACAGACCCCAGTACAGCAAAGACAACAGCCTCTCTCAACCTTTCAGCATCAGGGGATGTAGGGATGGAGCTACTCATGGATTTGACCCACCTAAGGGTGTTCATCTGTGGTGGAGGGGAAGTTGCCAGATACCTTCTTGGCACACCAGTTCAGTGATCAAGCCAAGGAAAGCACAGATCAGTCAGTGGAAACCAGTTCAATTTTGAATTGAGCACAGTAACATACAAGGATCAATTTGTTTTGAAATTCGTATTTTAAGAGCAAAGACATGGGTTAGACATGTATGTTTAAATGTGAATTTTTAAAGCTGAAGATTAGTACAGAAGCAAGTTGGCATGGACTTATGGGTGAATACTTATGAGAGTGACATAGTAATTGACTGAATCATTAATTCCTACTCATAATGTAATAATATAGTTAAACCCATGCAATGTCTTCATCCCGAGTTATAAGGAGGGACAAATGGCTCTCCATCTGTAAAGGCATTTTTCTGCGAGTCCTTTAATCCATGGTTCTGTGCACTTTCTTAGGCAACAGTCACAATCTTACAAGCTCCCCCAGTTTCTTTTCTTTTTCTTCTACATTAACCAGCATATAAGAAAAAGGACACAATAGACAGCAGTTCTCAGAACAGATAAATTTCCGGAGGTGTCGGAGGGAGGAGAGGACTCCGTGCATCTCACAGTTAGCCGATTATAAAGAGAAGGGAGGATGCTTTGATGAAGGGATTCAGAGACGCAATGAATTGGCACAACTACTGCGCTCTCTCTCTCTCTCTCTCTCTCTCTCTCTCTCTCTCCATAAATATATATATATATCAGTCACTCTTTCTCTTTCGGAGCATGCATAAACATGCTCAGACGGGGAGTTGAGATAAAGGATTTCAAGCTACATTTATGATCAAAGGGTATTCAAAAGACAGAGACAGCACTCTAGATAGAGGGAGAAAAGTATTAATAGCTTGTGGCATCTTGTCTTTGCAACAAGCAAACCAAAGGGGTGAAACATGATGCATATATCTGAATGTATGCACACACATATGTATTTGGGTCCATATGATTCACTTATGAAGATTTCTAACCCTCTCCATTCCATAGGTTTAGGGTTGGGGGTAATGATACTCTAAATATAAGAATTATTAATGGGATGGCCACCATACAGAAATATAAAATGTGCCAAAGTAATAATTCACTGTGTTCCTACACCCATCTATGCACTTCATTCATGGCCACCAGGCACACCCAGCCTGTGCTTGGCCACAGCTGGAGCCACTCCAGAGATATGGCCAGTCAAGGCTCCACAAAGCAGGGCTTGCTCACTTCTGCTGCTACTACACCAAGTGCTCCAGATGGCTGACTGGTGCTGCCTCTGACTCCTCCATGGCCACCCCAAGCATTCATGTGCTTCAGTTACATGGCTTCCTCCACTCTGCCATGAGGAGATGACGGCATCTCAGCCCCAAAGGCCCGACCCGGGCCTAGTTGCAGCCTCTCAAAATTTTGTGCCCAGGGAAGCTGCCCAGGAGCCCCACCACTACCACCAAATCAGTGGATTTCGAGACTCAAGCTTGAGGAATGCATCCTTAAACAATAAGCTTCACTGTTGCATGCAGAAGGCACAATCACTAATCCAGAATGCGTTAACTAAACTTGTAACTGGGGGTGCCTGCCGGGACTATATGACACCAGTCCTAAAGGATATTCGCTGGCTCCCAGTACGTTTCTGAGCACAATTCAAAGTGTTGGTGCTGACCTTTAAAGCCCTAAACAGCCTCAACCCTGTATACCTGAAGAAGCGTCTCCACCCCCATGATTCAGCCTGGACACTGAGGTCCTCCTCCTAGGGCCTTCTGGCGGTTCCCTCAAAGCGAGAAGTGAAGTTACAGGGAACCAGGCAGAGGGCCTTCTTGGTGGTAGTGCCCTCCCCGTGGAACACCCTCCCTTCAGATGTCAAAGAGATAACCACACAATTTTTAGAAGACATCTGAAGGCAGCCCTGTATTGGGAAGTTTTTAATGTGTGACATTTTATTATGTTGTTATATTCTTCTTGAAACTGCCCTGAGTGGCTCAGAAATCACAGCCAGATGGGCAGAGTATAAATATTATTATTATTATTATTATTATTATTATTATTAAACCAATGAGATCAATGTAAGAACATAGGAAGAGCCTCCTAGATGAGGCCAATCACCCATCTAATCTGGCCTTCAGTTCTCACAGCAGTGAACCAATTTCCTGTGGGAAACCAACAAACACATTGGCATTTATTGGGCGCTTTCTCCATCAACTCCTGCCAACCTAGCAGTTTGAAAGCACATCAAAGTGCAAGTAGATAAATAGGTACTGCTCCGGCGAGAAGGTAAACGGTGTTTCCGTGTGCTGTTCTGGTTCACCAGAAGAGGCTTAGTCAAGCTGGCCACATGACCCGGAAGCTGTATGCCGGCTCCCTCAGCCAGTAAAGTGAGATGAGCGCTGCAACCCCAGAGGACCTAATGGTCAGGGGTCCCTTTACCTTTACTTCTCCATCAACAGGCTCCCCACTGGCTCCTGAAACCACTTTTTAAACTTCCTTCAGTTTTCAGGTAGCTTGAGGTTTGGTAGGGAGAGCTGCGGCAGCAAAGAGAAAGATCAAAGAAGAGCATGAATATGCATATAGACATGATATCCATGCTAGAGTTATGGTGAAAAGGATGCTCTCCATCTGCCTTAGCGATCACGATGACAAACGGGAGATAAGCTTGTGTCAGGAGTCAATAGCCCAAGCCGTCTGGGGTCTTCAAGGCGGAAACTAGCACCTCTAATTGTATCCAGGAGAAAAATAAAATAAAAAACCAACGCAGAGTCTGTGAAAGGACAGATAAGGCACTCCTTGGCAGAAAGAAATTAGGTAGGAGAACGAAGGGAAAGAAAACTTCAGTACCAATAAAGGACTTGAAAGCACAACCCCAGAGGACAGACATGCAATCCTGATAAGCGAGTTGCATCTGCGGCTTTCAGTCAGTCAAAATAGTATGACAGAATAAGGAGCCAAATATTGGAATAAAAGGAGCAATAACGGCATCTCACCTGACATAAAGAAATGGCCAACTGAGGCAGTTGCTGGATGGAAACTTTAACTGACTCAAATGAACGGCAGTCGCAGATAATAGGGATACATGAAATTGAGAAATAAGGAGAGAGAGAGAGAGATGTGACGTAATGTCTTTTGAAATCATTCCAGGATGGTGGAAGAGAAAGAATATTATGCCCTTGTTGCTTATTCACCTACCAGGGTGGATTATGCTGTCAGTTTGCATTTCTTTGTATTGTATTGTATTGTATTGTATTGATCTGATGTGTAAAGATCTTTCCTGTTCTAATTAATTCAAGAGGGTTCTGGAAGCTTCTGGAAGCTTCTCTATGTGAAGGAAACAAGCAGAAGGTTCATGATGTTTTGGTTATTCCTTCAGAGAAGCCAAGTACAGCTGGCTTAAACTGGTTCTCTTATCTCTTTCTGTCAAGGTCATGCTGACTATAAAAACAGGCCAGACGGAGCCTGGGCTTCACTTTCTCTTTCTGTCTCTTTTCCTTCTGGTGTGGTGTTCTGTATAGAGTACTGTATGCTTAGTGTTAAGTTTTAGATTTATTGCAAGTTAAAGTTAAGTCTGCTGCAACTGGATTTCTTATGGACGGTGCCAATCCTGAATGCATTGGATTTGTGACCATTTCTGCTCATTTGCCTTCAGTAGCAGTAAAGCTCTGCTGGATCAAATACAATTGCCTCTGGTCCATTTTTTGGGAATCCTGCAACGTGTTTACGTTGTTGCTCTGCTAACTATACGCTGGAATCTACTCTGGATCAATACTGAGTAGAATTCTAGGACAGATGCTGTGTAGTTTCTTCTTTTTTGTGGGTTGGTCTCCTTCAGGGGATCCATGGGGCTTTGGATGCAGCGGTTCCAGAGCTATAGGCACTCATATTCTGCCTGCTACCACCAGGGACAAACAACTGGCAAGAGCATTCAGCCTTCCGGGTTGCAGTTGCGGCCTCCAGCATTTAGGATGTGTCATTTTACGGGGTGGAACTTATTTTTTGCAAATTTCTTGAAGGGGGGTTAAAAAAGATGTTTTGGGGTGTGAGGAATTCAAATCTATTATTTTTGATTTTTCACATTTTATATTCTTTACAGAAAAATAAAAAGTACATCATTACAAGTGCACAGAGTAAGATAGGACACAAAAAAGAAGAGACAAATAGTACCCATGTAGAAAACAAAATAGTACAAAAAAAAGGAAATGGCATATATTACCAAAAATAAAAGAAATAAATGTTGTTGTAGTTAACCAGACCGTAACCTAATACAGCGGAACCTTGGCTGTCAAATGTAATCCAAATGTTCGACTTCCAAAACGTTTGACAACTGAGGCGCAATTGCCGGTTGGCAAATTCTTTTTTAAAAATGGAGACATGCACCTCGGAAGATGTTCTGACTTCTGAAGCGTGTTCAAAAACGGAAGCATTCACTTCCGGGTTGTTGGCGTTCGGGTTGCGAAATGTTCAGCTTCCAAAGCGTTCGACAACCAAGGTTCCACTGTACGGTATTAATAAAAATGAATCCCAAATATCATTAAATTTGTCACTAGCAAGTCTACATTTGTACACAACTTGTCCAGGCATAGCAAGTTTGTACATATCTTCAACCCAATCGTTAAAGGGAGTCACATTTCTATTTGCTATTACTGTATTTTTGTGATTGGACAACATTTAGCTTATTATGTCTACATTTCATGCATGTGAACTGCTTTTGGAAAACCAAAGAATTTTAATTTTGCCTTCTGAAAATGTCAGGTGATGCAACAACAACAACAGTAATAATAATAACTGCAAGAACTTGACAATCATTTTTAATGATTTCTAGGCAATTTTACACACATTCTACTTGCCAAGCAAAACTAAATTATATAAATTTAACCAAAATATCTTTTGAATTCCCAGGTCATGTTACAACTCTGAAAGTGGAAAAATTCAATATGCCCTTCTCCAGCGTGGCAGAGCACAGCAGCAGCCAGCTATGTGTCTCTCTGCTAGAGGGTGACAGCAAGGCACCAATATGTTCCCTGATTGGCTGGATCATTTAGCTTTCAGGAAGGAGGGTAAAGAATAGCAAAAGGGATTGTGAATATGCATGACATGCAAAAGAGTGGGAAGGGGTTGATGGGAACACAAGGATGCCTTCAAAAGCGCATTGTTCATGCTAAAAACATTTGGTGTATTGCTAGTTATTAATTTTAAAAGGCCTTGACTGAAACACTTTCAGCATCTAGCAAGGATTTCATTACATGGCTGTGTCATCCCTTTGGATGTTAATTGTGTGCAAATTGACTCCTTGGCTATGTGATTCCTCATTCTCTGACTTTCGTTTCTCATCTTTAGTCCTATCTGTGCACAACTCCCAGTCCTCTCTTCCGCCTCACCATCTAATGAAACGGCTGGGTTAAATGGGGCTGGTTGTTAAACAGAAGCAGGAGATCCTCTTTAACCCCTATTATTTGATACCTGTTGTGTAATTTCAACAATTAACCTTTTGGTGAGCAGCAAAAGGGATGTTGTGCAGGAGACATAGCACCGGGAGCAAGACTGTGCCGTTAAGTAAAAGCTGCTCTCGGGGCAAATTAGTATCCCCGAAGAAAATATCATAAGCTTTTTCAGTCATCTCTTCCTGAAATGCAAACTCAGTACGGTGGAAACCTTTTCATTAGCACTCGAGTTGGACGTCAAAGTTTCATGCCATTTTCTTGAGCAATGTGACACCGATGTGCCTTTATGGAAGCGTTTGGAAGTAACAGCCTATGGCAATCACACAGGGTCCCCGGACGTTTGACGGCCTATTGATCCCTGTGCCACCACTATGATCGCTTCCCCGCTGCCACCAACCCGTTTCTCTTTTTTAAAAAAATCATATTTATTGAAATTTCCAAAATACAAAAATTAAAAATAAAACAAAAATAAAATACATTTGAAATCTTACTTTCGTTACCCACTTTCTGGGACTCCCCCATCCCCATCCCTACTGTATTCCCCTTTCATAATGTTGGTTCTACAAGCTCTCACTCCCAATTTACAACTTAATTTGTTTAACCCCATATTCAAATTTAAATTATACAATCATCATCATTGCCTTAAAAAAATACAAATCAAAGATTCTCTCCCCCAGGTCCACCCCAGTTTCATTCCACGAATTCCCTTTTTCTTTTAATAAAAACACCCCAACAAAATATAGAGAAAATTCAAAAAAAATAGTTACACAGCCTTTGGATTCTAATTCTCCCCCCCCCCCTTCCCCGGTTTGAATTCCCCATGTCCATCAGTCTGTCTGTTGTCTGCCTGGAAATCTTAAATCCATACTCAGATTTTTCCCCAGTTCCACCTTGCCAGTTTCTCTCTCTTTTTTTTTAATATTATTTTTATAGTGTTTAACTTCAAACATCCAATCCAAAAACGACCCCAAGGGGTTCCCCCCATTGTTCTATTCCATGTTGTTGTCAAGTTTCTTGTCCTGTTCCGCTGCTAAAACGTTCTAATTCAGAAATTTGGTACCTCTGCAGGTGTTATTGTTATTCAGGAACAAAAACTTACGTCCAGTCCCTTCCTTTCTTCAATAGAGAATTCTATTGTCTCCTTTAATGTAAACACCCCTGTAGACAAAATACTGTTTCAGTTTTGCAGCTTTCCCAGGAGATAACAAGTCCTGTACAGTTCCAAGAGTATTTTTCCGCTTACGGCCGTTCTTGTAATGTCCCGAAACCCCTCTAGGGGGATTGTAATAACTTTGTTTCCTCTCATCCAAAAGTCCGGTTGTTGTTCCATATTTTCAACATTTTGTATCCAAATCATAACGAATTGTAACGAAATTAACTAGCAAAGTCCTCATAGCAAAGTCCTCTTTACACTTTCCGACTTTGACAGCTACTTTGACAGCTGTCAAAGTCTACGTCTCTTTTCCCCAGGCTCTCTCGCAAGTCGCCCCGGTTCCCGGGGGGGGGTTACGTTTCCCTTCTCACTCCATTCCTCTCCTCCAGCACAATTCTTGTAGTTTCCCATCGTGAAATTCTTGATTTTTATCCAAAATACGCTTCTCTCTGGACCTTGGTTACTCAGTCCTTGTTTTCAAATGCTTACAATAGGGAGGGGGGACTGACTTCCTTTTTGGATCCCCCCCGCTCGTGCCAAATCCGATTTTTTTTTTCATTTTTTTCTCCTTTTAAACCCGGTTTCCAAATTACTCACGGGTTGTTGTTAAAAGTCCGAATTTTCAGTGGAAGAAGTCAGCGCTCTCCGCCGGATGGCATGCGGCTTCACTCGGCAGGGGAAGCAGAGGACTCAAAGCACCATGCCACTCCCCGGCACCCGATCCGAAGCCTTTAAAAAGGCTTCTTCACGAGTCGGGAGGGCGCTAGTGGTGCCAGCTGAGTCACCCATGTCCACGGTCTCCGTGCCCGTGGTTTTTAGGGGTCCCCGCGTCGCCAGCGCGGTAAGACCCAGCCCCTGCTGAGCAGACTCCCTCCGGAGCTCGGAGGGAGTCCGCCATTCGGCGATGGCGCCAACCCGGAAGTCCCCACCAACCCGTTTCTCTCGGGTACGCACTGAGTCCAGACAGTTGTTAACATTAAATCAAATAATCAAGTTTATTTTATAAGCATGAACAAGGTTATGGTTTCAGATAATTTTTCTTGTCGGTTTCTTAATCTTAGTTTCTTTACCAGCCTATACCTTCCTAATAACTTCTAACTGATTATCCCAACTGTCTATCTGACTCCTCCTAATAGTTTCTCTCCCTCTCTCACATCAAAACTAGACCAACCCACAGATTTATCCTCCCTCTTCCTTCTCCAACTCCCAACTGACTTCCCAACAACTCCAAGTCTAACTCTAACTCCTCCCCTTGGGTTCCCACTGGCCAATCACTTCACACTCATTTAACCCTTTCCTTATGACCTACCTAGGAGGGCAAACGCCACACAGCCTGGTCCTGTTTCCGACAGCAAATAACTGTTGCACAAGCACAAAGTCGTATGGCCATCGTTCAGTGGTGAAGCATCTGGTTGGCATGTACAGAAGAAAATCCCCGGATCAATCGCTAGCAACCCCAGGCAGGGCTGGGATAGTACGTTGTCTGAAGTCCTGCAGAGCCTCTGACATTCATTGTAGACAATGCAGAACTAGATTGGCCAATGGTCTGAAGCTATACAAGGCAGTTTCCTTGTGTTTCTTAACAAGGCTTTTTTCTCCTCAAGAAAAATAGGTGCTCGAACTCCGGGCCAGATTTAGGTTTGATGAGGCCCTAAGCTACTTAAGGTAATGGGGCCCTTTATATGTCCAGCTGTCCTTTGTCAACAACAAACTGTCACTGTTTTCTGTGTTGAATATATGCTATATGGTTATTTATGGACCTAATAGGTATCTAAAGCATAGCTGCCAACCTTTCCCTTTTCTTGCGAGGAATCCTATTCAGAATAAGGGAATTTCCCTTTTTAAAAAAGGGAAAAGTTGACAGCTATGATCTAAAGCCATTTGCACATAAAAAAATATGCATTTTTTCAAAGTAATTGTTGAAAAGTCCATGCAGAATGAGAAGTCCATGCAGAATGTAGGTATCCTATATATGGTAAATGTAAAGGACACATGACAGTTAAGTCCAGTCATGAACGACTCTGGGGTTGCGGTGCTATTCTCGCTTTACAGGCCGAGGGAGCCGACGTTTGTCTGCAGACAGTTTTTCTGGGTCATGTGGCCAGCATGGCTAAGCCGCTTCTGGCGAAACAAGAGCAGTGCACGGAAACGCAGTTTACCTTCCCGCCACAGCAGTGCCTATTTATCTACTTGCACTGGTGTGCTTTTGAACTGCTAGGTTGGCAGGAGCTAGGACTGAGCAACGGGAGCTCACCCCGTCGCGGGGATTCGAACCGCTGACCTTCCGATCGGCAAGCCCTAAGCTGAATGGTTTAGACCACAGCGCCACCCACGTCCCTATCCTATATATAGAAATGAGCAAACCAATAATATTTTAGGGAGCAGGCAAGCAGGTGGGGCCCAATACTTGCATCATAGGAGCCTACACAACACAAAACACTGTTGCTGTATGTAGGTTTTATTTTATTTGTTTTCTATCTTATATTTTGGAAATGTACATCCAGGTTTTTTTTTCTTTGAATTTTTTTGGGGGGCCCAAGAGAGTGGGGCCCTAAGCTATAGCTTGTTTAGCTTATACATAAATCTGGCACTGCTCACCATGAAGTTGTTACAGTAAGTTGCCGAAAGACTCGGGGCAGCCCTGAACAGATCCTGGTGCCCCCAATTCTGGTGCAGATCAAATAAATGCACCCCGCCATATAACTCCATACCCTCCATCATTTCTCTGATGAAAATAGGGATGTCCAAATGAGAAGCAGGACATTCTGGGATCAATTCAAAAGCCACGATGGCCTCTGTAAATCCAGGACTGTCCCTGGAAAACAGGGACATTTGGAGGGTCTGATTTACATGGCAGAAAGTCCTGTTGAAATATGCCAGCCTAACCTCAGAGTGAACACACATAGGAAATGGGGCTATATTTTATTTACAGCAAAATCTTATATATGCCTACTCAGAGGAAAAGTCCATTGAGTTTAGAGCTCAATTCAGGGATCGTTTTTAAAAACCAATAATAATAATGTCCATGTCTAATCCCTTAAGTGCCCAAAGAATTCCCTGCAATTGTCTCAATGTGGCATTTGCTACTGCAATCTGAAAGGTCCACAGCAATTTTGCATCTGTGAATTATTTTTTACGAAGAGTTAGATTAAATTCAAGAGATATTTTTAATACACAAAGGTGTTGGAAATAATGGGCGGCTGAACAAAGAGATAAGGGGGCCTAATCACAGGGTTTTAAAGTCATTCATGAAAAGCAGGTTTCGATGCAAATTATAAATGGAAGCTGAAGTGTCAAAACTGGAGCATTAGGTGTGAAAATAACGTATTAAGAGTTCTAAGGGAAGCAAATGCTTTTGATGTGAGAAGGTTAGTGGATTTTCCTAGTCTTCAGACAAAGCATCAGTTAGGAAGGATTATGAAAATGGTAATGAGCTGGCTTTCCCTTTATTGTCGTATTTTTTCCTGCTTTTGAAACCAGTGAAATAATGTCTTTTAATAATTAAGCGGCTGTCCTGTTCCAGCGATTATAAGCCATGTTGTGACATAGGTATTGTTCTCAGGAAGTTGAGCACTGCTAAAACATATTTAGGGTAAATTTATGACACAGGCAGTTGAGACTTCTAAGTTCAACAAACTTGAACTATTTTAATTACACTTATTTTTGAGGCAGCCATATCCATACATGAATTTTAAAAACAACACTACTACTACTACTACTACTGCTGCTACTATTACTACTACTACTAATAATACAGTGTTACTTCGGGTTACATACGCTACAGGTTACATACGCTTCAGTTACAGACTCTGCTAACCCAGAAATAGTGCTTCAGGTTAAGAACTTTGCTTCAGGTTGAGAACAGAAATCAGGCTCCGGCGGCGCGGCAGCATCAGGAGGCCCCATTAGCTAAAGTGATGCTTCAGGTTAAGAACACTTTCAGGTTAAGAACGGACCTCCGGAACAAATTAAGTACTTAACCCGAGGTACCACTGTAATAATAATAATAATGGAGTGTTATCTGCATTAATAATAATAATAATTCCTTTATTGTCAATGTACAACCTGTGTACAATGAAATTAACCGAGCCTCCCCCCCACAAACACTCAGTCTCATTGCACTCTGTGTGCTTGTCACACAACACACCAACCCTGAAAGTCAGTTGCACTATATTATTTTCTGTTCAACAGCCTAACAGCCCACAGATAGAAACTGTTTTTTAGCCTGTTGGTACAACTGATTATACTTCTATTTCTCCTGCCTGAGGGTAAAAGATTAAAGAGGTGCTGGCCGGGGTGTGAATCATCCCAGAGATTTTTTCTCGCTCTCCTAAGGCAACGATCCCTTGCAATGTCATCTAGCGGGCTCAGGGGACAGCCCATGATATCATGTGCTGTGTTCACCACCCTCTGTAAAGACTTTCTGTCCGTGGCTATCAAGCCAACGTACCACACTGTGATACAATATGAGAGGACACTTTCTACTGTGGACCGGTAGAAGGAGGTCATCAATTGTTGTTTAACATTGTTCTTTCGCAAGACCCTGAGAAAATGGAGACTGTGTTGGGCCTTCCTAACCACCTGAGTTATATTGTTTTTCCAAGTGAGGTCTTCACTAAGACCTTCCCAGGAATTTAAAGGAAGAGACGCTCTACACACACACACACACACACACACACACACACAAATATACAACGGGGCTAGTTCCCTTCTCTTCCTCCCACACCATCAAGTAGTTCATCTTCCACCCTTCCTGCCCCAGCAGAGGAAATGTGAAGCCAGCACACGATCACTGTCTGTTGTGCATCGTCCCAGGTCTGGAAATCCAATGGATGTTGTGAGTTTCACAAAATACTTGAAACTCCTTTGTCCACGGGCTGCCTCATTTATGTAAATAGAAGAAACACCTTTTCTGTACTGCTATTGCCTTCCCTTTCTCCATTGAAATGAATGGAGAGGACTGCCCCTGCAGGAGAGCAATGCATAAATCATAGTTCGTACAGTACTCTGAATAATTTTGTGGGTTTGCTATCAGATTCCTGTAAATAGGTTTACCATTGTCACTTGTCTTGAGACAACCACCCAATGATATGCTTCCATTGGAACATTCTTTTTGAGTCCGGGCCATTTGGAATATTCTGAAAATGTCGGGAGGAACTAACCAGAGGGAAGGAAGTCTTTCCCTTTAAAGCTAAGGATGTTGTGATCTGGGTCTATGTGCACAAAAATAACAATTATGAGAGAGTGGAAGCTCAATGGTAAAGCATCTACTTTGTCTGCAGAAGGTCCCAGATCCATTATTCTAATTCTAATTATAACACCCTGCCCACCTGACTGGGTTGCCCCAGCCAATCTGGGCGGCTTCCAGCACATATAAAAACATAATATAACATCAAATATTAAAAACTTCCAGATACAGGGCTGGCTTCAGATGTCTTCTAAAAGTCAGATAGTTGTTTGTTTCCTTGACATCTGATGGGAGGGCGTTCCACAGGGCAGGCGCCACTACTGAGAAGGCCCTCTGCCTGGTTCCCTGTAACCTCACTTCTCTCAGTGAGGGATCCACCAGAAGGCCTGTAGTAAAGTTGGTACTGTTCAAAAATCATTCCTTGGTCAAGTAAAAAGAGTGAGGCCTTGTGGGAACTTTATCAGCCACAAGGACCCTGGGAAAGAAGTGTGTTTCTTTAAATCCCAGACTAGCTGGCTCCGTGGTGTGAAAGGTTTATTGGAATAAAGGAATCTTTGATTTAATGAAATACTTGACACCTGGGTTTCAGGGTGTGAACATCCCCCCCCCCCCCCATGATGTTATCTGCCCTTGAAGTGCTTGGGAATGTGGATCTGGATAGTTTCTATGGAAGGGAGTAAAACACTTTGATTTGGGTTCTGCATTCTAAATTGACACAGCTGCAAGGGGTAGATTAATTGACTAGCAAGCTGATCATTGGTGAGTTTAAATCTTAATTAAGACTTATGATTGGCTTGAGAGTTACGACGCTAAGTGCGAATTGTGAATAAAAGATCAGGGAATTTGTTGAGAAGTTGCTCTCTGCCTTTGCTTTCTGCAATCCGCAAAGATGCCCGGCTGTGATGTTCCACCTAATAGCCGTCGTTTCGTCTTTTGAAATGGAGATCTACAAAAGCCTTCAGTTGCGGACTTTGACTATCCTATTTGTGTTTTCTTTTTGTGAGTATCTAAGTTAGTTAGACTATACAATGCTTTTATTTTACTTGTCTGTAATTCCCAAAAGAAGTGCCTGCTATTGTAGCATGTTTTCTGCTATTCTTTTAAAATAAATTTTTAAAGAAGAACCTGTTGGGTTTGTGTGCCTTCCCGGGGGAATAGCTAAATCCTAGCCTTACGCTTGGTTACGCTCTACCGTAGAATTTCTGCCTGCACGTTTGTAATATAACTGGTGGAGAGGGGATAGCCAGTAATAACGGGTCACAACCTTCTCCCTGGGTTGTGGTTCTGGGTCCCCAAGACAGAGGGAGTGGTGGCAGCCCTACCGGGAGGATTTGGTTTTGGGTTTGAAAAAGTAAACCCGCCTGCCAGCCTTGTTCAAGAAGCCTAGTCTGGCCGGAGAGCAGAGACAGGCGAGGGAGGGGCAAGCAGCTGGGAGCGGCAGTTTACTACAAGGCCCTCGGCACTGGACCTCAATGGGGGTGGAGACGCTCCTTTAGGTATAGTGGGCCGAGGCCATTTAGAGCTTTAAAGGTCATCACCAACACTTTGAATGGGGCTCGAAAACGTATTGGGAGTCAATGTAGGTCTTTCAGGTCTGGTGTTATATGATCCATGGCTGGGAGAGACCCTTTCTTCAAACCTCGGAGAGTGGCTGCCAACCAGTGTAGACAACACCGAACTAAATGGACCAATAGTCTGATGAATTATAAGTCAGCTTCTTGGGTTCCTTTTAGCTAGGGGAGATTCTGGTCAAATTTTAGTCATAAAATTGTCCTTTCCTAGTTTCCAAGACTTCTGTGGGAAGATATGAGATGGAAACAGTTCTGGGAGCCTTTGGTTTGAAAGTGCAAGTATTCTTATTCTTATTTATTGTAAAGTACTTTGTACACTGCAAAAGTGATTCATATTAAATAGAAGCATTGCCTTGGATCTCTGTGGGAGAAGCCTTTAATTTTTGCACGTATACACAGACCCAACATCTTCCAGAGATGTACTTATTAAGGTCATAGATAATAAATAATGTGCATTTTGAGCAGGAGTGTGGCAATTAATAAAATACTCCCATTGCATTGGCGCTTCAATTTACCTTCCTGAAAATTGCTTTCTAGGAAAAGAAAATTGTTTCCAAGTGACAATATAAGAGGGGCATTCGAAAAGCATCTTGCTCTCCCCCCCCCTTCGGCACAAAAGATTGGCCCGTAAACCATTGCTGCCTCTGAAACTCCCTTGCATAAAGTGTGATATATAGTTTAATGACATGCCTGAATTCCATTTAACTTAGAATGATCTACATTCATTTGTAGCAGGAGGCAAGGTTGCATTTGTTGGAGTAGCATCTTTGCAGACAAGAGGCAGCAAAATAGATGAGGTCTTGTGTTGATGCGCTTGGATTTCAAGTCTGAGCAAATACAGGGATTGCTAGCCCACATGGGTTAAGGCGTGTACACGACATCTACATCACTCCATCAGTCCTACTCACATTTTGTTGGGGGAAGTGAGTAGTTTAGAAATGAAAGTATCCTGCAGACTTTGCTATTAACAGAGGTGTATTTATGTTCAGCAAAAATTTATTAGGGAGGAAATCTGAAAAGCAAGCGGTGTGAAGCAGCTGAGGGCACTAAAAGATTCAAGGTATGCTATGTCTCCTGGATTTTTCAAGACAGAGGGAAAATCCCCTGCACAGCTGGACTCAAAACATTGTTAGATAGGAGAAAAAAATGGGATACACTCCTTGATACATCCCATTTCAGATATTAATACTGTGTAAAAAGGTAGAGGGACCCCTGACCATTAGGTCCAGTCGTGACCGACTCTGGGGTTGCGGCGCTCATCTCACTTTATTGGCCAAGGGAGCCGGCATTTGTCTGCAGACAGCTTCCGGGTCATGTGGCCAGCATGACTAAGCCGCTTCTGGCAAACCAGAGCAGCACACGAAAATGCTGTTTACCTTCCCGCCGGAGCGGTACCTATTTATCTACTTTCACTTTGACATGCTTTCAAACTGCTAGGTGGGCAGGATCAGGGACCGAGCAATGGGAGCTCACCCCGTCACGGGGATTTGAACCGCCGACCTTCTGATCGGCAAGTCCTAGGCTCTGTGGTTTAACTCACAGCGCCACCCACGTCCCTTTTATACTGTGTAGCTTGAAGCAATGGGATGAATAAAAACTGAATTGTCCACACCTAAATATGGTTCCAAAGCTTTACTAACAGAACTTTATTCAAAACATAATAATAATAATAATAATAATAATAATAATAATTTATTTATACCCCACTCATCTGGCTACGTTTCCCCAGCCAAATAGTTGCATAAAATCATGCGTTTTTCCAAGCACAGGTTCATCTTCTTAGTAAATTATTGCCATATGCCCTCTTTTTCCAGGACACGTCTTCTTTTGCATGGGTATGTAAAATGAGAGTTGTCATAGCGATTCATAGTTGAAAGTAGAAGTCGGCAAACCTGAAATCAAAAGTCTTTCTCTCCACACACAAGACTCCATTAGCCGGCATTCCAGCCTAAGGTTGTTTTCGCTCCGGGAGAGACATTAGCACACTTTTCGTCTACAGTGGCTTAAGAAACAAGGGTAACTCCCTCAAAAAGGTGATTTGCAACTGACTACTTTATTCATGTGATCTAAGGTTAGGCACATGAAAGAGCAATGGAGGTATATCAAGGGTTAATTATCAACCCATTAGGTACCTAGAGAGCCTTAACTTTGCTTCAGTTGGATTCTTCCAAGGTTCCCTTTAGCAATACACATACAGATTCATTTTCCATTTCAGTGTACAATTAGACAATTCTTCTCAACACATCTCAGAAATAGATCTCTCTACTGGCAGTAGTACAGAAGTTCTGGGAAGAACTGAGAGGGCAAAGTGGTGGCAAACAACAGGAAAAACAGAAAAGGACATCGTTGTGTAAGGAAGAATGTTCTAGAATGTTCCAAACCAACACTTTCCAACTTTGGGTCCCCATATATTTTTGGACTACAGGTCTCATCAGATCCAATCAGTCTGGTGAATAGCCAGGAGGGTCTATGAGGGTTGTAGTCCAATCTATGGGGTAATCAGATTGAAAGGTGCTGTTCTAAGCTGCTGGAAAAAACATTTAACCAAATCTATCATTTAAAAAAAAATTCAGAAATGGGTTTCACTAAATACCAGAGAGTTTATTCCTAAATAATAATAATAATAATAATAATAATAATAATAATAATTTATTTATACCCCGCCCATCTGGCCGAGTTTCCCCAGCCACTCTGGGCAGCTCCCAATCGAGTGTTAAAAACATTACAGCATTAAATATTAAAAACTTCCCTAAACATTCATTTGCAGCTTTAACTAGGACAATGTTGGTTGAATTAGAGGGTGGAAGATGAGGGAGCTTACTAAAACTGTGTTGCAGCAACTCCTCTTCTTCACCTATTGAGCTGTTTCAGACTTTAATCTTCAGGTGCAATCCTTTCCGGACAAAACTGCCATATCCCACAAGGAGACAAGGAGTGTGCCAGGCTAATAGAAATCAGAGGGAACAATACTTCTCAAGGAACAAGAGTTAAAATCTCAATAAACACTTATCAGTAAGACATCCAGGAGCTAGAGACCAAGTTCTAAGAGCAGCTTAAAAGAGAAATAGCGGGAGAAACTGTGCTAATCTCTGTTGCTCATGTCATCAGATAAGCAAGCTGGAGTGTGAGAAAGCAACGCACCACTCTATGTGTATCAACAAAACAATTTACTTGTGCATATTTAGCAGTTAGAAGAGCTTAGATGAGACAGCCCTTTATCTTGCCTTCATCGCTGCAGGTTACAAAAGAATATTTCCCATGAAAAGGAATAGTTTAAAGTGGGATTTTTCACACGGAGGGGAGGACATCTTTTAAAATGGATCACCAACACTAATATGGTGTAATAATTTATTGAAGTCTCCCTGTGGGCTTCACCAGAGTAAAGGATTTTAGAAACAGAACTAGTAACAATGTTATTAGTTAGCAAGTCTATTAACAGAAAGCTATTGGTGTCCAATGTGCTTGACAGAACTTATTCCACAAGCCTCATAATGTCTCTTTGTGGAGTTTCTCCCCATTTTGCAACATTTGGGATGTGTTGGATCTCATACAGTGGCCTGGCTTGCACGACACACAAAGATGAGCTATGGTTTTCTGGGACCACACAAATGTGTGAGCACTCAGAGGGGAGTTTGCGGCCACTTTGCTTCTGCCAAGTCTCTTTTACTCCCATGACATGCTGAGCTAAACCAAGGTTTAGTTTGTCATCCAAATCTCGGTTTGTGATGAAGCTTTGTCCTTGCTAGCCTTGAGCTGTAAGCCAAGGTTTACTGTGTTGTATGAACAAAGTCCTCATCGCTTTCTGCCATCAAGGTTGTAATTAAAGGAGGAATTAAAGAACCTTTTATTGAGGGTGAAAGAGGAGAGCGCAAAATATGGTCTGAAGCTCAACATCCAAAAAACGAAGATCATGGCCACTGGTCCCATCACCTCCTGGCAAATAGAAGGGGAAGAAATGGAGGCAGTGAGAGATTTTACTTTCTTGGGCTCCATGATCACTGCAGATGGTGACAGCAGCCACAAAATTAAAAGACGCTCTCCCTGCTTCTTGGGAGAAAAGCAATGGCAAACCTAGACAGCATCTTAAAAAGCAGAGACATCACCTTGCCGACAAAGGTCCGTATAGTAAAAGCTATGGTTTTCCCAGTAGTGATGTATGGAAGTGAGAGCTGGACCATAAAGAAGGCTCATCGCCAAAGAATTGATGCTTTTGGTGCTGGAGGAGACTCTTGAGAGTCCCATGGACTGCAAGAAGATCAAACCTCTCCATTCTGAAGGAAATCAGCCCTGAGTGCTCACTGGAAGGAAAGATCCTGAAGCTGAGGCTCCAATACTTTGGCCACCTCATGAGAAGAGAAGACTCCCTGGAAAAGACCCTGATGTTGGGAAAGATAGAGGACACAAGGAGAAGGGGACGACAGAGGATGAGATGGTTGGATAGTGTTCTCGAAGCTACCAGCATGAGTTTGACCAAACTGCGGGAGGCAGTGGAAGACAGGAGTACCTGGTGTGCTCTGGTCCATGGGGTCACGAAGAATCGGACACGACTAAACGACAACAACATGAACAAAGTCAGTAAAAACTTTACTGGGAGCTCAACAGAAGCTCAACTTTTCTGTTCAATCCAGTCTATCAGAAATGTTCTGGGAGATTTTGAAGCACTCAGTACTATGGCTCTGGGGGTGAGCTGCCATGGAATTCTACCTATGGGTCCTGAACTTAAAAAGAAAAATTTTGAAAGCACACTAGTACCTCTGCAAAAAAAAGGGGGGAGACTGCAGCTCAGAGGTAGAGGACTTGCTTTATATGCAGAAGGTCTTAAGTTCAAACTTTGGCATTGGCAATTAAAAAGAAGATCAGGTAGAGAAGGTGATGGGAAAGACCATGGCTTTTGAGACTCAGGAGAGCCATCGACAGTCAGAGGAGGTAATATTGAACTAGACTTGGGATGGGGAACTTCCACAGTCAGAGGCAATAATGCTTCGGAATTATGCATGGCACGGAGAAAATTGATAGAGAAATGGCATGGAGAAAAATGGATAGAAAAATGTTTTTTCTCCCTGTCTCATAGCACTAGAATGGTCAGGGGCCCCTTTACCTTTTTACTAATCATATGCATGTTTGCACATAACCAGTGCCGGATTTACATATAAGCTAAACAAACTCCAGCTTAGGGCCCCACTCTCTTGGGGACCCCAAAAAAATTCAAAGGGGGAAAAACTGGATGTACATTTCCAAAATATAAGATAAAAAAATGAATAAAATAAAACCTACATACAGCAACAGTGTTTTGTGTTGTGTAGGCTCCTATGATGTAAGTCATGGGCCCCGCCTGCTAGCCTGCTCCCTCAAATATCACTGGTTTCCTCATTTCTAGATATAGGGTGCCTACATTCTGCATGTGCAAATGACTTTAGATACCTATTAGGTCCATAAATTACCATATAGCATGTATTCAACACAAAAAACAGTGACAATTTGTTGTTGACAAAGGACAGCTGGACATATAAAGGGTCCTATTACCTTCAGTAGTTTAGGGCCTCATCAAACCTAAATCAGCCCTGCACATAACCGAGTCCTATCCTCCCTCGGAAGGTTGTGGACTCTCCTTCCGTGGAGGTTTTTAAGCAGAGGTTGGACGGTGCTCTGTCATGGATGCTTTAGTTGAGATTCTGTCAGGGACTGGACTGAAGAGGAGGGCTGGGGATCACCCCCTCCTTCTCCTCTACCTCCCTCAGAGGAGAAGGGGGAGTGGGGAGATCAGTGCGGACTTCTCCAGTAGTTTCGAGAGAAGAGGGAGACAGGATTGCATTACAGCAGAACTCAGAGCTGCCTGGTTATGAGGTGTTAGGAGAAGGAGGGGGAGTAGAAGTGCCAGCAGAGACATCCTTGGAGAGCATAGAAGCACCACCATCCTGCGTACTCGCCGCTCACTTAGAATTCAAGAGCAAAGGACTCAACGACAATTGACTCTTGAGGTCCCCCATAGAGCCATGGGCTGTTGCTGGGGAAAGAAAGGGAGGAGCTCACAGTGAGCAACATTACAATGGAGTTAAGGACTGGATTCTTTGTCTTACACCACAATGACAGAGTAAAACCATAAAGACGAACTTTCTTGTTTCTTCCTTGATCCTTGATGCTACCGGAAGAAGAGAAAATCCCTCAAGTCTGATAGATTCCTGCATTGTAGGAATTGTCAAACTCTCCAATTCTATGACAAAACAAAACACACCAGAAAATATTGGTGGTTGTTATGGACCCTCTAAATCAAAAGTCGTTCTGCAGATAAAGTTAAACATTTTGGTACTGTAATGAAGCTTCAGAGTGGACTTCATATAATTCATTATTCTTCACTGGACACTCAGGGACAGACAATTCCCTGAGTTGTTCAGTCTATTTTATCTGCACGGATACACACAATGTCACATTAAGAACCCCTGTACTCTTGGGTCATAGGTTGGAAATTTGTGTTCTTCCAGAAGTTTTTGGTCTCTGATTCCCATCAGCCACAGCCAGTACTCAGGGATGATGAGAGCCCAGGAACAAGTCCCCATCCCTACCAGTTACCAACCTGCATTTCATTCTCCTAGATTCTTTACTGTCTGTCGCTGAATTCCAGACTGTGGCAGTCATATATTGAGATGAGTTGCTCATCCAACCATCCCAAACCGTTAATGTCATCCCTGACTTTATCGTCATTCCCCTGCTCTTGACACAAGCTTTGCTGCTTTACATCTTGTACCCCGGTCTCTTCTTTCTCAATATCAAGTTCTACCAACCATTAAGAGCTGTAATAGAATGCAATAAGAGAATCAATATAGGGGATATTTGCAATATTGCAAGAAGTATTTGCTCGTCGATAAGCAACATGTGCTTACAGGCCGTGCCTAACCAAACCCAATCATCTTTATTTTTAAAATGTAATTACTGATCCAGGAGATAAATATAATGATGGCGAGATTATAAAGGCAAAAGCCTGATAAAAGCATAGGCAGACATAGGGAAAGCGTTTAAGAGTTGCACTGGCTGCCAGTTAGCTACTGAGCAAAGTTCAAGGTGCTGGCCTGGTGGATGCAGGTGACGCTGTGGTCTAAACCACTGAGCTTCTTGGGCTTGCTGATCAGAAGTTCAGTGGTTCGAATCCCCATGATGGGGTGAGCTCCCACTGCTCTGTCCCAGCTCCTGCCAACCTAGCAATTCAAAAGCACACCAGTGCAAGTAGATAAATAGTTACCACTGTGGCAGGAAGGTAAATTCCATGCATTCTGGTTTCCGTCACGGTGTCCCGTTGCACCAGAAGCGGTTTAGTCATGCTGGCCACATGACCAGGAAAAGCTGTCTGTGGACAAACGCCGGCTCCCTGGTGTGAAAGCAAGATGAGTGCCGCAACTCCATAGTCGCCTTTGACTGGACTTAACTGTCCAGGGGTGCTTTATCTTTACCTTTACAAAGCCTAAAGAATTTGGGACCGGTGTATACAATATAAAAAGGGTTGCCATTTGTTTACAAAGACACATCTGCAAGTCCCTGAGCCAGAACTTGAATCTGACCCTGCCCATTAATCACCAAACAAGAAGACAATAACTTATTGTCAAAATGTCACCAGCTCTATTGGCACCATGAGATGCAGGACACTCTCACAGCCAGTATTACCCCTACTGAAAATTGATTGCCTATTGACTCGTTCCTGCTTTTTTCCCTACTTTGTCAGGTTGGTAGGTTTTTCTCTCCTCTGTTTTCTCTCTGTTAAGCTCTCCATACCTTAACAAGCTGATCTACTGTAGTATATGGAACTGTTGCCTGATTGCTAGAACGCATTTGTCTGGCAGGTGGATGAAAAGAAGCATGCTTGTACAAGGTTAGGACATTAAAGCATTTTTTAAAAAAAATGCATTATATATAAATAACCCCACTCTTCTCAAAATTGCAAATTTGTGGAACTTCCTTCCCACAGAAGTTTGCGTGGCACTTCATTATACAGCTTCTGGCGAATGCTGAAGACACACCTCTTTACCTTGACTTTTGGCACTTGGGATATATATATATATTAGGAACTACCTTGTTTTTGTGAATGTAACTTGTTTTGAACTGTTTTCAGTACAGGGTTTTAATGCTGTAACCTGTCCTGGGACCTTAGGGTGAACGGTGAATAACTACTACTACTACTACTAGTAGTAGTAGTAATATCTGGGGTGGCTATATTTAGGGATATCAATTTTGGCTCCTCTTTTCCCCCCAGTCTGACTTTTTTTCTTTCTTTCTTTTTAGAAATTTGCCAGCATTTCTTGTGTGTTTCTCCTAAAATGCATGTTTCCATATGCAAATATGCACATATTTCATATGTCCAATATACACATACAAGGACTTTTCCATAAGGTACGGTATCTTGCATGTTATTTTCCCTAATATGTGCATTTGTGCAAACTTCCCCCTAGTGAGGTAAGCAAAGGATATTGTGTGATTTCTGTTAGATACAGGGATATGCAAGATATGTAAGACCAGTGCTATTTTTCTAGAAAAAGGATCCCACCATGAATGCCTTCCTTTTCTCTTACAATGGTAAACGGCGCCCACCTGACAGGTGCCAGAACAGGGTTCCGGCAATTTCCAGCTGGAAAAAAATGCCCAGTGTAAGACAGAATTTGGGTGTTATGTGTATATGTTTCTGGGGGTGACTGTTGTACGCTGTGAGTCAGAATGTGGAGGGTTGCCCAAATTGAAGGGTTATACAAGAGATTTTCCCAGCAGCCAGCAGCTTCCATTTCATAGTTTCCCATTCCTTCTCCCTGGGTATATTTAACAGACTTGGTAGAATTTGGAAAGCCAGTACAGTCGTACCTTGGTTCTCGAACCAAGTTCATTCAACTTCCAAAAACATTCAAAAATCAAGGTGCAGCTTCCGATTGCCTGCAGTAGTTTCCTGCACTCAATCAGAAGCCATGGAAGCTGTGTCAGACGTTCGGCTTCCAAAAAAGTTTGCAAAGCGGAACACTTACTTCCAGTTTTGCGGCGTTCGGGAGCTAAAAGGTACGAGTACCAAGGCATTCAAGAACCAAGACACGACTGCATTCTGGGTGGATATAATTATTCAGATCCTAGTTTGCTCTGTCTGGTCAGCTGAAACAATGTTAGATTCCAGCTGAAGTCCTGAAGAATAATCTGCAAAAGCAACAGTGACTACATGATCAAAACTCCCAAAACAATTGCATATATTTTGCTGAAGTTTCCGTTTTCAACTTCTACCAAATCTGTTTGGTTTTTGTTTGGTTTTTCAGGTCACTGAAAAAGGCAAATGTCCAAGTGTCATCTATTACAGGATGCCGCAACCAGAGATTTGACATCACATCACTCACATGAGGTTTAGCATTCTAGGACAGTTGCCCATTAAATCATATAAGAAATTGCCTTATTGACCTTCAAAGCACTACAGCGACTTGATCTCAATACTTCACAGATCTGCTGTGTAATTATCTTGCAAGTTGTTCCCCAGGGTTGAGCAAAGCTTGCCCTCCTGTCATTTGAATTGAAATCTTTGGCCACAGTGGCTTTATAAATTGTGCTCCATTTTTTTTTTTTTAGTTCATTACCCAAGAACCGTTAACAAGGGGTCAAGCAAAAGGGAGCTCTCCTATGTGGCAATCACTAGCTATAAAAAGCAGCCTGTGACACACCTGCTATAACACTCATCTTGTTGTTACAGGTCTGGCTGAAAAGATGGGCACCTTTCACTCTAAAAAGCTATTTAAAAATGGGAGGGGGTTCTGCGCTTCCCATGCCTTGAATGAAAGTTGTCCTCTGGGTACGAAGGTGATGATGGAAAACTTTGGCTTTCTGAACCAGCAGCGCAGTAGAGCCCATTACTCCTGCCCCTACTTGCCTGTACTGTCAGATTTGATGAAAGGTGCTCTACAAATACTATGAATGAATACATGAATGAATAAGCAAGGAGGAGGGCTTGGGATAATGGCAACCACAAAATCATGTTTCCAAGGGAAATGTCCATTTTACGCTGAGACACAAAAAAATGTATATAGCCGCCAAATGAGTTCATAGAATCATAGAATCATAGAGTTGGAATAGACCACAAGGGCCATCGAGTCCAACCCCCTGCCAAGCAGGAAACACCATCAGAGCACTCCTGACATATGGTTGTCAAGCCTCTGCTTAAAGACCTCCAAAGAAGGAGACTCCACTTAAATCTGTATCACTGTGAACTCCGATGTGTGTTGCACATTTGACAACTGCAACTGCTTTATGACTGCAGAGGGTGAAAGGAATAAAGAATGAAACCCAGAACAAATTGCGGTGAGGTTAATTCAGATGTTTGAATGGCTGGAAGGCTGTCCTAAGTAAGTACTGTAATTTATTTCCATTGGGGACAAGAATGCTGTTTCTGAAATTGGAAGGAAAGGATGAGGAACCAGTGGCCCTCCAGATATTGGTGGACTACGACTCCCATCATTCCTGCCCACTGGCTATTCTGGATGAGGCTCATGGGAGCTGGAGTCCAAAAATATGTGGAAGACCAATCCTGTTTTAGAAGGATATGCTCCAACCAATGCTGTTATTGTTGTTACCTTATTATTATTATTATTATTATTATTATTATTATTATTATTAAAATACAGTTGGGGGGTCAGAGTGTAAAAGGCACACATACACAGCTTCACTGTTGATAAGTCCACCTAGGAAACCTTCCCAGCTCCTTAGTATAAAAACAGCCAAGACCTTGCTTTTAGAAGTGGTGTGCATTATGAAGATTTAAACCTACTACTACTACTACTACTACTACTACTACTACTACTACTATAAATATTACTACAGTTGTACCTTGGAAGCCAAACGCCTTGGCAATCATACATTTTGGCTCCCAAACACCACAAACCCGGAAGCGAGTGTTCCGGTTTGCGAACGTTCTTTGGAACCCGAACGTCCAGCGTGGCTTCCGATTGGCTGCAGGAAGCTTCCTGCAGCCAATCGGAAACCACACCTTGGTTTTCAAATATTTTGGAAGTCGATTTCGAGGCACGACTGTTTTATTTTGTACTACAACTACTATGGATGACAATGACGATGATGCACTTGTTTGATTTGCAGTGCTGCTGCTATGAATGTCAACTGACTGCCCATTATAATGGTTTATTTAATTGACCATTTAATATGCCAGTTTAATGGTTTATGATTGCTGACCTGGTTTTATCATTGCAAGAGGCCTGTGAGGTAGCTTAAGCTGAAAGATAATGAGTGGCTAAAAATCACCCAGCGAGTGTCATGGCTGAGTAGGGCCTTGAACCCAGATCACCCCAGTTCCAAATGCAGCTTTCTTTTCACAATGTAACCATGGCTCTCATTGTACCTTTCTGTTACATTAGCCTTGGGGAACTGGAGGGTGGGAATAAAATAACTGGGGTGGTTTTTTTTGGGGGGGGGGAGACTCTTTTGAAAAACACCTGATCATTTCCTGCTCCCGGACATTGTGGACTACAGTTTCTTGCTATAGAGAAAGACAGAGAGTTGTATTCAAGTGTGTCCTACTCAGAGTAGAACCATTGGAATTAAACATTATAATCATATCCATTAACTTCAGCGAATCTACTCTGAATAAGACTAGCATTGAATAACACCCAAAAAGATGATGCAAGTGGCACAGTGGTCTAACCCACTGAGCCTCTTGGACTTGCTGATCGGAAGGGCAGCAGTTCAAATCCACACAATAGGGTGAGCTCCCAGCTTCTGCCAAGCTAGCAGTTTGAAAGCACACCAGTGCAAGTAGATAAACAGGTACCGCTGCGGTGGGAAGGTAAATGGCGTTTCCATGCGCTCTGGTTTCTATCACGGTGTTCCATTGCACCAGAAGCGGTTTAGACATGCTGGCCACATGACCCGGAAAGCTGTCTGTGGACAAATGCCGGCTCCCTGTGCCTGAAAAGCGAGATAAGTGCTGCACCCCATAGTCACCTTTGACTGGACTTAACCACCCAGGGGTCCTTTTTACCTTTTACCTACCATCCAAAATAACCATGGTGGGGGTGGTTGCTGAGTGATCAGTGGACCATAAGCACATGAAATGAGCACACCTGAGAACAAGAAGAATTTTTTTTTTGCAAAACTGTCCTCACACACAGCATCCTGGCAAGCTGCTTATTAAAAACTGCTGGGCAGGAAATCTACTAGAGGCTACAAAGTTGCCAAGTTTGCAAGAACCCAACTCTTGTTGAATAAGCATGTGAAACTTCATGAAGACACACATCACTGTTTCCAGCCTGACAATACTCGTGATAAGTGAGCGAGCGAGAGAGCGAGCGCAAGATTTCTTTTTGATGGAGTCTTGAGGGACAAGCTCAGCTCTGTTCCAGTGTCATCCACGGCCTTATTCTTATCCCCCTACTTTTATGGCTGACTTCACATTGAGCCACTTCAGTCACCAGAGATATCGTTCAGAAAAGCGCCTGCCAGCCTTTCGCTCTCAGTCTGAGCTGGCCTTGTCTTCGAATCCCCATGTTTTGATTCTTTTAGTGGGTGGATTCCTAAAGAGTTATTAAAAAAGAAAACAAAGAGGTGGTGAAATTCAGCACCCCCCTACTTCAGCCCTTTCCTTTTGCACACTAATAAAATTAATTGGCTTTTTTTCTTTTTCTTT
>JAXCMG010000075.1:1013288-1031541 GCA_034642415.1 Podarcis siculus | reverse complement strand
TTTTTAATATTTTTTTTTTTTTTTTTTTTTTTTTTTTTTTTTTTTTTGGAGAGCAGGCATGCAGCTGCTATGGAAAAAGAAAAAATTAAAGGAAATAGGTTTTCGGAAGCCGAGCACAGAATAGTATTTTCATTGCCTGAAACATTTTATCTCTTTCTGTATATGCATGCGTGTGTGTGCCCCTCTAAGAAATCAAACTCAACTGTTAATCAAAATACGTTTGGTTCTGACAGATGCAATTCTCCCATTGACACCCCCTCTAAGACTCTTGTATTTTTAGTCCTCGACCTTAGGTTCTCTCGCAATCATTTCTCATTTACAGAAGAAGTTATAAAAGAAGTAATTAGCCAGCAGCCTGAGGTTATGCCTATTCTTTCACAGAAGGAGGAGGGGGGTGGAAATACT
Organism: Podarcis siculus; assembly: GCA_034642415.1. Classification (NCBI taxonomy): domain Eukaryota; kingdom Metazoa; phylum Chordata; class Lepidosauria; order Squamata; family Lacertidae; genus Podarcis; species Podarcis siculus. Next base: position 1,031,136 of record JAXCMG010000075.1, on the reverse strand, counting down.
GTAGTCAACATTCAAACTAAGCAGAAGGGATGGACTTTCAAATGGGGAAAAGGTTGCTTTTGCTCACCCCATCAGCAGTATTGCAATCACAGACCTTAACCAGCCACAGTTCATTTGGTATAAAATAGTTCAAGCAATTCCAATCCATATTCAAAACGTGCAGATGCTCAGACCGGTATTTGTTAAAAACAACAACCACCAAACCACAAACAGCTAGCGCGAAAAGGAGAACTACAAACCTCCTGAACAAAGCCACTAATTTCCATTGAGTACCGAAACCTAAAATGTCATAACCGATCTCACAAAAGGCCCTGATTGCTCTTCTTTTTGTTACTTTATAGCTTGCTAATTTGCCTGGTGCAATCAAGTGCAACTAAGCCGGCAATCCTCAAACCAGTTAAAAGAGAATTTATGCTGCTTTATTCCAATCCTGTATCCACTTCAGTGGTTCACAGGTAAATCACGCTCTCTACTTAGCAAGCCAGAATCTAGATCTTCCTTACTCTTCCGACATCTCAGGGAGTATTAGGGATTTCCCGCTGTTGAAAGCTTTATATACCCAGAGAGCGGACCCAAGTGAAACCTGCAGGCCCGTGTTGAGACCTCCCCCCGGGAGTGGCCCGCCCCCTTGCCTGTTCATGATTGGGCCAATTGTGTGAGTGGTCAAAATACACTCTCCGGGCAGCAAGCTCAGCCCAGAGACCGCTTTTGATGCCTGGGAAGCAGCCCAAGGCGCCTCCATCGTTTGGGAAGAGAACCAGCCCACAACAGTGCCCACTAAGGAGGGTTACTACTTTGTTTGTTACTACTGAAAGCCAGGAGGGGCCATCTTCTCCATTCTCTGCACCGTGATTCAGGGGCTCCCTCCTCCTATAGTTGCTCATCTACAATACTGCCAGTAGTAGAGATGGCTACACACTGAGGTAACTTTTAAAGAGGGTTACACAAATGCATGGGACGTGGGTGGCGCTGTGGGTTAAACCATAGAGCCTAGGACTTGCTGATCAGAAGGTTGGCGGTTTGAATCCCCGCGACGGGGTGAGCTCCCGTTGCTTGGTCCCTGCTCCTGCCAACCTAGCAGTTCGAAAGCACGTCAAAGTGCAAGTAGATAAATAGGTACCGCTCCGGCGGGAAGGTAAACGGCGTTTCCGTTCACTGCTCTGGTTCCTCCAGAAGTGGCTTAGTCATGCTGGCCCCATGACCCGGAAGCTGTATGCCGGCTCCCTCGGCCAATAAAGCGAGATGAGTGCCGCAACCCCAGAGTCGGTCACGACTGGACCTAATGGTCAGGGGTCCCTTTACCTTTACCTTTACACAAATGCATGGAGGCAGAGGCTATTAACTGCTCCTAACCATGGCATCTACCTTTATTGTTGGAGGCAATGTACCAAGAACAAGATGCCAGATTAAGTGGGCCATTGGCCTGATGCAGCCAGACTCTTATTACCGTATTTTTCTCTCTATAAGATGCACCAGACCATAAGACACACCTAGTTTTTGGAGGAGGAAAACAAGAAAAAAAATATTCTGAATCCCAGAAGCCAGAACAACAAGAGGGATTCCTGCGCAGCAATCCCTCTCACTGTTCTGGCTTCTGGGATAGCCACGCGAAACTTCTTCAGGGCAGCGGGATGAAGGCTCCCCCTGCCCTGAAGAGGCTTCGCATGGCTAAGCCAGAAGCTAGAACAGCAAGAGGGAGCACTGCACAGCAATTCCTCTTGCTGTTCTGACTTCTGGGATAGCTGCGCAGCCTGCATTCGCTCCATAAGACACGCACACATTTCCCCTTACTTTTTAGGAGCGAAAAAGCGAGTCTTATAGAGCGAAAAATACGGTATATTCCTACGGTTCTCTCTAGCAATAAGAACTTATAGTAGCGCTGCACCCAAAATGACTTTTGCATTTTTTTCTACCTTTTCCCATCTGTTAATTAGAAAGGAAATTGCATTTGAAAATTATCAAGTGGCGGGGGGATGGTGAAATTCTTCAAGGGTGGAAATGGTTCTTGCTACTGCTGCTGCACTTACTTTACTTTTTAAGGGGGGGGGTCCCTTCTTTCATTCCGCAAATCATCTTTTTCTGCTCTGCATTCTGCAGATCTCCTGCATGCTCACAGTTCTTGACCTCCGTTGGGTTATATCCTGTAATTGCAGGGAGCCAGGGAAGTCCTACCATGCTCCTGACAGCTGTTCATTATTTTATTTTATTTTTCAAGAGAAGACTTTTTACTTTTTTATAAATCACTCTGGGTGGCGTGGGTCAGGTCAGTTCACAATGGAATCCCAAATTTCTCAAGCATTCTGACACAGATGGCTCTGAGACTCCTACAATACTTTATGTGCAGAAATGACAGGGAATGTGGGTGGGCTTCTGGTACTTCTGGGTTCGGCGTGGTGCGCAACCCAAAAACGCATAACCTGAAGCGTCTGTAACCCAAGGTACTACTGTACTGATTATTTTTCAATGAGCGAGGGGCGTTGGCTTGAATGGGCTGTTGTGATTTTCTAAAAATATCAAAAATATTTCTTCATTTATTGCTAGGAGACAATAGTTTCTTCTTCTATTGCCCTCATCCCACCTCCTTAAAAAATGGTATTCAGTGGCATATTGGCTTTGATCCTAATGGCCCATGTAGCCATCATGAGTAGCAGGTGTTTGACTAAAGCTAACAAACACCGAAGTCCTGTTTACACCTTCTTTACTCTGAAGTAAATCTCACTGATTCCAATGGGGCTCCCCCCCCCCCCCCGGGTAAGCATGCAGCCTCAATTCTGTTATGGAATTCTATTGATCTAGAGCAGAACTCGGACATATAGTTAGCAGAGTAAAAACTTAAACAGGATTCCCAAAAAATAGACCAGAGGCAATTGTATTTCATCCAGCAGAGCTTTGCTGCTACTGAAGGCAAATGACTATAATGGTCACAAGTCCAATATATTCAGGATTGGCACTGTCCATAAGAAATCCAGTTGCAGCAGACTTAACATACACTTACAATAACTTATAATTAGTTTAAACTTTAACACTAAGGATACTATGCACAGAACACCACACCAGAAGGAAAGAGAGCTAGAAAAGAGTGAAACCCAGGCTCCTTCTGGCCTTACTGTTATAGTCGGCATGACCTTGACAGAAGAGATAAGAGAACCAGTTTAAGCCAGCTACTGTATTCAGCTTCTCTGAAGGAATAACCCAAGAATAACCCAAACATCATGAACCTTCTGCTTGTTTCTTTCACACACATAAGCTTCCAGAACCCTCTTGAATCAATTAGAGTAGGAAAGATATCTACACATCAGATCAATACTTTCTATACTAAGAAATGCAAACTGACACACCCAACATTTTCCTTACAAAGCCCCCAGAGAGAGGTGTTTCTTTTATTCTTCAAATGCAAGTTGCATCCTGGTTTGTTTTTGACATTTAAAACCATTTTAGAAATGCAGGATTTACTGTTAAAAAAATAATAATAATTCCAAACCTTCAAATGCGTCTCGCAATTTTCCCCTCTCACATTATCACCCACACAAGGAAGGCATTTGTATATATGCATACATTTCAAAAAGCCTCATTCGCTTTGCCAAGGCTATTTTTCGTTTTTAACCATATAGATATGTGGGCTGTGTGAGGTTCCAGTAAGAAGCATGATTATCCCATGTGGACATATGGAATGGACCACTAACTGCTATAAAAGCAGCCTTCAGTTGCAGAAGGCATCACTTTGCCATTAATAAACACTGAGTGGCTGGAAAGACTCTGATACCTTGTTTAGTAACCCAACTTGCTACATAAATTGTTGTAACAAATGGAGAGAGGTTATAGGGCTTGTGTCAGCTCTGTGACATCCCTCTCCATGGAATGGGCACTATCTTGAACGGAAGGTTTTAAGATTTAGACACTGAACAGAAATCGACATTACCGAGAGACATTCAGCATCAGTCAAGGACAGGTTCACACAATCAGTTTGCTTTGCTGCCTGAAACCATTCCTATGTACATGACTGGAAAAAAATGCATGCAGGTAAAAAGGTAAAGGTAAAGGACCCCTGGACGGTTAAGTCCAGTCAAAGGTGACTATGGGGTTGTGGTGCTCATCTCACTTTCAGGCCGAGGGAGCTGGCGTTTGTCCACAGACAGCTTTCCGGGTCATGTGGCCAGCATGACTAAACCACTTCTGGCGCAACAGAAAACCACCATGACGGAAACCAGAGCGCATGGAAATGCCGTTTACCTTCCTGCCACAGCAGTTCCTATTTGTCTACTTGCACTGGCATGCCTTCGAACTGCTAGGTTGGCAGGAGCAGGGACTGAGCAATAGGAGCTCACCCCGTCGTGGGGATTCAAACCACCGACCCTTCTGTTCGGCAAGCCCAAGAGGCATTAGCGGTTTAGACCACAGCACCACCCGTGTCCCATAAAAATGCATGCATATATTGTATGACGCAAGAATGCACATTCACCCTGTGGCAACTCTCGCATCATCAGTGACTCCCAAAGCATTACTGTGATTACAGACGTTGACATGCCTCATAAGGAGAATTAATTTGCGTGTGTGTGTGTGTGTGTGTGTGTGTGTTTTACATGGCAGCACACACAAGGGCCTTGTCAATTTCAGCTTCCCATTTGTGGAATGTGCTTTCCTCATGCATTTCACTACCTCTGACCCTGATGCGATTTCAATGCCAGTTAAGAATCTTTTTGATAATAATAATGTCCAGCTTTTGGCTCAAATGATGTGTGAAGCATGAGGGCATGTCCTTGCTACAATTGCTCCTTTTCTGCATGTAAACAATAATGGAGTATTAAGGATATTCTATGTTCTTGATTTTGGTACGTTGTACACTTATATGTAAAGGTAAAGGTAAAGGGACCCCTGACCATTAGATGCAGTCGTGGCCGACTCTGGGGTTGTGGCGCTCATCTCACTTTATTGGCCAAGGGAGCCGGCTTACAGCTTCCGGGTCATGTGGCCAGCATGACTAAGGCACTTCTGGCGAACCAGAGCAGCGCACGGAAACGCCGTTTACCCTCCCGCCGGAGCGGTACCTATTTATCTACTTGCACTTTGATGTCCTTTTGAACTGCTAGGTGGGCAGGAGCAAGGACCGAGCAACAGGAGCTCACCCTGTTGTGGGGATTTGAACCGCCGACCTTCTGATCGGCAAGTCCTAGGCTCTGTGGTTTAACCCACAGTGCCACCCGCATCCCACACTTATCTGGGGGATTTTTAAAATGAAGAGCAGGCTAAAGAAACATTAAATCTTAGATCCGTAGAGTTGGAAGGGACCCTGTGGGTCATCTAGTCCAACCCCCTGCAATGCAGGAATATGCAGCTGGATCAAACCTGCAACCTTGGTGTTACCAGCACCATGCTCTAGCCCAGGGGTCAGCAACCTTTTTCAGCCATGGGCCAGTCCACTGTCCCTCAGACCATGTGGTGGGCCAGACTGTATTTTGAAAAAGAAAAAGAGATGAACGAATTCCTATGCCCCACAAATAACCCAGAGATGCATTTTAAATAAAAGCACACATTCTACTCATGTAAAAACACACTGATTCCCGGACCGTCCGCGGGCCGGATTGAGAAGGCGATTGGGCTGCATCTGGCCTCCGGGCCTTAGGTTGCCTGCCCCTGCTGTAGCCAACTGAGCTACCCCGGAGTGCCAAAACGAATACATCCATAAATAAAAGGAAGTATCCAAATCCCAGCTCATAAGAGTTTTCACTGCTTTTCCCTCTTCATGACTGTTGAAGGCATTCAGCAATCCATGGTACATCCTTTGATCTGCGGGCGCTGTCCATGGTTGCTGATTCTATCTAGGGATTGAGAAAGCACTCCTGAGTCAAACTAACACCTTCATGTCTTTTTAAATACCAGCTTGACATCTCGGAACACCTTTATCCATTTCTGGAATCAGACGGCCATTTTTATTTTTTATTTGTGTGTGTATGTGTGAAATGTTGATGTGGCTGGTTAGGTGACTGCTTCCTTCAGTTTCCTATACATAGAAGTCTTGATGCTGGCCTGGACTTCAGCTACTTATTGCATTGTAGCATTTGCAGAAAATAAATTGGTGAGAGTCCCTTATTTCAGATTCATCTGCCCGAGGAAAGGTGCATCTTGGTTGTCAGAAAGAGAGGAATGGCAAAAGGAGGACCTGGAAGGGACACGGGTGGTGCTGTGGTCTAAATCACAGAGCCTCTTGGGCTTGCCGATCAGAAGGTTGGCAGTTTGAATCCCCGCGACAGAGAGAGCTCCTGTTGCTCTGTTCCAGCTCCTGCCAACCTAGCAGTTTGAAAGCACACCAGTGCAAGTAGATAAATAGGTACGGGAAGGTGGGAAGGTAAACAGCATTTCCATGCATTCTGGCTTCTGTCACAGTGTCCTGTTGTGTCAGAAGCGGTTTAGTCATGCTGGCCACATGACTCGGAAAGTTATCTGCGTACAAACATCAGCTCCCTTGGCCTGAAAGTGAGATGAGCGCCACAACCCCATAGTTGCCTTTGACTGTCCAGGGGTCCTTTATCTTCTTTTTACCTTTAGAACTAAGGAGATTAAAAGGTTTTGAAAATAAAACAGGAGAAGGAAAAAAAATATGTGCTCTAAAGGAGTGGGAGAAACAGCACCTCTTAAGAACCCCAGTCATCTTTATAACCAGTTGTCTAAATAACTCACTCATCAATTACAGTTCTGAGGTCACTCACTGGCTGAAAAAATTGAGTGGCAGGACAAGGTAAAATGGCATATCTTGCAGAAATAACCTAAAGGGTGCCTGCACATTTTACTTATAACCCTCCTTGTAGTAGGGCCACACACACACACACACACACACACACACACACAATGATTTTCTTCTGCAAAAAGGTGGGGGAATAGTAATAATAATAATAATAATAATAATAATAATAATAATAATATTATTTATACACCGCCCATCTGGCTGGGTTTCCCCAGCCACTCTGGGCAGCTTCTATCAGAATATAAAAACATAATGTTTGTTTGTTATGTATTGTGGGCCCTGTTGCAGTGGCACCCACCCACCCTTGGCAATGGCGAAAAGTAAGATGTGATTAATAAACTCAAGCAGACAATGATCTGAATTAGAAATGGCCACAACTTTATTGATTACAGATATAGGCGGATTTTTGGCTCAGGCATTGGGTGTATATCCATTCCAGTCCCCTCCCCCTTGACAGAAAATATAATTATTTAATTTTGAAAAGGTAAGGGAGCTCAGTTTCCTCCTCAACAAACCTGTGTGTGTGTGTGTGTGCTTATACATTTATCTATCAATCAATGAATTCCACTATTATTAATCCAGCCATGGTTTGAGAAATGTTGTGGATAATCAGGGGTATATTTCTGCATGCATAATTCTGTAATGTCTGCCTATGAACGCTTTCCAAGAACCCGATTGTGGTCTTTACCTTTTCCTTGCACTCGTCACACCTGCCACAAGTATTGAGTCCAAAAGTACGTGGGCAGGTGGAAGGGAAGGAGATCTGCAATCTAATGTTCCATGCTTGCTAAGGCTAGGAAGACTATTTCTTTCCAAATGTCCTTTCCTCTGTTGCTGTAAAAAGCTAATAAATAGTAATAATACTAAAATATGGCTCGAATCCATAAGGCAGCTCTGTTTGTTAAATATTTACAAGCCGAATAAACATTGCACAGACAATTTAAATTAAGCAGAGAACTAACCTACTTTCCCTGCTACAAATGTCTGACCGAACTCCAATAAATTCTGCATATCTGTAAACTGTGACCCTTTGCCCTTCACATTTACCCAACAGATATTCAGTTCTGTATATTCCTGCTCTTAAGAATGTATGCTGAACAGGGAAAACTCCCACGCTGAATTCAAAAGTAGTAAACTTCGGAAGGGAAATCCAGAAGATTTCATGTGAGCAGGGGTACAATTAACAAAATCAGCAAAAAAGGAACACACATACTGTGAGTAAACCAATATACAGAGTGATATGGCCTACTATTTGCATATGAGTCTGCATTGTGAAGTCTCACATTGTGAATCTTTGGTCACGTTGAAGCAACAATGTTTACATTGTATTCAGCTGTATATCCATGTGGAATACCACTGTGTCACTGACACTAATGGTGATACAATGCCTTTTGCTGAAAAGCTGCACCTCAAGTTCCTGTCTGGATTTTATTCAATATTAATAAAATACATTATAGAAATTAATGTATGTGTGCGTGTTGTATATATATTGTATATCCAGCTCTGAGGGCCTTCTGCAAACCCTCCAAGTGTCCCTAATTTCCAGGGATAGCCCTGATTTAGAGAAGGCGTCCCAGTTTCTGATTTGATCCTGGAATGTTCCACAGTTCCTTAAGGTAAAAGTAAAGGGACCCCTGACCATTAGGTCCAGTCGTGGCCGACTCTGGGGTTGCGGTGCTCATCTCGCTTTATTGGCCAAGGGAGCCGGCGTACAGCTTCTGGGTCATGTGGCCAGCATGACTAAGCCACTTCTGGCGAACCAGAGCAGCGCATGGAAACGCCATTTACCTTCACGCCGGAGCAGTACCTATTTATCTACTTGCACTTTGACGTGCTTTCGAACTGCTAGGTTGGCAGGAGCTGGGACTGAGCAATGGGAGGTCACCCCGTCGCAGGAATTCAAACTGCTGACATTCTGATCGGCAAGTCCTAGGCTCTGTGGTTTAACCCACAATGCCACCCACGTCCCTCACTGTTCCTTAGGATGTCCCTATTTTCATTGAAGAAGTGTTGGAGGGTATGGAGTTATCCGACCTCTGAGCCGTCTGCAGGCAATCCTGTATAGGGAAGATTTTTTTTTAATGTTTGATGTTTAATTATGTTTTTATATATGTTGGAAGCCCCCCAGAGTGGCTGGGGCAACCCAGTAAGATGTGTGGGGTATAACTAGTAAAATTATCGTTATGGAATGGGACATTTTCATTGGAGAAATGTTGGAGGGTATGCTTCTGGTGGTTCCCTCGTTGCGATAAGTGAGGTTATGGGGAATCAGGCAGAGGGCCTTCTCGGTAGCGGCGCCCGCCCTGTGGAATGCCCTCCCATTAGATGTCAAGGAAATAAACAACTATCAGACTTTTAGAAGACATCTGAAGGCAGCTCTATATAGAGAAGTTTTTAATGTTTGATGTTTTAATGTGGTTTTATAATTGTTGGAAGCTGCCCAGAGTGGCTAGGGCAGGCTTCCTCAAACTCAGCCCTCCCGATGTTTTTGGCCTACAACTCCCATGATCCCTAGCTAGCAGGACCAGTGGTCAGGGATGATGGGAACTGTAGTCTTGAAACATCTGGAGGGCTGAGATTGAGGAAGCCTGGGCTAGGGCAACCCAGTCAGATGGGTGGGGTACAAACAATAAATTATTATTAACATCAGCCAGGATGCTGGTGTGAAACTTTATTGTCTCTGAAACAGAATGGCCACAGCAAATCCTCCCATAGATTAAACCATAGAATGGCACTATCCGTATGGTTGCACTGCAGGCAAAATGAGATCAAAATAAAGTGATAATCAAAGGAGAGAATAATTGCATGCAAATTCCAATTGGCTGGCCACATTCGGCTGTCAAGAACTCACAGCACAACACCACAAGCCGAGTGAGATAATCAGAAATCAAAAGAGATGACGCTTCATATTTGCGATGCCGACGACATGTGAGGGGACAGCAGCCAATTCTTTCATGTCCCGGCATATGTATCACAGAATGAAGGTTGAAATGCTTGGGAATAAGCCCAGAGTTCATAGCCTTGTCTCTACAAACATAACGTATGAGCTCTGCCACTTTCAAAACTCTGTTGATAAGATACGCTGTTCTGAAATGGCCATGAAGATTATCCCTTGGTACAATAAAATAATAATAATTTTTATTTATGCCTCACCCATCTCTGGGTGGCTCCCAACAGAATTAATAATAATAATAATAATAATAATAATAATAATAATAATAGCGATAAAACATCAGACATTAAAAACTTCCCTAAACAGGGCTGCCTTCAAATGTCTTCTAAAAGTCTGATAGTTGTTTATTTCCTTGACATCTAATGGGAAGGCGTTCCACAGGGTGGGTGCCGCTACCAAGAAGGCCCTCTGCCTGGTTCCCTGCAACCTCACTTCTCGCAGTGAGGGAACTGCCAGAAGCATACCCTCCAACATTTCTCCCATGAAAATAGGGAAGTCCCTTTCCATAAAGATAATTTTACTACAGTGGTACCTCGGGTTACAGACACTTCAGGTTACAGACTCCGCTAACCCAGAAATAGTACCTCAGGTTAAGAACTTTGCTTCAGGATGAGAACAGAAATCGCGCAGCAGTGATGGCGCAGCAGCAGCGGGAGGCCCCATTAGCTAAAGTGGTACCTCAGGTTAAGAACAGTTTCACGTTAAGAACGGACCTCCAGAACGAATTAAGTTCTTATTACTATTTATACCCCACACAGTGAGGGAACTGCCAGAAGGCCCTCGGCGATGGACCTCAGTGTCCGGAGAGAATGATAGGGGTGGAGACGCTCCTTCAGGTATACAGGACTGAGGCCATTTAGGGCTTTAAAAGTCAGCACCAACACTTTGAATTGTGCTTGGAAACGTACTGGGAGCCAATGTAGGTCTTTCAGGGCCAGTGTTACAAGCTAGGACTTGAGCAGATTCTACTCAAGGCCAGTAATAATCATGTTGCCAGCACTAGTCAACCCTAGCTGGCAGCGACTGCTGATCTCTGAGGGACATTGTTTGCAAAATGCACTCAGGTTTGCTTCTGTTTGGCGTTGTCCTCCCTGTATGTTGTGATTTCCCATTACCTTAGACAGGTGCACATTCACGCACCAAGTTGAAGTTAGTCAAAACAAAACACACTCCACCGGTTTATCAGTTATAGCAGTTGGGCCCAGAGGCTAACATCTGGTATTGTTCTTCACATTTCAACAACATTATGACCTCACTGATCATGACATTACAACTCGGGAGCTATAAAGCAGCCCAAAGAGCTACCTGCCATAATGAGGAATGAATGAGAGGAGAAATCAGCCTCCAGTTAAAAAAGAAATGTCCTCTGCAAACATACGTTTGTTTATGCACCGAACAAAGCCTTCAAGCTGACAAAAAACAGCACTGCTATGCTTTGAGATGCCAGGGGAATTGTGGGTGACTGGAAAAACAAAAACTAAGTCAATGTCAGAACTGGAATACTTATCTTGGGGACGGATTCAATACCCTGCTATGCCCAATGATTCACAATAAATGAGAATGCATTTCAAGAAAATAAGAGAAAAACTGTGATGAAATGTTATTGGGCAACAGAACTATAGTTTTGGAAGTGACCAGGACTCATCATTCAATGGCCAAACAAGTTCTCGTGGCTGGTACTGAAAATGGCACCTGCTTGTTTAGTTAAGAATCGTATAAAATCATAGAATTGTAGAGCTGGAACTGACACCAAAAGTCATCTAGTCCAACCCCCTATAATGCAGGAATCTCAGCTGAAGTGTCCATGGCAGATGACCATCCAGCCTCTGCTTAAAAGCCTCCCTCGAATGAGAGTCCGCAATCTCCTGAGGGCTGTTTGTCAAACAGCTCTTCCTGTCAGAAAGTTTTTCCTGATTTTTAGTTGGAATCTCCTTTCTTATAACTTGAAGCCATTGGGTTCAAGTCCTACCCCGCCAGAGCGGGAGGAAATAATCTTGTTCCCTCTTCCATGGGAGATCCCTGAAAATATTTAAATATGACTATCATTGTTATGTACTGAAGTTCTCACCCTGGGCCAGCAGGGGGATATTGTAGATAGTTATGCAAATAAGGGATCGAAAGTGACGTTCAGTGATTGATAGTTTTAGAAAGTTGTTACAATTATGTGTACTGGAGCTCTATATAAGCAGGCTGACTGAACCCTTCAGCTCAGTTCTGTTCTGGCCTCTGAATAAACAAGAGCTGTTTGAAGAATCGCTGTGTCGTCTGATATGTTCACCACAACTTAACAATCATATCTTCTCTCAGTCCACTCTTTTCCAGGCTACACATACCCAACTCCCTCAACTGTTCCTCATAAGGCTTGGTTTCCAGACCCTTGATTGCCCTCCTCTGCACACGTTCCAGCCTGTTGACATCCTTCTTAAATTGTGGCACCCAGAACTGGACATTTACTCCAGGTGTGGTATGACCAAGGCAGAATAGACTGGTACTATTATTTCCCTTGTTCTGGACTTCCAGCAGGACTATTCTTTACATACCCAACCTCCCATTTTATCCTTACAAGAACCTTGCAAGGTAGGTCCGCTGAGAGGCAGTAACCCTTCTTATGTTCCAAAAAGCAATACCCAGATTCCAGGCAACCCCCTCAAGAGACTGAGATCATTTTGCCGTAGTCAAACCACACCTTGAGTATTGAGTCCAGTTCTGAGCACCACAAATTAAGAAGGATATGGGCCAAAAAGACCCATAAATGCCGTGCAAAGGAATTAAAGTGGACTTGTCTGCTGAAGGCTTTAAGTTGCTTGCCTGCTGATTTGCTTGGTAAGAGAAAAGAGAATATTGTGGGTGTTGCTTAGCACAAGTAACTAAGAATATTTTGCCTCTTGTTTGGAGGAAATCATTGAGGCCTATACCAAAGGAAGTTACCTGTTGATTAATCTCTAATGTGAACATTGTGCTAGACTCTAGTCCAGGCATCCCCATACTCGGCCCTCCAGATCTTTTGGGACTACAACTCCCATCATCCCTAGCTAACAGGACCAGTGGTCAGGGATGATGGGAATTGTAGTCTCAAAACATCTGGAGGGCCAAGTTTGGGGATGCCTGGACTAGTCCATTGTAAGTTAGTGAACAGCAAATTCTGCTAAACTGAGTAGGACAAATTTCTCCCGATTCTTGTCATCCCCGTGAACTTTAATAGGACTTGATTGCAACCAACCTGAGTTCAATTGTCAATTTAGACTCTCCTTTCACCTAAATTCAAAGTATTGTGATTCCTTGTTTATTTTAAACCAACTCCATTCCACTCCCCCAAGTACGCATGTTAGCAAAGACTTCCCTATGCTGCTAGTGCTGTGTTTAAAATGCAATTAGATCCCAGTGGGAGATTGCCAAAATATACCAGAAACCATGTTGCGCAAGTATCTGCCTCGTTCTATTTTGAGACGTCTTCACAATATCACCTTGTAGCAACAGCTGTTGAGAGAGATGGGATTGGTGCGAATTCCGCTTCTATTGCTTGGCAAGCTTAAAAGTTGTAATACATTTTCAGTTCATTTTAGGTTCAGGTATCCCCATGAGCAATTTCCCTCATGTTCATTAAAAAAAAAAGGAATGAGATACGAAGATTACACAACAGAGATTTGGAAGCAAAATGCAAGCAGTTCTCGGCTGGAACCCGCAACTGAAGTTTTACTGCAAAAGGGTTGTGCTGATCTTCTATCAGCTGTTAAATTAGCCAGAATAAACATCCCGAGGTGCAAGCCTAATGCCAAGCCAAGCCGCACACTTTGCAGCAGACAAGGAGGTTGGCAGTAGTCCTGAGTACAGGCCTCCACAAACAAGCCCTAATTCAGGACCAATGTAGCTTGCTATCTCTGCCATGATAAGAGCCAAGCCTAGCTTAAGTTACTGTACTTGGTAGTCCTTAAGGGAAACTATTGTTTTGCAATAAGCAGTGTAAGGTAAAGGTAAAGGGACCCCTGACCATTAGGTTTAGTCGTGACCAACTCTGGGGTTGTGGCGCTCATCTTGCTTTACTGGCTGAGGGAGCCTGCGTACAGCTTCCGTGTCATGTGGCCAGCATGACAGCCGCTTCTGGCGAACCAGAGCAGCTCACGGAAATGCCGTTTACCTTCCCGCCAGAGCAGTACCTATTTATCTACTTGCACTTTGACATGCTTTCGAACTGCTAGGTTGGCAGGAGCAGGGACTGAGCAACGGGAGCTCACTCCGTCGCAGGGATTAGAACCGCCGACCTTCTGATCGGCAAGTCCTAGGCTCTGTGGTTTAACCCACAATGCCACCCACGTCCCTTGTATTAAGCAGTGTATGCATGAGAAATTGGTCAAGCTGAAACATTCAATAGTGGAGCGAGCACTTCTCACGCCAACGCTCTCAGACTGAATTCTCAGCATCACCGGTAGGACTAAGAAAGAGTTTGTGAATGCTGAAGAGCTGCTACCAGTTCATGGTAAGTGGACAATACTGGATAAAGGTCTGTTTCAGTATAAAGCATCTTCCTTTGTTGTGACCGCTGTAAACATTGCAGTTTGGACAAGTTGATGCTGTCCAATGAAAATATAATTTTTATTAAATTTTCTGTTTTACACTTTAGAGAATGGGTAGGCACACTAAGGCCCGGGGCCCGGATCCAGCCCAATCACCTTCTAAATCTGGCCCGTGGATGGTCTGGGAATCAGCGTGTTTTTACAAGAGTAGAATGTGTCCTTTATTTAAAATGCATCTCTGGGTTATTTGAGAGGCATAGAAATCTGTTCATTTTTTCTTCTTCAAAATATAGTCAAAAATATGTCCCCCAAGGTCTGAGGGACAGTGGACTGGCCCCCTGCTGAAAAAGTTTGCTGACCCCTGCTTTAGAATATTCATTTAAACAACTTTAAAATGTCAATGATTTCCCTTCTTCTCTTTCCATGGTTCATTTTGCATATCATAAATCCCTGCATATTTTATATAAACTAAACCATTCAGTATTCCATTGTTACGTCCAACAAAACTTGTTTACACGGTTGAATTTATCTGAGCCAGTGTGGTGTAGTGGTTAAGAGTGGTGGACTAGTAATCTGGGGAACTGGGTTCGCTTCCCCGCTCCTCCACCTGCAGCTGCTGGGTGACCTTGGGCCAGTCACACTTCTCTGAAGTCTCTCAGCCCCACTCACCTCACAGAGTGTTTGTTGTGGGGGAGGAAGGGAAAGGAGAATGTTAGCCGCTTTGAGACTCCTTAAAGGGAGTGAAAGGCGGGATATCAAATCCAAACTCTTCTTCTTCTCCTTCTTAGTGCTGTCAATGTTTTCACGTGTACGCAATTCCCCCCCCCATATATTCAATAAACATTCCCCAATCTTCTTTAAACGTATGTCCTTCTTGTTCTCTTATTCTATATGTTAGGTCTGCAAGCTGCACCTATTCCATCAGTTTAAGTTCCCACAAGTTGATGTTGTTTCTAATCAGGAGTGCTCTTCTTGTGAGGTTTGGGGGAGGCAAGGATGTGCGGATCCTGCTGGCCCACGTGGATGAGCATGGATGTTGTTTTCTATCATTTTCATTGTGTTTTTATATTTGGGTTGTTATTTTGCATTCTACTCTACATTTTAAGGCGAACTACCTTGAGCACCATTTGACAGAAAAGTGGGATGCCAGGGATGCTTATGAAATTCTCCCTGTTAAAATTTTACTTCTGGATTTTAGTGTTCTGAATTACATTGGCTCCCCAATCCTGAATTGCCACTAGGGATGGAAGGATCTGTCAGTTTAGGCTATCTCAGTTTCTTGTTTTTCCCTTCTTAAATTCAGCTCTCTACATTTCTGCAGCAATTTTCATTAAAAAAAATAAATTCTCATGGATATTCATTGGCATTTTAGTGCAAACTTCTAATAGACACATTTTTTAATGCCGTTTCAACTAACGTAACATATTTGCGGAAGCCATTTCCATAATATAATATAGTTTTGTATGCAATTCTCACAAATATATTTATTTTTACTCAGACCTTCCCCTAAAACCTACATGTCCCTAATATTCCCTAACATAAAACATTGTTTGCTTGGAGAATTACATTGTGATAAATGTGAATTTCAAAGGGTGTGTTTTGATTCACGTATTGTTTTTTAAAAAACACAGATCTGATACATTTGCAAACTGAATCCAGTTTATCCCCTCTCCCTACCTGCCACTTAGCCATTTTTCCTTTCTAGATTTTGTCAGGATCGATAGCATATCAGTTAGCACAGGAGGCTTCTTTATAGGTGCCTATAATTCCCTCATGGTATGCCTGTAACAAGAGAGGGTGTGGGATTTTTCTCTCCCCCCCCCCCCCCGCCATGGTCTGCCATCAGCCAGCTGCACCCTGCAAATGTTTACTAATGTGAACTCAGTAGATGCTCACACCTTGGCACTCAATAGAATTTATCATCTTCCCCATAAACTGTCTCACACTGGGACACCAAAAACTGTCTGATAATGGAAAGGATCCGTCTAATAGTGTTGAGAAGATATATCACACTATCACGTCCTTCTTTAGTGAGGGGTGAAACACCTGTGGCTCGCATTGCCTTTGCCTCAGAAATAAGTCGAGGTACTTCTCTGAATGTGGGGATATTTAGCTCAGCTTATTTCTGAGCCAAAGTCAAATTTGCTGCCCTCCCCAAAAGCTCCTAAAACTGTTTTCTAATCTGCTAGCCCCCTCCCTGTTCAGTCACCATTTACCTGATGGAACAGGGGCAAGAGCAGTAGAGTTTCAGCTGCAGGGAGTGAGAAGGCAAGAGGTGACTTTCCCCCAACCTTGTGGGATGTAATCCACTGGGAGTAGTCAAATACAACATTCCTTGTTTTCCTAGAGTGGACATGCAGGGGGATGTTTGGTCTAGCCAGTCGAAATTTCCTGTTTCTTCCAAGGCTGGAGCATCCTTCCTTTGCATGTGACTAGAGGTGGGCGTGACCTTACCTGTCCAGGTAACGAAAGGACAAGTCACGTAGCACTCTCTCTCTCTTTTGACTTCCTTCTTCGTTGGACCAGCTTTTTATCTA
The DNA here is from genome assembly GCA_034642415.1 of Podarcis siculus. Classification (NCBI taxonomy): domain Eukaryota; kingdom Metazoa; phylum Chordata; class Lepidosauria; order Squamata; family Lacertidae; genus Podarcis; species Podarcis siculus. The sequence continues at coordinate 1,014,396 of JAXCMG010000075.1, read as the reverse complement.
GGGACTGCTATGCTATCTTACAGATAGCATAAGCACTGGGATTATTCCAACATATGGGGTAGATCCACGTGTACATATTTGTAACTAAGTCTGCCTTCAGGTATCCAACTATGAACTGATGTGAGTAAACTTCTTTTATTGACTTTAAATAAGATTGCCGTGTCTTTATTCTTTTAAGAGGGCTCCTGCCAACCTAGCAGTTCGAAACCACGTCAAAAGTGCAAGTAGATAAATAGGTTCCGCCCCGGCGGGAAGGTAAATGGCGTTTCCGTGCACTGCTCTGGTTCGCCAGAAGCAGCTTAGTCATGCTGGCCACATGACCCGGAAGCTGTACGCCGGCTCCCTCGGCCAATAAAGCGAGATAAGCCCTGCAACCCCAGAGTCGGCCACAACTGGACCTAATGGTCAGGGGTCCCTTTACCTTTAAAGGGAATTTACCAGGAATATACAATTCAATCTGACACAGACTGAATTGCATAATAGTGAGAGGCTTACACAAGCCTGCAACCAGCTATCTGCTGTGCGTGAGAAGGGGAATGTAAACTCTGCTAAGTAAGGAACTTGCTAGCGCAAGTTAGAAAGGATATTAATAAACAATATATCCTCTCCTGCCATCCTGAACATTCCCACAACCCTCACCAACAGGACCAAAGGCCTCAGTGGCCATGGGAAATATAATTTTCCAAAGGCCTATTGCCATTGAAATAGTCCTCCCAAGACTCAATTTGGGCCTTTCCTCCAGCTGCACTGCAGTATTACAGCAGCCTTTGGAGAAATGGCTGCTCAGCCTTCTATGGTGGGCAGCGGTTGTGGACCTGAGAGCCAGTGTGGTGTAGTGGTTAAGAGCAGCAGACTCATAATCTGGTGAACCGGGTTCACATCTCCGCTCCTCCACATGCAGCTGCTGAGTGACCTTGGGCCAGTCACGCTTCTCTGAAGTCTCTCAACCCCACTCATCTCACAGAGTGTTTGTTGTGGGGGAGGAAGGGAAAGGAGAATGTTAGCCGCTTTGGGACTCCTTCGGGTAGTGATAAAGCAGGATATCAAATCCAAACTCCTCCTCTTCTTCTTCTTCTTCTTCTTCTTCTTCTTCTTCTTCTTCTTCTTC
>JAXCMG010000075.1:932631-1013278 GCA_034642415.1 Podarcis siculus | reverse complement strand
TCTTCTTCTTCTTCTTCTTCTTCTTCTTCTTCTTCTTCTTCTTCTTCTTCACCCCATCCACTGTCCCCACCAGCAGAAGCCCAGATGTTGGCCGGCCATCAAGGGAATTTGCTGGCCAGAAGAAGTACCAAGCGGGATTCCCCACAAGAAAATCCAGATAAAATGGGCCAATCAGAGGCCCTGCTGGAAAGACTATGTCTTGCCGCCTGACTGTGGCATAAAAGCTGGCTGTGTGTGCCTCATTTGTCTTGAACCAGTGGCGTATACAGGGCATCCCATTAGAGGAGCCTCACTGGAAATCTCCCAAGTGTAGGGCAGACAGACCGTAGAGCTACCAGTGGTGGTAGATCAACCGCCCACATTCCTTGGCAGTTTCAACCCTCTGGCAGGAGACTGGAATGGATATACGCCCAATGGCTGGGCCAAAATTCCACCTACACCTGTAATCAATAAAGTTGCGGCCATTTTTTAATCCAGATCATTGTCTGCTGGAGTTTGTTTCTATCACACCTTTTATTACTCGCTGCCTGGGTGAGGGTGGCACTGAGACCGGTACCGCAATTACATTTGCAAAGGGCAACTTTGTGTGCCGTTTTGACTCCTGTGCACAATTTTGCAAGCTATTGCCCCAAATAGAACGCATTTATGTATGCTATTTTTACTAACAGATGCATTTTAATACACACTTTCCACCAATATATGCATTTTTGCAAACGTTGGTTGGAGAATTGCATTGCAAAAGAGTGAGAATTGTGAATTTCAAAGGGTGGCTGTTTTTCTGTTTTCACATTGTTTCTGAAAGGCAGTTTCACTTTAAAATATGAACTGAATGAAATGTCTCCCAATCCTTGATTGAGCTCTATAGCAATTACCTGCACCCAGAATGCATCAGTCTCTACATATTTGAATTATCTAATCTTACACTTGTTGGACATATGTATTTATTTATATGCTTAATTTTTGTTGCATACATTGGCTGTCATCCAGTATTTCAAAACCAAAATATCTGTGATTCTATGCATTTCTGGATCATGGTGATTTTCTCATCGTTATCATTATTACATTTATTTCATGAACAGCTGAAATTACACTCCCCCCCAAATATAACCCTGCAAAATGAAAGATTAGACTCTGTGCAATAAACAAGTTATTCATGGCTATACTGTATACAGGGATTGGATCTGTTCCATATACGTGGGACGGCATATTTCTCAAAAGTTTTTAATTTCTTTAGTTAGCGCTACAGCTAGATCATTAGAGTGGTCCATCAGGGCTAATTTGGAAACAGATCAAATGAGTCTGTTTCTTGCTAAAGAAGGAGGTGCAGTTCTGTGATATAAATATAGTTCTCTTCATAGCTGAAGCCCCCAGATTGACCCATAAGTAAACACATTTGTGACTGAAAATCACTTGGGGCTATTAATGATTTTCTGAGCATGTGCCTTTTCCCTTCACAGCTGTTCTTGTATATATTTCACAAATGTCATCTATACTGCGCATCAATACATCATATATGGGTACAAAGATGATATCCCTGTACACAGTTGAATATCTCCATGCCTCTCTGTGTGCAGCTACTTGAAATACTGTCGTCTGTCAATGTTTAAAGTATTTTAGAGTTAAAGTGAGAACCTTGACAGGAGCTCGAAAGTTACTTCTGCCTCAATTTTAGGTGCCCAGAGTTTTTCAGAACATTGGAGCATCCATTGAGATTGTGAATAGTGCTCTTGTAAGCCAAGACTCTTAAAAGTATTGTAGGAGTACCTCCAGTGTGGTACAAGAGTGCCTATAGATGTCAAGAAACGGGATGGTGGACAAAATGATGAGCTTAGGTGGAGCGGGGCAGGACGGCTGAACCGACAGCAGGAAATGATGTGACAAGTGATACCCCTGGGTGGTTGCAGAGTAATATTCTCCGAGACATTAGCAGATCCATTTTCATAGGAACACAGGAAGCCGGTCTGAGTCAGGCATTTGTCCATGTTAGTTCAGAATTGTGTACACTGACTTGCAGTGCCTCTCTGAGGTTTCAGGAAGGGATCTCCTTCAGCCTTACCTGAAGATGCTGGGGACCTTCTGCAGGTAAAGCAGGTGATTGGCCACTGAGCCGCCGCTCTTCCCCCAGGTGTGCACCAGGTGAGTTACATCCCAGATCCTGTCAGGGACTGGGCAGAAGAGGAACGGTGGAGACCACCTCCCCAGCCTGACCCTTCCAGAGAAGGAGATGACAGTTCAGAATTACAACAGGGCTTTGAGGGATGTCACAGCTCAGAGGAAGATGAAAGGAAAAGTTGGGAAATAATGGGAGAGGAGGAGGGGGCAGCTGCGGAGCAAGCCGATCAGGTGCCTGGGACTGCACGCGTGCCCTGTGCCCTGTGCCCAGGGGCAGGGCGGGGCAAGCCAGGGCAGGACACTCTGTGGGGCCTCTGAGGAGTCTGCCTGCCTCCTCCCACTCAGCCGCCCTACAGCTGGGGGGGGGGGAGGCAGCGGGCGGACCGTTTGGGCAGCGTGGGGCCTGCGCACAGCCAAGCCACCGTGTCTCTCCAAGGAGAGACGTGTGGCTCAGGCGCGCTGTAGGCCCCGCGGTGAGCGCCACCCTCCATTTTGTCACCCCCCTCAGCGGTGACACCTGAGGCGGACTGCCCCCCCACCCCCTTCCTTCGCCCCTGGGAGGAAGCAGAGCCGGAGCAGGTGGCTGACGCGGTACAGTGGTACCTCGGGTTACATACGCTTCAGGTTACATTCACTTCAGGTTACAGACTCCGCTAACCCAGAAATAGTGCTTCAGGTTAAGAACTTTGCTGCAGGATGAGAACAGAAATCGTACTCCGGCGGCACGGCAGCAGTGGGAGGCCCCATTAGCTAAAGTGGTGCTTCAGGTTAAGAACAGTTTCAGGTTAAGAACGGACCTCTGGAACGAATTAAGTTCATAACCAGAGGTACCACTGTATCACCAGAAAGCATTCCAGACCCACCATTTCCCAGAACCCGGCAAGCCTTAAAAGTAGGAGAGCAAAGAACTCAGAGGCAGATGGCCGTAAGTGGCAGCTGTAAGGGTGTGTGTGTGTGTGTGTGCTGCTAACGAATGAGGAAGTGGGAGAAAAGAGGGGTGGAAATTTACCGCGGACAATGCCATTACTCCAAGAGGCTGCATTCTCAAGCCACTCTCTGTAAATATTGAATAAAAAGCAGATGGTAAGACTTTTCCTTGTCTTAAACATTCCTGGCAACCTGTCGTAGGGGTTGGTTCCTCTGCCGCCTGACAGATCCTACAGAATCAGTCTGAAAGAGATGTGCTATGTTATTTCTCCAATACATGGCTACTGACATTTTAACAATTGTATCAACAGATCCTTCCAAGTAATTTATTGAAATCCTAATGGGTTCATTTGGGATATTATATCCCATAATCTGTTCAACGGAATACAATACTAATTGCACAAAGCTTTTAATTTCGCCACACCTCCAAAATGTGTGCTTATAAATCTGTATGAGGTCTTTCACCTCTGCAGCAATTAAGCTGAGATCAGCTGTAGTTTCTACAGCTCTTGCACCAGCAGCTGTGGGGCAAGCAGAAAGCAGAAATTTGACTCAACTGGTTAAGCCTTTCTTTAGTGGATAAATGCAGTTATGAGAATGCTTCATTCTGTTTGCCACATCTTTTACTGTTTGTATGTGATCAGGATTTTTTCCCCCTATATAGAAATATAGAGAGCTTCCTCTTCCTGGCTTTACAGACCCTCCAAGTGTTCCTATTTTTGAGGGACAGTCCCTGAATTAGAGAAGCCGTCCCACTTTCTGATTTGATCCTGGATTGTCCGGCTTAACCTTAGGATGTCCCTATTTTTATTGGAGAAATGTTGGAGGGTATGGAGTTATCCTACTCCTGAGCCGTCTGAAGGCAATCCTGTATAGGGAAGTTTTTTTATGTTTAACATTTTATTATGTTTTTATATATGTTGGCAGCTGCCCAGAGTGGCTGGGGCAACCCAGTCAGATGTGTGGGGTATAAATAGTAAAATTATCATTATGGAATGGGATGTCCCATTTTCATTGGAGAAATGTTGGAGGGTATGGCTTTATTCTGAACAAGGAGGTCCAAACATGGGTGAGAAGTCAGCAGGCATGGTGGAGGTGGTCTTTGTTGTTGTTGTTGTTAATATTATTATTATTATTTGTTGAATTTGTTAGTCACTTTACCTTCCCAGGGCAACCCAAAGCAACTTACAACCAAACAGACAACATCCCTCATAGATACAGTAAAACCGGGGGTGGTGGTGTACAAAACATTTAAAACATCCCATCCACTTCTAAAAGGTCACAAAGGCCAAAGGGCTGGGAGAAGAGGAAAATTGTCTTCATTTTAGTCATATTTTTGTACTGCAGTTGAGTGGGCACATATGGAATAAGATGGTTCCTTCAAGGATAATAATAATTTATTAATAATATTTATACCCTGCCCATCTGGCTGGGTATCAAACATTAAAAACTTCCCTAAACAGGGCTGCCTTCAAATGTCTTCTTAAAGTCAAATAGTTGTTTATTTCCTTGACATCTGATGGGAGGGCGTTCCACAGGGTGGGTGCCACCACCAAGAAGGTCCTCTGCCTGGTTCCCTGTTACCTCAGTTCTCTCAGTGGGGGATCTACCAGAAGGCCCTCAGAGCTGGACCTCAGTGTTCAGGCAGAACAATGGGGGTGGTATACTGGGCTGAGGCTGTTTAGGGCTTTAAAGGTCAGCACCAACACTTTGAATGATGCTTGGATGGGACCCAATCTGTTAAGGATCTCATATACTAATGATAACACCTTAAATTTGGCTTGGTGATACACTCCTTCCAGCAACCATACTGAAGCATACTGCACAGATTTCAGGTTCAGGACCAAGAACAAGAAGAGAAGAAGAAGAGTTTGGATTTGATATCCCACTTTATCACTACCCAAAGAGTCTCAAAGCTGCTAACATTCTCCTTTCCCTTCCTCCCCCACAACAAACACTCTGTGAGGTGAGTGGGGCTGAGAGACTTCAGAGAAGTGTGACTGGCCCAAGGTCACCCAGCAGCTGCATGTGGAGGAGCGGAGACGCGAACCCGGTTCCCCAGATTACGAGACTACCGCTCTTAACCACTACACCACACTGGGAAGCCCCATGTGGAGTCCATTGCAGTAATCCAGTCTTGAAGTGATGGCGATTATTTCAATATGGTGTCTATCCATATGCATTCATAAACATGTGTCCTACACAATATATAGGGCCCAGAAAATTATGCTGACCCCCCCCCCCGATTGTGATCCACAAAAGTGAGCCAAAATTTAATAGCAGCCCGATCTTTTGTCACCTTCTCAGGTTCACAGAAATAGGTGAGGCCCTCAAGAGAGGTCAGTGCTTAATTCTGTGAACTATAAACTATGCACACTTGGATTACTGCATATTATATGACTCTCTCCCCAAATCTCTGACTGTTTTCTATTTTATTCCCTTCTTTCCCCCACAGCAAGATCCATACCCCAGCCCCCGGGGGAATAAAATAAGAAAATTATTCCGAGCTTATAGCTGAATTGCGGTTTCCCCTAGCAACAGGCACTGCGGATCCTTTTAAAACTTTATCTCCCTGCAATCAGCTAACATTCTGAGGATTTCTTTCAGGATCTTATCTCCGCTAATGTCTTTTTAAATATGTCTATATTTGTCTCTCGGAAGGAGCTGCATTGTTGCTGTTGTCACGCCAGAGGAAAACATATCGGAATGAGTTTCAGGAGATATTTAAACACAGGTTTCTGTCTGCACAATGACAGTTGTATTTTCATATTAAATGTTTCCCTTGTGGAATGAAAGGGTACATTTTTTTTCTAAAGCTTGTATATGTGCTTGTGCGTGTTTGTGTGTGCATGTACTACTGAAAGCAAGAGTGGAAATCATTTCAATCAAAACAGAGATAACCATGACTGTGGTTGGGGTTTTGTCAAATCTGTACTGTAATCTGGGTGGTAATTGGCAGCAAGATTTGTAACTTGGTAAATGTCCCTTTTGGGTCAAGTGTCCATGTTGTGTCACCGCCTGAAAACGTTCTTAAATCAGTCACTGTGGCATCCATGCAGATCAAGCGCATTTTGCCACAAGGCTTCAATCCTACGTTTTTGGAACATGTCGTTTAACGGAGCTGTTTTGGACCCAATGCATGAGCTGAATTGAGCCAACCATCACACAAAACGACTCGGAACAGATTGGGCTGCTTCCCAAAGATACGAATGTAATCTTGTGGTGGTGCCTGCCCCTTGTGTTTTAACATAATATATGGGTTGGAACCAACACTGTGTGCTCGGAGTGGGGTGGGGAAGCAATATAAGTCCAAATGCACCATAGGGATGCAGGTGGCGCTGCGGTCTATACCACTGAGCCTCTTGGGTTTGCTGATCAGAAGGTCAGCGGTTCGAATCCCTACAACGGAGTGAGCTCCTGTTCCTCTGTCCCAGCTCCTGCCAACCTAGCAGTTTGAAAGCACACCAGTGCAAGTAGATAAATAGGTACTGCTGCAGCAGGAAGGTAAACAGCATTTCCATGCGCTCTGGTTTCCGTCACAGTGTCCCGTTGCACCAGAAGCAGTTTAGTCATGCTGGCCACATGACCCGGAAAGCTGTCTGTGGACAAACGCCAGCTCCCTCAGCCTGAAAGCGGGATGAGCGCCACAACCCCATAGTCACCTTTGACTGGACTTAACCGTCCAGGGGTCCTTTACCTTTACCTTTTTAAATGCCACATGCTTAACATTAAGGCTTGGCACAAAAGAGAAACAAAACAAAAGCATAAGAAGAAAACAATGAAAACCAAACGATTACCATTTCTTGGTAAGGCTACTGGAAAGATGCAGGAGACGTTCTAACTAGTCTACCACTTTTCTAAGTGTCCTGTGTTGGGAAGAACGAATTTGCAAAAGAGTTCCAAGTCAATACCAATAGATTTGATTTTGCTATTTAAGAGTTAGAACCATCGGGATTTATAAGAGACCTTAAGTAAATTAGAGAGCAGACTCGAAGGTTGGCAACAAAAATGGAAAGGCAACCAGTATTTTATAGTGCTAGCCCACACCCAATATTCCATTGTGTGTATACCTAGTTCTGCACACATCGTCTCATACTTGATTGAACTTGGAAGCCCCAAGATACGTCTCAGGAAACTTGAGTGTATCTTATCTAAATCACTATTATATGCTTGTATCCATATTGGAATCCCCAAAAGTAGCTGAAAAATCCAAATAGCAGAACAATGAAGAAGCACGTCAAACAAAATGTTTTCATTAACATCCTTCCCAAGAAGCACTCTGATTTGTGATCCCCAGTAAAATAATTCCTTCTGCAATAGGACTGATGATGATTTTATTTTGCAGGGAGGGGGGTTGTGACTGTGTCAATGGAGTGACAAGAGGCATTTGAGGTATTGCTGCTCTGACTCAGGAAGTCTTGTTAACATTGTGATTTTACTCCAGCAAGTAAATGAACATCTGAGACACCCTGATTGGCTAAAATGTTTCGTTTTCCTTATCCTTCTTATTAATATCATGGATTTTATTATTGCATGTTTTTATGTAAAAGGTATGAATAGAACCTCTTAAACTATGAGGCCCCTGTGCAATGCAGTTCTCATATAACTTCTGGCTTTAAGCATCATTGCAGATGTCTGCAACTTGTCTCTCACCATAAGGGTACATGGAAGAAAAGAAATGATTCACCAGATAGAGCAGCTTAAAGTGCTGTCTCTTCCCACAACATGGCTATATGCTCCTTACTGGTCCTCATTCTAGGAATTAAAAAGCATATGAACCATAGTTCAATGGCAGAGCACAATTTTTGCATGCTGGAGGTCGCAGATACAATCTCTGGCATCTCCATACATGACTAGGAAAGACTCCCTATCCTGTGTTAAGTATAATGGTTTATTTCAAAGAGAAATTAAAAATGTCTATGTATTAATGAAGGTTTAAAATGGAAAATGGCCAAATGTGTATTGCTAACACTGGGGGTTTTCCACAAGCGTTTTTCTAAAGGACTCTGAGCTTCTTGCTGAGTTAATAGTTAACTGATTGTTGTTCTCTGGTAGCTAACATGTGAGTGTTGTAACCTTAGATCATGTGACAGGTATTGGGTTGCAAATCTCCATTTGGAAAGGGAGCTGCTTTTGAGTCTTTTTTCTCCCAAACTCAGTGGAGTGAAGATGCCAATGGAGTCGTCTCTCTGAATGCCACAGACATTTGGTGCAAGTTATGACTGTCCTGAAGGGAGAGCCAACATCTGGAGGCTGGAATGCAGGGCTGGGGAAAGAGAGAGAGAAACCTTTGCTTATAGGTCTATTTGGATTCTTTCTTTCATATTTTGTAAGATGCTGTGCCTGTGCTGGACAGAACAAGATATTGTAAGGATATTTTTGATGCTTTAATTCTGTTTTAAAGAATGTTCTGCCAGCAAAGGTTTAAAAAAAATATTTCCATGGGCCTGGGCAATGTTTCATTTCCAAAGGAATCATTTTCTATGCTTCTGGTCACTTCAAACTGTGCAATATTGAATACCTGCAGCGTCTAAAACCCTGAAGAGCGTTTGCCAGGTAGTGGAAACAATGCTGAACAAGATGAACTAATAATCTTACTCGGCATATGGCAGCTTCCTCTCTACAAGATGGAAACAGGTGAAGCAAGTAGGGACTGTACCTGATGTGTCTACTGTGATTTGGAGAGATACTATGGGATAGCATTTTTAAAGAAGATATTCCCAGGTACATTTGGGATTGGGCCTTAAAAAAGAAAAAAATTTCCTTAACAACATCATGACTTTAAGAGCCGTTTTGGTGAAAGCCACCTGTATTAGTCCATTATTCCATGCACAAGTAGCTCCATTCAAATATTTATGTTTCCAGCTCCCCCCTCTCCTTATTTCCTCATACCAGACTTGTAAACAAGTCGCACAAACATTCATCATTAGGCAGTAATGTAAGTGGGATAGCAGATGTCGAATCTGAATATTTCTGGGCTAGCGAACGCATAACACAGTTTTAAGGAGCAGAATACAAAAAAGGCAAAGGGGGGGGGGACATCCTTTCCGCAGACAGTGCCGTAAATTTGCTGTCAAATCAAATCTATTTTGCAAGCAGCACGTGGCATCATGAAATTGTTAAATAAGCAACTCCAAGATGCTTTTGCTGTTTCGACGGGGCATAATTAACTTGGCGGCATTTTAAAGCCAGACATGAAAAACGTGTGACCATTCAATATATTGTTGGACTCCAGTTCCCATCAGTCCCAGTCAGCATAGCCACTGGATGCTGCACTACAACAATATCTGAAGGGCCACGGGTTCCCCAATCCTGTTTTAAAAGCATCTGGTTTCCAAAACCAGTATTTCTTATGTATAGCTCACAAAGGCAGTTGCATTCATTGATTTCCTACATTTCTTCTGCGGGAAAGGTGCTACCTTTCCATTTATTCTATTTAATTGTCCCTCTTTTTTTGAAGGGGGAGGGACAGGTGGAAGGTTAATGTTATAATCCTCCTTTTACTATGCAACCCATTTCCAGCTAGCACTGGAAAAAAGATGTGAAATTCATCTCCCCTTTGGGAGGATTCAGAATGCAGCAGTCTGATTGGTCCTAGAACAATAGGATTCAGAATGCAGCAGTCTGATTGCTCCTAGAACAATAGAATCCAGAATGCAGCAGTCTGATTGGTCCACAGGAGCCACCCAATCCAGCTCCAGGTGGAAGTGAATCCGCAACCTGATTGGGCTACAGGAGAATCCCGGAATTAGCCAATCACGTGGGGCCCATTGTGTAAATAATGTATATAAAGCAGACATTCTGGGGGGGAACTTCCATTCCTCCTCACCACTATGAGCTGAATAAAGAGCATGAAATCCACTCTCGACTCTGAGTATATTTCAGGGTTTTGTTTTGTTTTCATCCCCCCCCTCCAATTTTAAAGGTTCAGCTTATATTCAGCTGCGGCTTATATTTGGGACAATACAGTATTATTTGCGTGGGGAGACACACACTGAAGTGTAGCCTGAGAAACCAGCAATACGAAACCAGCATCCAATATATTACACATGGACTGAGCCTAGCAATTTGCATCTGCAGCAGGTATAACCTCCTATGGAATGAATTAAGCATGATAGCTTTATTTCATGAGTTTTTCACTGCACTAATACATAGTTCACCCACATTGATCGGGTCTCATTGAAATCCTAGTGGGAGCAGAATCCCAATGCCTGTTAGTCAGAAAAGACTTGGCTGCCAACAACTTTGACTATCGCCAGTGCCAAGTTCTTGTTTCACTTAAGCAGATAACTCTAATTCGGAATCTGATTTGAAAAGATGCTTTCCAGAGGGTACCTGGGCCAAAGCAATTTTAGTCTTTGTGGGCTCTGATCATTACTTCAAATTCCACCTGACAGTTAATTGGCAAGCAGCGGTGAAAGCTAAGTCACAGCAGCTGACTGCAGCTGTATGCAGCTCTTGCCAAGCTGCTATCTCGCTCAGTTCCACACATGGAACTGGGGGTTGCATAACTCCATGCCCTGAAACATTTCTCTGATGCAAATAGGGATGTCCTAGTCCATGATAAGGGGACACGGGTGGCGCTGTGGGTTAAACCACAGAGCCTAGGACTTGCTGATCAGAAGGTCAGTGGTTCGAATCCCCGCGGTGGGGTGAGCTCCGGTTGCACCGTCCCTGCTCCTGCCAACCTAGCAGTTCGAAAGCACGTCAGAGTGCTAGTAGATAAATAGGTACCACTCCGGTGGGAAGGTAAACAGCATTTCCATGCGCTGCTCTGGTTCGCCAGAAGCGGCTTAGTCATGCTGGCCACATGACCCGGAAGCTGTACGCCAGCTCCCTTGGTCAATAAAGCGAGATGAGCGCCGCAACCCCAGAGTCGGCCACGACTGGACCTAATGGTCAGGGTCCCTTTACGTTTTTTTATTCCATGATAATAATAATATTGTTGTTTTTTAAAAAATACTTTTATTTTGCTTTAAACAAATACGTATAAATATAGACAACCAAAATTACAAAAGAAAATTCCTTAATAATAATAATGAAAAAAACTTTAAAAACTACAAAAAATATCAAAGTACATGGCATAAAACATAAGCCACTATGGGAAAGGAAAAAGAAAAAAGAAAAAAAGGGGGAGGGGGGGGAGAAAAAAGGAAGATGAGCCAAAACACAGGAAAGCTCATCTATTGTACACTTCTGTCAAGGTCACAAGAGATTATTATTCTTATCACTTCTCTCTATCCCTCATCTTGGTATCAGGGAGCATTTCTCTATGCGGTATAATAATAATAATGTTATTATTTATTATTTATACCCTGCCCAAATGTCTGGGTTGTCCCAGCCACTCTGGGCAGCTTCCAACATATATAAAAACATAACAAAACTTTTTTTAAAGCTTCCCTATTTTCATTGGAGAAATGTTGGAGGATATGCAGAAGACAACGTGGTCAATCAGAACCTCTTCTCCCTCTCATCACCAGATAGCTGGTTAAAGACATTCATGGGAGATCAACAAGCAGACAGGAGGACACTTGCTACCTATTTGGCTCTCCAGGCTGTTTCGAAGATGTCGCTCAGAATCAGATCAGTCACTCTTCTTCTTGGCAGGTGTCCCTGTGCCAAAATTCTCCCTCCCTTTTCCTGCCCTCCTTTTCTTTCTTTTTTTTTTTTTTTGCAAAAGTCCTTCCTTTCCTGCTTCCCACTTCTTTTCTCGCAAAGTGCTTCCGAGAATGTCGCATGAGCCTCTTAATTCCTCCTGCCTCACCTAGAACACGCTTCTTCCAACTTTGCCCTCCTTCTGTTTGCCTCCCCCTCACACACACCTCAGTTCCCCCAAACCCTGTCAATGATTTCTTATTTATCTGCCTCCCCACTGAATGCTGATGTGCTAATAAACAAACTCTACAGTGTGCCGACTTCCCGTTTCGCAGACTAGATTTACCTGTGGGAATAACATCTCCTCTTTTAGGAAACAGACAGAGTAATTACTAGCACAGCAGAGTTCAGGTCATATTACATTTTATTACACGCAAACACACCCCACAGCCATTTACTCGGGACTGTTCTATAAATGCGTTCCTTGCATTCAGTCACTGCCTGATTATTTGCACAGACTAATAAAAAGCAATTCAGCTTGACATGTAATTAATGCGATAAAAAAGAAATAATTTCCGTACCGAATATAGCAAACATTGAGTGCCGTCTAATGACACCTGACAGGTTTTGAAGTTGACTGATGGTTCTGGAAAGAGTTGGCAAAATCATAGACTCTGAATCTGAGGGGGGCAGTAAGAGGAGGTGTATTGGCTAATGGCAAATCATGGGCATGGAGGAATTAAGCTATTGAATCCTATTGCCTTGTTTTGTGGGGAAGGCAGTTTTGTGAAACTGGGCTGCCATCCTCTGGAAAAAGAATTGAGAGGGTTTTGTTTGTTTGTTTTTGTTTTCCCCCATGGATGAGGATTTTTCACATATTATCAGTGCAAACATTGTTCACATCTCACAGAATCATAGAACTGTAGAGTTGAATGGGACCCCGAGGGTCATCTAGTCCAACACCATGCAATGTAGGAATCTCAAGTAAATCATACATCTCCTAGGAGTAATAATAATATTTTTTTTTATTTATACTCTGCCCTTCCTGGTTCAGAAAACCGGGCTCAGGGTGGCTAACAACAAATTAAAGGTAAAGGTAAAGTGACCCCTGACCATTAGGTCCAATCATGACAGACTCAGGGGTTGCAGCGCTCATCTCGCTCTATAGGCCGAGGGAGCCGGCGTTTGTCCGCAGACAGCTTCCGGGTCATGTGGTCAGCATGACTAAGCCGCTTCTGGCGAACCAGAGCAGCGCACGGAAACACCGTTTACCTTCCCGCTGGAGCGGTACCTATTTATCTACTTGCACTTTGATGTGCTTTCGAACTGCTAGGTTGGCAGGAGCAGGGACCGAGGAACAGGAGCTCACCCCGTTGCAGGGATTCGAACCACCGACCTTCTGATCAGCAAGTCCTAGGATCTGTGGTTTAACCCACAAAAACACTTAATTGGTGCTACAAAAAACAGCATAAAATACGGTATAAAACGTGAATAACAATAAAATAAAAAATCAATTTAGGGGGAAAATCTGTCCAATAAACATGAGATGATCACCAGGGCTAGCTGGCTAAATTAGTCCTATTGGGCCAGTAAGGAGATCAGGGGAGAATTAGCTGTGGGTTAATTAGTAAAGGGAAGAGGAGCAAAATTCTTAATATTTGAGTTTCAAAGTACAGCCTTACATATCTATTGGTCCAAGTGACATGTGGGAGATGAAACATATTCATGGCATGTATCTCAAAAGTAGAACCATTGTAGGAAGAAGTCAAATTTACATGTTTATTTAAGGTTGGTGCAAATATTATTCCACTGTCTTCCTGCTCTTTAATAGGCTGACAGCATATCCTCCAACATTTCTCCAATGAAAATAGGGACGTCCTGTTCCATTACAGTGGTACCTCTGGTTACATCCGCATCATGTTACGTGATTTCAGGTTACGTCCTGCGGCGACCCGGAAGTATCACAAAGGGTTACTTCTGGGTTTCGCCGCTCACGCATGCGCAGACATGCAAAACGACGTCACGCGCATGTGCAGAAGTGGCGAATCATGACCTGCGCATGCGCAGATGCGCCGCTGCGGGTTGCACTCTTTTCATGTTGTGAACGGGCCTCCAGAATGGATCCCGTTCGCAACCAGAGGTACCACTGTATTATTATTATTATTATTATTATTATTATTATTATTATTATTATTTCCCACCCATCTGACTGGGTTGCCCCAGTCACTGGGCAGCTTCCAACATATATAAAAGCATTAAATATTAAAAAACCTTCCCTATGTAGGGCCACCTTCAGATGTCTTCTAAAGGTTGCATAGTTACTTATCTCCTTGGCTCAGGGGTCACATAATTCCATACCCTCTAACATTGCTCCGATGGAAATAGGTGAGTCCTAAGGAAAAGAGGGACATTCCAGGATCAAATCAGAAACTAGGACCACTTCTGTAAATCTGGGACTGTCCCTGGAAAAGACGGACACTTGGAGGGTCTGCCCTAAACACATTTCATTGTGAGGATTTCATTTGGGAACACAAAGGATTCAATCTCAAAATGGAAGGGTGGCTTGCATGGTCATTTGGGAGGTAGGAGAGAAGGCCAACTCATTCCAACTAGGAGAGAATTTGGCCTCTATGGATGCAGAGAGAATAGACAGTAGAGAATGCTGGCAGCATTTTTGAGGAAGTGCGCATAATGGGATTTGAGAGATTACACATACATCATTTGTTTCATTCTGAGCAGTAATTTATGTGGCTCCATTAACCACGGCGGTGACATTTTAAGCTTCAAGAGGCATGCAACATGGGCCAAAGGATTTACATTACCACTCTCTAAAGCACCACTGGAGATTGAATTGAAGGCCACTGATGTTAAAGATCTGCCCCACCCCCAGTACACACACTGATTTTCAGCAGTCTGCATCTTTTGCAACATGCTGTGATTCCCAGAGTCCCCTCACTGCAGCCCCACAGATTGGCAGCAGTTCTCCAGGATTTCCAAATGAGAGTCTCTTCCAGCCCTACTTGGGAGATGCCAGGGATTGTACCTTCTGCATACCAAGCAAAATCATAGAATTGTAGAGGGAGGTGGGGATTCCCAAGGGTCATCAAATCCAACCATCTGCAATGCAGGAATCTCAGCTAAAGCATCCATGACAGGTGGCCATCCAACCTCTGCTTGAAAACCTCCCAGGAAGGAGAGTCCACAACCTCTTGAGGGTGACTGTTCCCCCGTCGAACAGCTCTTCCTGTCAGAAAGTTTTTCCTGATGTTTAGTCAGAATCTCCTTTCTTGTGACTTGGTTCAAGACCTAGCCTCCAGAGCAGGAGAAAACAAGCTTGCTCCCTCTTCCATTTGACAGCCCTTCAGAAGATGGTTATCATATCTCCTTTCAGTCTCCTCTTTTCTATTCCCCAAATGCATCAATATGTGATGCAATTGGAAATTTTGCTCCTTCCCCCTGGTGATTAGTTTCCAAATAGGTTATCCTACCAACTCTCTCTCTCTCTCTCTCTCTCTCTGTGTGTGTGTGTGTGTGTGTGTGTGCATGTCCACAGCTCCTTAGTTTTTATCAGTCCTCAGCAGTTGTTTGAGCTCCTATGTATAACTTTTGATAAGCATCTTTTCCTTTAAGAAGTGATGCTACCTGGATTGGCTCACCCAACCCTTGACAGAATTGAAATATCATCACTGATGGTAAGATGGTTGGTGGAGAAATATGGGGAAGTTTGGTTGTTTATGCCTTTCAAAGAAATGCCACAGTAGCAGAGTGAACAGGCTAAAAGACAAACGACCAAGGCAAACACATAATTTAGGGAACAAGTGAGACTCGATTCACAGATCTCAGAATACAGCAGTGAGCTGTGCATGAGCCATACACTCATAAAACAAAGGGCTGCCATGTTTAGCTTCTGTTAAGTACCATTGATTTAACTTACACAGAAATGAAAATTGCATGTGTATTAAAGAAGGTTGAATATGGGAAATGGCTAAATGTATATTGCTAACTTTGGGGTTTTTCCACAGGAATTTTTCTAAGGACTCTGAGCTCTTACTGAGTTAATGATTAACTAATTGATTGTTGTTCTCTGGTAGCTAACATATGAGTGTTGTAACCTTAGATCATGTGAGCGGTATTGGGTTGCAAATCTCCATTTTGAAAGGGAGTCGCCTTTGAGCCTTTGTTTCCCAAATTCAATGGAGTGAGGATGTAAATGAAGTTATCCTGAAGGAACAGTGAACAGTCTAAGGCCAATGAAGGCATGAATGTAGGCTATGGAGCGAGACATTTGCTTATAGGCCTGCTTGGATGATTTCATATTTTCTAAGATGTCGAGTCTGTGCTGGACAGCACAATACATTGTATGGATATTTCTGGATGTATCATTTGATGTTTCTGTTTTATTTTAAAGAGTTCTGTTAGTAAAATTTCAACAACATTTTCATGGGTCTGGACAATGCTTCATTTCCAAAATAAGACAGTTTTCATGCATCTAGTCCCTTTAAACTGCACAATATTAATATCTGCAACAGCTTTAACCTCACTGATCACCTGTTGGGGTGGGGCTAAGAGTTGGATAAAACCACTGCTATCCATTTGATCGTCTTCTTCTTCTCCTTCTCCTTCTCCTTCTCCTTCTTCCTCTTCTCTTTAGAGATCACTCAAAGCCAAGTAATATTGTCTTCCATTTTTGGATGTGTTTTTGGAAGATGCCTGTGCTTGAATTTGTTTTGTGAGTGGAGATCAGTGCACGCTGATCAGCGCATGGTCTTCACAGTCAGGCTTTATTCTGATGGCAAGAGTATCATGATAACCAGTAGTTTCTTATCTGCTACAGCCTTCATCCACCTTCACAGCCATTGTAACATACTGCTTGTTATCTTCTGCCTGTCCTGCCACTAAGGACTTCTTGGATCATTCTTTGTCTAGCTCATCCCCCTTGACCTTACCACCTTGGGTGAGCCTACTGGGAGTACGAGACTCTCGATGGCTTTGTTTACAAGGTTCATAGGAACGTTCTATGTGTTTGCCAGGCCCAGAGGTCTCCTTCACTCTTCCTGGTGGGTCCTTGGGCCTTTGCTTTTGCTTGGTTTCAGAGCATGGCGATGCTAGACATTTTCCATGCTCTGACTCCAGTGGTAGCTGACAACCACTGGAACTGGTAAGGCAAAAGACAGAGATGCCAACAGGATGTGGAATGAGAACCAATGACAGGCAGAACAACTAATAGTTTGTCCCCAGGAGGAAACTGACAGCTAGCACCACACACTGGATGTAAGTAAGAAGGCAGGCAGTGGGGTCTAGCTGAGTGGAGGATTGTCTCTTATGACATCATTCTTGTCCTTTTAGGACTCCACAGGGAGGAGGATGTTATAATTAATTGGTTCTGTCTGCCATTGGCTATGGCTCCACCTGCTGTTTGGCTCCCTGCCTTTCACTCCACCAGTCCCATGGCTCACCAGCCGCTACTGGTCTGAGGGCAGATTGTGGTGGCTGCCACATTCCCTTTAACATGTCCCTTTCACAGTCTGACATAGAACCCAAGAAAAACCACCCATTTTCACAGAGCTCCCAGGAACATGGGAGACAGCATGGACAGTTTCTTAGGACTCAGCTATACAGCTGCAAATAATACGTTTTAAGTGTGCTTTAAGGGCAATATTGGACGCGGGTGGTGCTGTGGGTTAAGCCACAGAGCCTAGGACTTGCCGATCAGAAGGTTGGTGGTTCGAGTCCCCATGACGGGGTGAGCTCCCATTGCTTGGTCCCAGCTCCTGCCCACCTAGCAGTTCGAAAGCACATCAAAGTACAAGTAGATAAATAGATACTGCTCCGGCAGGAAGGTAAACGGTGTTTCTGTGCGCTGCTCTGGTTCGCCAGAAGCAGCTTTGTCATGCTGCCCACATCACCCTGAAGCTGTACGCCGGCTCCCTCGGCCAATAAAGCGAGATGAGCACCCAACCCCAGAGTCGGTCATGACTGGACCTAATGGTCAGGGGTCCCTTTACCTTTACCTTAAGGGCAATATGCAATGTGACACTAGATGGCAATGGTGAGCCTTATGGGAAATTCAAGGTATTTTTAAAAACGCTTTTTTAAAAAGCATTTTCAGAAGTTTTTTTTGTGTGTGTAGATTCCACCTTAGTCTTCATACTCCCACATGCTCCAGATTGAGACTGTGTGTGTGTGCTGCTGCTATTGAAGGTGCTTTGCCCAAAAGAAACACAGTTACTTTTCGTTTTAATTCACACCAGAAATCGTCAAAAATATATTTCTTCATAGTGTCCAACTTTTTGTCATTTTTTGGTGCGCGCTTCCAAAACACATAAGACAACAGAGCGTTATAAAAATCCCACTTCTTTCAATTTATTTCTTGCTGTTTCCAACATATGCTGACTTGGTGAGGCAATTAAAAGCTCCACAGTCATAGAAGAGATATTTATCTTATCATGGGGTGCTTACTAAATTATTCCCAGGACTAGCCAAAGTTAAAAGAAAGAGCTTGACTTCGTATTACTTTTGCCACACTTCTTACAATCCACGGCACCGAGGCCCAAGTGGACTGCTTTAACATCTGGGCTAAAGTCTGCACAGGTAAGCATCACAAAGCAGGAGAATGTTGAGGTGGTAGAATGGACTGTACCATGGCTGAATATCAGTAGGGCATGCCAGCCAGGACTGACCCACCCACGAACCAGACTGCAGCAGCTTCCTTGAGTGGTGGACTCCCATGGGACGGTGCCCCTGTGGGTGTGTCACCGGTATCTGACGCCACCGGGGTTGTGCGATTGTGGCTTCTGGTGATACCTTGTAAAATCTTACAGGGAGCTGTGGCTGTGTAGCCCCAAGCAAGCAAGGCTTTGGCAGCAGACAGAACCTTCCCATTTCACCTCAGGCCACAAAATGGGATGGGCTGTTGTCCCTGATGCCTACTTTTAATGTTCCCCTACGTAAAAAAAAAATCTTCTGAAAGCAGTGAAGTATTCAAACATGAGATTCCCCCCCCCCCAATCTGAAATGGTGCAGTCCATTCCACCACTTCCAGATTGCATCACTGCAGGTATAAGCCAAACCATTTGCGGAAGAGCTATAGCTGTTTTGCATGCAGAAGGTCACAGGTTCAATCCTCGGCGTCTTCAGGTTAGGGCTGGGAATGTCCCCCGAGTCTGAAATCCTAGAGATAGCTGCAGCCAGTCAGGGTAGACAAAACTGAATTAAATTAACCAATGGGCTAGCTTGGTCTAAGGAATTTTCCTGCGTTGAAGCCTCATTGATTCAAGTGATTGATTTACAGGATAATGCACATATGCACTTGAATTCATTGGTAGCCTGCAACAAAGGAAAATGTGACTGAACATGGCAGTAAGTTATAAAACAATTTCACCAAAGAAAAAAATACCAAAAATAGTATTGGCCAGTAGAATCAGTGTTATCCGCTAGGGAAAGCTCAAGCAAACAAATGATTTTTCAGTAAATGTTAGAAGCACCCAACAGTCACTCCCAGCTGAATCACACAGAGGAAGGTGATCAAGAGAGTAGGAGCCACCACAGAGAAGGCCCTGCTTTGTGTTGCCATTAGATGGCATTCCACAGGACATGTTGCCATCTGATCATCCCATGGATCTCCTGAAGTTTAAACTGGAAAAGATTGCCCCTTTACTGGTCAAAGTACCAGGAAGGTCAGCTCAATTTTATGTTTAAAATTTGCTGGGAAATAACATCCCATGAGTGTCACCAGTAGTGGTCAAATTTTCTTTTCATGGCAGTGAAAATAAGGTGGCAGTTAATCAAGAATGATCATTTAGGGGGACTACTTTTTCCATTTGTCATTGTGTATAAGTGTGTGCACGCATGCATCAATGACATTTTATTTTATTATTCCTCAGAAGGAAATACAGAAATCATAAACTGTTATGTACTGAGTTGAATAGGATCCAAAATGCAGCAGTCGGATTGGTCCTAGAACAATAGGATTCAGAATGCAGCAGTCTGATTCGTCCTAGAACATGCAGCAGTATGATTGGTCCGCAGGAGCCACCCAATCCAGCTCCAGGTGGAAGTGAATCCGTAACATGATTGGCCTACGGGAGAATCCTGGAATTAGCCAATAATGTGCGGCCCATTGTGTAAATAATGTATATAAAGCAGATATTTTGGGGGAACCTTCTTTCCTCACTACTATGAGCTGAATAAAGAGCATGAAATCCACACTCGACTCCGAGTATATTTCATAAACCTTAAATGACCAAATTCAAAGAAAGGAGGTAAAACTCCCAAAAATTCTGAAGTATTATAATCCTAGCTTGACCTAGGTGAAGCAAAGCGCATTACAGTCATACCTTGGGTTGAAGTAGCTTCAGGATAAGTATTTTTGGGTTGCGCACTGCAGCGGCCCAGAAGTAATGGAGCACATTACTTCCGGGTTTCGCCGCTCACGCATGCACAGACGGTCAAAATGACGTCCCCCGCATGTGTGGAAGCAGCAAATCACGACCCACACAGATGCGTGGATGCGGGTTGCGTTCGCTTCTGGATGCAAACGGGGCTCCGGAATGGATCCCGTTCACATCCGGAGGAACCACTGTAATAAAGGATTGAGGACTCAAAGGTACAGTTTCTAAAACTGAGTTTACAAAAAAAGGTTTAAAAACCTAAATGGCAACTTGAAGAAAGCCAAGCACAGTAATAAAGAGTTGAGGACTCAGCTGTGAAAATTTTTGTACAGTCGTACCTCAGGTTACATACGCTTCAGGTTACATACGCTTCAGGTTACAGACTCCACTAACCCAGAAATATTACCTCGGGTCAGTGGAGTAGCGTGGGTTGTCAGCACCCGGGGCAAGGCAAGTAATTTGCGCCCCCTAACCCGTGGATTTGCGCCCCCTAACCCGTGGATTTGCCCTAACCCCAGATGTTGCGCCCGGTGCGGCTGGCCCCCCTTGCACCCCCCACGCTACGCCACTGCCTCGGGTTAAGTACTTTGCTTCAGGATAAGAACAGAAATTGTGCTCTGGCGGTGCAGCAGCAGCAGGAGGCCCCATTAGCTAAAGTGGTGCTTCAGGTTAAGAACAGTTTCAGGTTAAGTACGGACCTCCGGGACGAATTAAGTACTAAACCTGAGGTACCACTGTATTGCCTTTACAAAAAGTGAACCACCTTCTTGATTCGTCTTCAGATGCCGTTTATGATCCAGTTACAACAACAGTGTATATGTACTGTCTCTCTAGAGGCTTGATGAGGTCTGAAGCAATGCCTGGTTTCTCATTGTCCACGTGGCTCCTGATTCAACAGGAGATATCACATGAAAACCTGCCTTTGAACAGCTATTGTCCTACTCAGATAGGCGGCCTATTCCACTGAATCCCTAACAAATGGTATCACTCTGTAAGAATATACAGCGCTTAAATACAACAAAGGGATTAGAAGGAGTTTTCTTGTTACCCGGAGCATGCTCAGCATATTGCTTTAAAATAGCTCTGTGGTACAGATATGAGATACATTATGAGACCTATTTAATTCAGGCAGGTTGCCAAGAGGCAGCAATGATATTGCTTACAGTTTATTAATACTGAATAAAGGGAAATTATATTCAATTTCTGCATCTGGAGGACATGGTTTACAAAAAGGTTAGACAATTAAAAGGCTGACCAGGTTCCACAGAATAGAGAAGTTGAGAGGCTCTGACCCAGAGGACCCCCATAACAGCATTAAGGAAGGATGTAATTGAAAGGCATCTGATGCGAAATGTTTATTCTCTTGCAAATTGCTGCATCACATCCCATCTCATGTAAATTAATTTGAGCGATGGCATTTCCCGAGCCAGGCATTCGAGGGCTCCGTACCAAGAAAATGCATTTGGAAGAATGACAATTTCTTAAAAGCAAACATTGACACACCAGACCCCAAATTACATCTAGACAGCTTGGCATATCCAGAGTTCAGGAAAATGGGGAATTCATTTAAGCGAACCAGTTCTCTGGGGCAGCATTACAGGCATGTCTGAAAATAGCTACCTACTGTCTAGACTCCTGATGAATGTGCTGTGTGACCAGAGCATTCGAGATGCAAGCTATGCACACCTGGCAAGTACCATTCTGTGACTACCCAGACCATTATAGTTAGGAGGATGCTCCAGCTTCGGTTGCATTCCTGCACATAGTTATACACTTAATTTAGGATCGTAGAATCATAGAGCTGTAGAGATAGAAGGTACTCCAAGGCTCATCCAGTCTAACCCTCTACAGTGCAGAAATATGCAGCTGCCCTGAACAGGGATCAAACTTGCAACCTTGGTATTATCAGCAGCGCATGACATGCTCACGTCACATCTTCATGCCGTGAGATGTGCTGATGTGTTGCCCACACGTCGCCATGGAATTTTGAGAGGGTCCGTGTTATGTACTGAAGTTTTCACCCTGGGCCAGCAGGGGGATACTGTAGATAGTTTTCACTCAGGTCCACATATGCAAATAAGGGATTGAAAGTGACGTTCAGTGATTGGATAGTTACAGAAAGTGGTTACTGTTACGTTCTAGTGCAGCTCTATATAAGCAGGCAGGCTGAACCCTTCAGTTCAGTTCTGTTCTGGCCTGTGAATAAACAAGAGCTGTTTGAAGAATCACTGTGTCGTCTGATATGTTCACTCACAACTTAACAGTCCGGCCCCCTACTTGAAAATTTGGGGGTCTCCGTGGGTGACGAGGGTGATGTTCCCTACCAGGCAGATATGCCAACCTTTGTGGCATGGTGGTCAATCATCCCCTCAGGCCCCCTATACTATGGGGAGGGCCCTATATTAGGTTGATCCTGCCCAATGCCATTTCTGCTCTCATACAAACAACATTCTTTGCCCAACGAAGAAAGGCCTTCATTTCGCTGAGGGAAGGCAAGAAAACCCCAAGTACTGATCAGAATGAGAGGGGGGCATGGAAATAATTTCTGCTCCTGTCAACCAGCAACCCAAAATTGCTCAGGGAAGGCTCTAATCTTAGAGTGGATGGGTGGGAAGCTCTCAAGACAAAATGGTCCTGAGCTCCAGGGGAAGCAACCCTTTGCAAGGGCTCATGGGACAGCTTTTTCCCATGAGCCCATCACATAGAGAAGATGGGCCACAGCTCTGCCAGGCGAAAGCGCCCCACGCTTATTGGGCATGAGACTTATTTCATTTGGTCAAACAGCTCACAAAGTTTAGAGGTAAAACATTAAACACTCACCCCAGCCAGTCATGTATGAAGTTAACTGGAAACTCTTATCACTGAAGTACTGAAGGCCAATCTCTCCAAGTTTTGTGCCCTCAGATTACACAAGGCCTGAAAAACAATTAGGGGTTTTACTCTGCTTTTATTTCTCAGGGGGTAAACCTTTGGCTGGATCATGCCCAGTATTTCTCCTGCCTACTAAAGGAAGCAATAATGTGAAACAGACTGTTTCTCTGAAGATACAAGCACAATCTTTGGGAACAGAAAGAGTTGTGAGGACACTAGCCAAGTGCCTGTAGCAGTTATGAAGGGTTGGAAGGAGACTTTAAAAAACAGAAACCACCACAGCACTCTGAAGTTCTGTTCCAATTCCAATGAAGTTCTGATGCTCACTCATGTTTTCCTAGTGATTATACTACTGTGGAAGAACAAATTAAAAGAACAAACATTTAAAAAATCCCCCACACCTTTGTCTAAGTAACTACGCATGCCAAATCCTCACTTTTGTTATTGGCCAGGACTGTAAATATTCTCATAATGTACAATTCAGTCCGTGTGCAGTTTTGATTATCCGTCTTCCCTATAGACAACTGGTTGGCCACTATGAAAAGAGAATACTCAGCTAGATGGGACTTGGGCCAGCTTGGCCGCATGGCTGTGGGTGTCATGAGCTGAAGGTGTCATGCAGCCTGCATGGCCCTGGCACCAAAACTTGTGCCACAGCTGTCCATGGGGGCACAGGTCAAATCTGTATCTAGGGCAGCTGTTTACCAGCTCCATCTGGTATGTAGGCTGAGACCCTATCTGCCTGCGGACTGTCTCGCCAGAGTGGTGCATGCTCTGGTTATCTCCTGCTTGGACTACTGCAATGCGCTCTACGTGGGGCTACCTTTGAAGGTGACTCGGAAACTACAACTAATCCAGAATGCGGCAGCTAGACTGGTGACTGGGGGCGGCCGCCGAGACCATATAACACCAGTCTTGAAAGACCTACATTGGCTCCCAGTACATTTCCGAGCACAATTCAAAGTGTTGGTGCTGACCTTTAAAGCCCTAAACTGCCTCGGTCCAGTATACCTGAAGGAGCGTCTCCACCCCCATCGTTCTGCCCGGACGCTGAGGTCCAGCGCCGAGGGCCTTCTGGTGGTTCCCTCATTGCGAGAAGCAAAGCTACAGGCAACCAGGCAGAGGGCCTTCTCGGTAGTGGCGCCCGCCCTGTGGAACGCCCTTCCAGCAGATGTCAAAGCGATAAACAACTACCTGACATTCAGAAGACATCTTAAGGCAGCCCTGTTCAGGGAAGTTTTTAACGTGTGATATTTTTTGTTTCTATGGAAGCTGCCCAGAGTGGCTGGGGAGGCCCAGCCAGATGGGCGGGGTATAAATAATATATTATTATTATTATTATTATTATTATTATTATTATTATTATTATTATTAGTGCCCAGCCCCTTCATGGGGAATTTTGTGGGTGCTCAGGCAACCAGGGCCCCAGGGAGTGGGTCCCTATGCATGGGCCTGATCCACCAGGGCTCTTTTTATGTTCTCAATCCCTTTCTTAATCCTAAAAAAAGGATACCCCTGAAATTTCTCCCAAGGCAACATCCAAACCAAATTCACAATTCAAACCAAATTCACCAGCCTTGAACTTATCACAGATAAAGTTAAGATTGGTTCATCTGTTCTTATTTAAGGACAGAGCTCTGAAACTAGAATGAAGAACACATGATCATTTTAAAAGAAAATATATCCAATTCATGGACACAGCCCAGTGGTAGATAGAGATGTTGGAGACCAAAACAGAAAAGAAAGTGGAAATTGATGCAATTTGTGTCTTCGTCTGTGGTCAGGAATGGAAATCTGTCAAGTGAACACAACCGGTCATAATTGCTGTTTTTAAGTCTGCAAATGTTATTAATGACCATTTTTACATTGTTTTGACATTTCCTTTACATGAATGTAATGTAAGTCATGTAAATGGTTCTATAAGTTGTACATAACTTGCATTGAATAGTGGGCAGCTTTTAGTATTTGACGGAAACCGAATTGTAATAGAGTGGAAAAGGTGCTATTTGACATTAATACAGGCCAGAACAGAAACGTCTGTCTTCTTGCATCCTTAGTGGCAAAATATTTGTTTTGCATGCAGAGAATCATGGGTTCAATCATTGACATCTCCCGTTAGGGCTACGTAAGACCCTTCTCTGTCATCTTAGAGAACCACAGCCAGCCAGTATAGCAGACAATATTGAGTGAGATGGACCAGTGGTTTGACTCAGTACAAGGCAACTTCTTGTTTGTGGATAGATAGATAGATAGATAGATAGATAGATAGATAGATAGACTAGTAGCCAAAATTGTGGAAACCTCTTGGGAAATGTATTTCCCAGGTTTGATGGGTCATAACACCTGATTGGCTCTCTAAATGCTTATTGGCTACATTCAAACGAAGGAGAACTACTGCATATCAACCTAAGCAAGTTGTGCTTCCTTTTTCTGGTTATTTGGCTATAACTTTTGATAGAATACAGATAATTGAACAAGTTTTGTTGCATTACATTCTTCATTAAATTACCTTTCCACTGATATATAAGCTTATGGTATTACTCTCAAAAAAAGTGGTGTTATGAGCTATCAAACCTCAGAAATACACTAGATCGATGCAGTGCTTTTTTTCTTTGAAAAATGTTTAGGGGTACTCTCATTTTCCTACTCATATTAAAATACTTCCCCTCAATGAGGCAAAACTTAGATACACAAAATGTTGTTGTTGTTTTTTAAAGAAAGTTTTATTAAAGTTTCACATATAATAAAACAACAATAAAAACATAACAAACCCAGCATACAAGCATAGACAAAACAACATACAAAGCATAAGCAAAACAAAAAAAAAAACAAGTATAAATTCATTCCCTTATTTTCTTCAACCTTACTTCCCTGACTTCCTCATACCTTCCCTTTCTGTATTCCAATTTCTAGTATAAATTCAGCAAATCCTTTCCTTTATGTTCTTAATCCTTTCCTTTAGATACACAAAATGTTTAGGGGTATGCATCCCACTGCATCCCCCCAGAAAAAAAAACCACTAGATAGATAGATAGCTATATAGATAGATAGATAGATAGATAGATAGATAGATAGATAGATAGATAGATAGATATAGATAGATATAGATAGATATAGATAGATAGATGATAGATGATAGATGATAGATGATAGATGATAGATGATAGATAGATATAGATAGATATAGATAAATATAGATAGATAGATGATAGATAGATGGATAGATAGATAGATGATAGATAGATATACAGTGGTGCCTCGCAAGACGAAATTAATTCGTTCTGTGAGTTTTTTCGTCTTGCGAATTTTTCGTCTTGCGAAGCACGGCAACTGCACCTCTTCAAGCAATGCACCCTGGGTATTAACGGTTTTAAGAAAAAGGAAACAAACTTGCAAGACGTTTTCGCCTTGCGAAGCAAGCCCATAGGGAAATTCGTCTTGCGAAGCAACTAAAAAAAAAAGAAAAACTCTTTCGTCTTGCGAGTTTTTCATCTTGCGAGGCATTCGTCTTGCGAGGTACCACTGTAGATAGATGATAGATGATAGATAGATAGATAGATAGATAGATAGATAGATAGATAGATAGTTGATAGACAGACGAAGCTTCAAAGAAAATACTGCATATGTCTCCTTGAATCCAGCTGTATAACTGCTTAAACATATGTATAGCCACATGTGAAATACAAAAACAAAAAAATCCTCCTCAAATATCTAACAGATGCAAGAGCACATCTTGAAGCAAATATATTATTTAGGACCACAATATTATTGCAGGTGTATTGCCACAGGTATAGATGGCATAAGCAGATTTTTAAAAGCAGTTGTGAAGGGCTGTTCTAACAGCTCAATATTTATAATTCATTCATCCCTGGGTGTATCACTGCATCTGTTATGATATGTTTTTCTATGGATGTTTAATAGTTATTTAAAAGCTGAATTTCAAACAAGATGGCAAAGTGAAATAGCAAAGTGAAAACAACCCACGCTGGGTGTTCTAAAAAGACCGAGGGAAAGGGAGATGGTTAATTGGTGGGAAAGGAGGCAGGATAAAAGTTGAGACATAGTAGCTAGCAGGTAAGGAACTGGTAGTTTTTTACTCTAATTAAAGAAAGAATTTGGTTGGTGGTGTCAAATGTTCAGCTGCTGCTAAGATCAAGTAATGGAAATGCCTGAATTGCCAGAGGAAGCAATCCTTTCTTTTAAAAAGTTTAGCATCAGTTCTGTGAAATTGGAAAGAAAGACAGTACAGAGTCTAGGGATTTTTAAATGTTTTGATCTTTGCCAATTTCAATATGGATTGATGTGATCTGCATGTTCTGGACTAATGTGTAGATTGCAATGTAAAACTGTAGGATTTTGCACTTTTTTTACTGTGGCAATTCAGTTCTAAGCTAAAAAAAAAACCCCACAAAGTACCAAATGTGTTTCAAAGCATATTTTGTGATTAAAGATAGTGAGAAAGTAAGTTTACATATTTATGAAAATGGGAGTTCTTCTGCAGATTGAATTAAATATTCACAACTTACTGAAGGGAGGGAACAGTCTTTAGAGCAAATAAATGTGAAAGCCACACTGATTGGAAACATTGGCGTGATATTTTTATTTGTGGAATTTATATCCTGCCATTCCTCCTGAAGGAACCCAGGGTGGCGTGTCCCTATTTTCATTGGAGAAATGTTGGAGGGTATGCAAACAGATACCCAATTGCTATACGAAGCAAAACCAAAACATTCTGGAAACCATTGCAATTAAATACATCTAAAAGTGATTGTAGCTAAAAACATTCTAAAAGTAGTTACAGTGGCACCTTGGTTCTCAAACGCCTTGGTAATCAAACAACTTGGAACCCAAACACTGCAAACCCAGAAGTAAGTGTTCTGGTTTGTGAACTTTTTCAGAAGCCAAACGTGCTCCATTTTGAGTGTTACACTTCTGATTTGAGTGCCACACTACCGTTTTGAGTGTTATGCTGAGATCTGTCTGTTTTTGCTATTTATTTTGCGGTTTTGTGGCTCCTTTTCTTTCTTTTTTGTGACTGTGTGGAACCCAGTTCAGCTACAGATTGATTGATTGTGTGACTGCAGTACATTGTTTAATGCTTTCATTTTATGGATCAATTGTCTCATTAGAGAGTAAAATTCATGTTAAATTGCTGCTTTAGGGGTTGTTTTACACAGCACAGCAGATAGCTGGTTGCAGGCTTGTGTAAGCCTCTCAGTATCATACAATTAAGTACTGAATTGTATGTTCCTGGTAAGTTCCCTTTTTATCCCTTTTAAAAGACTATAAATGCCACAATCTTATTTAAAGTATATAAAAGAATTTTACTCACATCATCAGTTCACAGTTGGATCCCTGAAGGCAGACTTAGTTACAAAGTATATACATTTGGATCTACCCCATATGGGAGAATAATCCCCGTGATGGCAGACTAGCAGTCACTGTGGTTCACAGGACAAAAGGAAGATGGAAAAGAGTTGAAAAGAAGGGAGTGTGCTGCGTGCCTTGCCATTTCGTTACCTGGGCAGGTAAGGCCACGCCCACCTCTAGTCACATGCAAGAGGAAGTATGTCCCAGTCAGGAGGAAACAGGAAGTTTTCGGCTGACTGGACCAAACATTTCCCTGCATGTCCACTCTAGGAAAACAAGGAATGTTGTACTTGACTGCTACTTATATATCACATCCCACAGAGGAGAGAGTCATCCTGCTTCTTGCTGGCCACACTTCCTTGGGAGCAATGCTTTTCACAAAGCGTGGCCAGTGGAAAGTTGATGAGATCTTTCCAAAAGGCACAGCAGCTAGTGTAGCTGGTTGAAGAGGAGCAGAGAGCAGGGCAATGATTTTAATTTTTCTTTTCTTTTTTAAAGAAAGTTAAAAGGACTTCCTGCTGTCATTGCCATGCTTTTCAGTCTGATCACTCTCTTTTGTTCCTTGACATTTCCTTGTCTTCGGGGAACAAGCATCATTTGAAATGTTAATTGAGGAAGAATGGCAGATAGTGCAATAGGCACACTGCAGATCAAGGGATCAGTATGTAAAGCAAGTTCGCCGCTTTCCCCTGGGCCAAATGTCATTACAAATGATCTAAAGCAGACTTGCGAGCATTAATAGAATTGCCCTTTCTGCTTCCCTTGTCCGCAATATAAGTGGAGGCTTCAATCATGTTGCAAATAAATTAATACTTTGTGGGAATATAACCTTGTTTTATTGGGAACCAACATTTTTTGTAATGCAAGCAGAGCCTACATTGGGCATTTTCATTCTAAGCCGCCTAAGACCACCATTTTCATTCTAGGCAACCTAAGGCCCATGGGCCACAAGCGGCCCCTCGGGGGTCGTTTTACCGGCCCATAAGCTACCCCCGAACCAAGCCACACACTTGGCAAGTCCCTGTGCTGCGCTAAACTGGCGCAGCACGGCGTGGGGACTCGCTTCCGCGGTGCCAGAAATCACATCTGCACATGTGCAGATGCCGGAAATCATGCCCGTGCAGACACTGATGCTGGAAATTGCATCTGCGGAGATGCAGACCACGGAAATCATGTCTTTGCAGATGCCAGAAATCGCAGGCGCGCACTCACGTGCACCCGTGATTCGGCCCACGGAGGGGGCTCCACTGCAGTGAACAGGCCCAGGCAAGGTAAGCCTTGCTGACCCCTGTTCTAAGCCATGGCAGGGGAATTTGTAGCCCTCAACAAAGCAGAGACATCACCTTGCCAACAAAGGTCCATATAGTTAAAGCCATGGTTTTCCCAGTAGTGATGTATGGAAGTGAGAGCTGGGCCATAAAGAAGGCTGATCGCCGAAGAATTGATGCTTTTGAATTATGGTGCTGGAGGAGACTCTTGAGAGTCCCATGGACTGCAAGAAGATCAAACCGATCCATTCTGAAGGAAATCAGCCCTGAGTGCTCACTGGAAGGACAGATCCTGAAGCTGAGGCTCCAATACTTTGGCCACCTCATGAGAAGACTCCCTGGAAAAGACCCCGATGTTGGGAAAGATGGAGGGCACAAGGAGAAGGGGACGACAGAGGACGAGATGGCTGGACAGTGTTCTCGAAGCTACAAACATGAGTCTGACCAAACTGCGTGAGGCAGTGGAAGACAGGAGTGCCTGGCATGCTCTGGTCCATGGGGTCACGAAGAGTCAGACACGACTAAACGACTAAACAACAACAACATGTTGTTAGACTCCAACTCCCAGTCATAAAGAAAAGGGAAGTACACATGGCAGTCTTTGTGCAGTCATCTACCTGCACTTAGCTTCCAGTTGGAGAAATGTCGACTTTCAATAAGGTACTCTGCTCTCGGTTGTCAGTCATGGCTCGTTGCCACTGATACTATTTGCAAACCTGTTGGCCACCCTCAACAGTTGCACAAATCTAGCGCTCTTAGAAGCTATGTATTTTTTTGTATTTTGTTGCACACTGCTTCAATAGCTCCTGGCTGTGAAGCAGTCTTTAAAGCCGTAATACAAATAAAATAGCCCATTGGCTATTTTCCAGGCATTGCTATAAAAAGGATAAAAGCATTTCCCTCACTAGGCTTCAGTGATGTTGAATCATCTACATGGTCAGTCCAAGAAGCACTGCCATTGCTCTAAATTGGCTTCATTTGTCACCATCTCTGATGTCAGAACGTAGCCAAATCTGTTTGGTATCGTAGCATTCACATTCACTGAGTGATCCCTGATTGGCTGGAATGAAGGTATGAAGAAGAAGAAGAAAGCCCTAAGAATGTGGTGTCAAAACCAACATTATGCAGAATACAACAAACGAGTCTGAAAACGGATCAAAGCTCTCACTAATTGAGGGTGTTTTCAGGGAATAAGTTGCACAGGAAAGGAATTGATACATGTCAGTGTTTGTAAAAACCAACAACAACAACAACAACAATTTATTTATTTATACCCCGCCCATCTGGCTGGGCTTCCCCAGTCACTCTGGGCGGCTTCCAAAAATATATATTAAAATACTCTAATACATCAAACATTAAAAGCTTCCCTAAACAGGGCTGCCTTCAGATGTCTTCTAAAAATCTGGTAGTTGTCGGCATAAAAGAGTCCACAAGAATATCCTTGCAGAGTACTTTCTGCTTTTATTCTGAAAAGTCTTTCTGCAAAAGCGACTGACCAACTATACACATCAACACCAACTAACTAATTAACTAACTAACTAACCAACCAACCAACCAACCAACCAACTAACCCAACCAACCCAAACAACAAACTAACATTTCTCACTCTATATATACAAGTACAACCCAGTGCAGGCTGCTGACTCATGCTGACCCAGCTTTTTTAAGCATTAAAGAAACAGTGGCCAATTTTTAGCCGTGACAATACAGTCCTAGTTTCCAGCACTGTCCTCATCTAGAACTGAGTACAACACACCCAGAGCCAAAGTGGTTTGGGTCACATCCACACCATATATTTAAAGCCCATGACTTTCCCCAACAATTCTGGCAACTGTAGCTCATTAAAAAGGTGCTAGCTCTGTGAGGGTTAAACATCAGTTCCCAGGATTCGTTGGGGACGGTTTAACTACATGGTGTGGATGTTGCCCCTTCCAACATGTGGAAATAGCATCTGTATCTGCACCTTGTAATGCAGACATTGCTTGTCTCACATCTGGATGCCTGCCTAATATTAGTCTGCAAATCTACAGCAGTGTTCGAGGTCTGGCACTCCTCACTTCTTGTTTTCCTTAACCCAAGGCCTATTCCTTTCTGCAAGCCCCCACCTTTTGAGAAGTAAAATGAACCATTTCCCTTCTTCACTATATCTGCACTGCAAATGATTTAATAAACCTTTCTATCATGGCTCTTCTAGCCAGACATTGTAATTTCAGCTTGGGGGAAATCAAAGCCAACGTTTGCTTTCTTGGTTCAAGTTGCTAGGTTGGGGAAGCTAAATAATATTGAGACAAATTCTGCTCCTTCCTCACCAAAACATTCTTAAGTGAACAAGACACTTGTCTTATTGTGGAAATCTTCCTAATTTTTCTTATAACCCATGCAAGTTGGAACACAACCTGGGAAAAGCAGAAGGAGCCAGCAACTGTCTTGCATTTGTTCGTGTTTCCATATTTCCATAGAGAATACTGTCCCATTTCCCTGCTTCCTGGGAGCTAAGATGTTAGAGGCAAGTGTTCTGCTCTAGAATTTCAGCTCCAACTAATTTCTCAATACAGATAGGGGCTTTTTAAGGCCAGAGAGAATTCAGTTATATGATTCCACTCTTACACAGAACAGTCCTAGAGAGTTCAGTTCTGAGAAGCAACATGCACACACGTTGAGAGAGGGATTCAATCACGTACCAAAAAAATTAGGTTTGCACAATTGAAGTGGATTAAAAAACTATTCTGCAACACTCCACAAATGGAGTTTTTGTGGTTAGGAAAGTGACAAGGAAATGGATTAAAAAGTGTGGGTTGCCTATTGGTTGACAGGATGTATAACCTCTGTGCAAACAAATCAGGATGAACGCTTATTGTCGTATAACCTTGCTGCAAACAAATCAGAACTCATGCTCCATAAAGAGTCAGTATCATACAGGGCTGCCAACTCTAGGGGGCTGGGGTATCTTCGACCCTCTCAATATTAGGTGCAAGTCGACTGTGTCCCCTCAATATTTAGGGGGCCCAATGCGCATTGTGTGCATGATGTCATGTGTGTTGCACATCACAGCTTCAGCAGCCGGCCTCCAGGAGATGTAACATTGTGCGCGTGATGTCACATGTGCGCTATGCGCACTAGACCCCTTGGGGTCCCCCACTAGATCTTGGGAACAACCTGGCATCTCTGGTATCATATGACCTCTGTGTAAGCTTTGTGGCAGCAAATCCAGATGAAAGCTCAAGAAAAAGGCCAGCTGGGGCAGCCAATTTCGTTAAAATTGACATCAAGTTCTAGAAATAGCTGGAATCTGAACGTGAGTTTAGATATCAATTTCACCATGCTCCTTTGTGAGTATAGGGATGGTTCCTCATCCAGTTCTGGGCTTCACTAGGCTTGCACTAAAACAGACCAATGTAACATACTGGAAGGATAACAATATGGCTAGAGAGGAGATGAATATTGGCCCATGTCTCACTCTGCTTACCCTTTCCCTCATAAACACCATCTGTTTTCATCAAGAAAACTGCATCATTTTTAAAGGCCACCATGAAGCTCTATGCATGTAATTCAACATAATGGGTCATGGAAGGAGAAGAAGAAGAAGAAGATGAAGAAGAAGATGAAGAAGAAGAAGAAGAAGAAGAAGAAGAAGAAGAAGAAGAAGAAGAAGAAGAAGAAGAAGAAGACAGCAGTAACTACATTTTAATAGGATGATTCCCAAAACTACAACAGTATCTGATTTTTAGCGGGACTTTAGCGCTTAAAGAGCAGTGAGGGATAAACATTCCATTTCAATACACACTGTGCACCAATCAATTTTCCTTTAATAGGGTGGTTCTATCTAGCAAATGAACCCAAAACCAAGGCAAATACATCTATTAAGCACTGGTGGGGATGTGGTTTGGAAGCAGAAGGCTGCAAAGTCCATGTGGTTGTTCTAGTCTTTGTTCTTACAACACCCATGCCCAGTGCTGCCTGCACCACACATTAGTCAATGGTTGCCAACAGAGGCTGCAGTGTCTGTTAAGGATCTGGTACTAGCGCCAGATCCATAATACCGAGTGCATCCATAGACCCAAGACTGTTCAGCAAACCTCTATCCCATACACGTACACCTGGTTTCAGCACCCACAAATAGCAAGTGGAATTTGGGGAAGCCACCTGTACTCATCCCTAACATTATTACCATTTGAACTGCTGAAGGCAATTTGGTACAATCGGTTGCCATTAAACAGTTGAAAGCTACACCAAAAAAACCACAACAAAACCCAGCAGAAGCAGTCCCTGCAAATGCTTGCTTCAAGTCAGAGGCGGCTGTTGCCTGCAATTTCCAGTCCTGACTGATAGGTGAACTCATTCAAGAGAGGAATGGCTGTAAAACTAAATGTCTACAGCCAGATGAAGAGACTGGAGATGACCGTTAAATCTCATTAATGCCAGAAGCAGCATTCGCAGCCCTTTCAGTGTGGAGCTAACTAGCACTGCAAAATATTATCTAATATAATGGTTCATTTTTATTACCTAAATAAGATGAAGTAATCTTCTGAATCTGCTGTGTTCAAAAAAAAAATGGGGGCGAGGAGGAAGTTCATGAAGTGAAATATTACAGACTCCCCCCCCCCCAATAATATTTGAAAGGTCAAAAGGGTAAGCAGATGCCAGCAGTAGGATTTATGGCGCTTTTAGCCATTGTTTGGACGTGCCAGGCAAATCTCTGCAAACTTATGAGATTGTAAAATCCAGTGACCCCCCACATTAGAGGAGGGTGGTGCCCCTGATATATGTGTGGTTTTAGACATCACATTGATCATTAGTTTACTATCTGTCAGAACTTGGACTCTGAAGGTTCAGTTTTTATTAACCGCCTCCCCATCTTTATTTTCCATAGGGAATGTGTGTTTGTGTATGTTTATGGATTCTCTATGTCAAAGAATGGAACTCAGCTTGTGGCGATGATGAGAACAGAATCTCTTTACAACAATGAGTGATTTTCTCAACATCTTTTTTGCTAATAAAAATTTACGGGAGGTATAAAGTAGGTAGATCATTTGCACCACGCACGTCCCCTCGTGAGCCACTCAGGTTGTCATCGGTGAAGCCCTAATGAAGATCAAAGTGAGAAGAATGTGATCACTTTGTGTGTGTGTGTGTGTGTGTGTGTGTGTGTGTGTGTGTGTGTGTGTGACTGTCGTACAGCAAGGAAATTATTAGCTCATAAAAGGAACTGTGCAATAATGCTGACCTTGGAATTCGCCGCTTGCCTGACAAAGAGAAACCAAGGGCTGGAATTTGGCTCTGTTTCTTGATGGCTTCTGCTTTTGCTGAACTGTGCTATGGGCAGTTGAAATGAGTTCAAGGCTTGCTTCCAAGGTAGACGCAGACAAGAAGGTGTTAAGGGCAGGGAAGTAGATGCAATAGCTGTGGGCCTTGGGTCAGCTTTTGCAAACCTGGTGATCGCCACATTTTTTTTAACTACAACTTCCATCAGACCCAGCGAGTGTGGAGGGCACGAGCTTTGTGGAAGCTGCCTTAGATGAACAGCGTGTTTTTTATTGGCTTAGCCATCTGATTTCATGACATTTTGGGAGGTGCCAGGTGATGGAGCTGAATACAGTGGCCAGCGGTTCCTCCTCTCTTGCACTTTGCAGCCTTCTGGCCTCCTTCACCCCCTGATGGTAGGTAACATTGTAGGAACTCAGCCCCCCACCCCCCAAAAAAGTGGGGCAAAAACACTCAGTTCTCTGGAGAGGGTACCCCTGTATCATAGTATATGGGAGCAGACTTTTCTTTCTCCATACAATTCTCCAGGAATGGGTTGCATGTGTGTTTTATTTAACAAAATTTATACAGTGGTACCTTGGTTTAAGAATAGCTTAGTTTATGAACAACTTGGATTAAGAACGCTGCAAACCCAGAAGTAGGTGTTTTGGTTTGTGAACTTTGCCTTGGAATAAGAACATGTTCCGTTTCCTGTTGAGTGTGTTCCGTTTGTAAATTGAGTCCCCCGCTGCTATGGGAAAGCACACCTTGGTTTAAGAACACTTTGGTTTAAGAATGGACTTCCGGAACACATTAAGTTCATAAACCGAGGTACCACTATATACCACTTGACTGCAAGGAAACCTGAGTGGTTTCTAGTATGACATATAGTAACTCCGTCAGAACAGTTTAAAATTATTGGGTTGTTTTTGTTTTTATTTTGGTCGTGTATTTTGTGTTTTGTTTTATTTTGATTATGTGTTTTGTGTTTTTATATTGTGATTTTATCCTGTGAACCACCTTGAGACATGCAGGTATAGGGCGGTATACAAATTTAATTAATTAACAACAACAACAACAACAGGTAAACTAAAGATAATGGGCCCCTAAATGGTTAAGTCCAGCCAAATTTGACTCTGAGGTGCGATGCTCCTCTTTGCTTTCAGGCTGAGGGAGCCGGCGCTTGTCCGCAAATGGTTTTATGCACATAGGAAACTGGCTTGGGCCTGATCCAGGTTGATCCATCCATCCCTAATGAAGGAGGACTTCTTCTTCTTCGAGTTGCCACAGCTCCCAAATAATACTTGCACACACGATTGCGCATAGATTTGGAAACTGCCAATTAAGCCAGAGCTCAGAAAATACTCCTCTTGGAAAGGGCAACGGCAAAGAAGATGAAGGAGATTCAACTAAGCCAATTTAAAATCAGTCAGATGGGACTCCCAAATCCTGCTCTGATAAGGTTCTCAGAACGGACAAACACAGCCCAGCGATGGGCAGACTTCCTTCCATTTGGCGGGGGCTTTTTATAAGATTTCGTTGAGGAGTCTCATCCTTAAGAGATCTGAAAATGCTGGGGAAGAAGGTATGTGAAAGAGCATAAAGGAGCATGTGTTCTTATCTTCCAGTGCGCAACCCCAACTCTACTCCATGAACTTCTCAATCAATGTGGAATAGTCTTGTGTGCGACCCGGAAATTGTGAGAGACAATAAATTGGTATAATGATCCATTCTGTTAGATGGAACAAATGTGCTGTTGAGCCTCTATTTCCTTTCCAGCACCAGCACTGAGTATCACAGGAACAGGTCAGAATAAGTGAATAGCATTTGTATGTAATTATCAGTTCACTCCTAAGTGAAATCCAACAAGTTATTTTTGCTTAAATGAAGGGAAATGAACGATGCAGCTAAACCTTCAGTTCCTGCAGCATACATCACTGCACAGATCTATCACAAGCAGAAGCTCATTTTGCAAAGCAGCATGGTTGGTGCTACCCCACGGATATCTGCAGGAATGATCTCTCATTTTATGTGCATCCTGACCTGAGCCTGCTTAGAATGGCCTTTTTCCTTAAGGTAGTCTTTAATAGCTCCCAAAAGACAAGGCTAACATGTCACTAATTCAGAAACTAGTGCTGCTCATTCTCAGCTGATGAACTGATGCTCCTCAGTCTGAACTGGTAAATTAACTGATTGCTCAGCAATGCCGTGGAATTGGGAGCTTCCTGAACGTCAGAGATCACCGTGGAAGCAAGTCCCAGAGGCTTCACACCATCCCTGAGTATGCATTTGTGTGGGCAAATACAAGGTGTGAACTGGTCCTGAATAGGGTGACTGAATGGGGCAACTGTGCCCCTGAAGGACCAGGTGCGCAGCCTGGGAGTCATTTTGGATTCACAGCTGTCCATGGGGGCGCAGGTCAATTCTGTGTCCAGGGCAGCTGTTTATCAGCTCCATCTGGTACGCAGGCTGAGACCCTATCTGCCCGTGGACTGTCTCACCAGAGTAGGGCATGCTCTAGTTAACTCACGCTTGGACTACTGCAACACACTCTATGTGGGGCTACCTTTGAAGGTGACATGGAAACTCCAACTAATCCAGAATGCGGCAGCTAGATTGGTGACTCGGAGCGGCCACCGAGACCACATAACACCGGTCTTGAAAGATCTACATTGGCTCCCAGTATGTTTCCGAGCACAATTCAATGTGTTGGTGCTGACCTTTAAAGCCCTAAACAGCCTCGGCCCAG
The DNA here is from genome assembly GCA_034642415.1 of Podarcis siculus. NCBI lineage: Eukaryota > Metazoa > Chordata > Lepidosauria > Squamata > Lacertidae > Podarcis > Podarcis siculus. Next base: position 975,755 of record JAXCMG010000075.1, on the reverse strand, counting down.
TATACCTGAAGGAGCGCCTCCACCCCCATCGTTCCGCCTGGACTCTGAGGTCCATCTCCGAGGGCCTTCTGGCGGTTCCCTCACTACGAGAAGCAAAGTTACAGGGAACCAGGCAGAGGGCCTTCTCGGTAGTGGCGCCCACCCTGTGGAAGTCCTGTCAGATGTCAAAGAAATAAACAACTGTCTGACATTTGGGAGACATCTGAAGGCAGCCCTGGTTAGGGAAGTTTTTAATGACTGATGTTTTAATGTATTTTTAATCTCTTGTTGGAAGCCGCCCAGAGGGCTGGGGAAACCCAGCCAGATGGGTGGGGCATAAGTAATAAATTATTATTAGTAGTATATCAAGCAATCTCACTGGTATGACTAGCAAGCTTGTGGTTGAGATAGGCAGGAAAAGGTCTGTTATCATGGGATCTAATTTTTCTCCTATTCCAAGATGATTAGTTCACATCTTGATTTGTGGGGAGACGGAGCTGAAGACAGGAAATTCTTGCATGTAAGAAACCAGAATGCATTGAGCAAAATGTTCCTAGATGGATAGACCGACAGACACAGACTCACCACTTTCTTCTCATATCTGCCCTTCCGTGACACTCCCAACCCCCTGATGGATCAGGATTGGGCTCAGTGCCCTCCCACACACCAATTGCACATTTGACCAACACATGGAAACTCTGGCTGTACTGACATATTGCATACTTGTCAACTGAAAGGGCTATCCCAGAATTACGGAAGCCATCCGACTTCTGATTGGCTCCAGGGATGTCCCATTTTGGCTCCTGCGAGAGCATGGCCCCAAAAGATGCCCCTGGGATGAGAGTACAGCCCCCCAAACAGGCATCTTTGGGGCCACACTCTAATGTGAGTCACCTGGTTCCCACGAGGGCATGGCCCCAATAGATGCACATGCCAATTTCCCTCTGTGAGCTGTTGGAGGGTACAATATTGATCCTCTCTTTAGGGGAGGAACCTTGGCCCAAACAGGATTCCACCTTGCATGGAGGGCTTTCTAAGCAAGTATGTTAGTAAAAATCCCTATTTCATCCACCTGCTCACAACAAGTTCCCTGGGAACGGAAATAACTGCTTAGTTGGTGGCATAGACAAATATTCCATAAGAGTGAGTCTGTTTTGAAAATGCCCCCGAATCCTCAAGCTCAGCAGGTCTGTGAGGAAGTTTGGGAATTGCGCCGGAATGTCGCTGCTTAAGACGGGCTTGTAAAAAGAAATGTATACAGCAATTTCTATCTGCAGGATAATTACTGCTGTGCTCCTCAAGGTAATTTGTTTACAATTGCTCTTTTTCCTCATTCTATGTGCTTCTGGGTTCACTCGATTCTATGCGCAGAGTTTTCACACCAAAATGAGCAGTTAGCTAAATGCTAATTAAAACCAGTGTGCCAGTTTAGCAAGCACAGCAGGAGCCAGAGCAAAAGAGCATGCTCTGGAATTAATTTTTCAGTGTTTACCTCCATAGCTTCTTTTTTAAAAGCCAAAGAAAATGTTAGATAAATTCATGTCACCAAGCCTGACCACTTTATGCCCGGAGACCATCTTTCCCCTGGCACAATTGCCACAGTAATTCCTTTGGAAAGACGGTTGCGGCAGGGGCATAACTTGGGAGGGGGGAGCAGGGGGCACAGTTTTGATGGGGTACAACCAGGTGCCCCCATGCAGGTGGCCAAGAGAGTGTCAACCATGATGATGTGTGCAACCCATCACACCGTCGCATCTCGGTTGCTCTGGTGGTGTCAGTGGTGATGGCTGGGAGGGTGCTGCGGGCTCTGTTCTCCCTCCACGCCCCATCTCCCGGTGTGTGCCTGCCCCGGGCACCGGCAACCCACACTACACTACTGGGTTGCAGTTCAATCCTGTGCTGCCTATATTGCCAGCAGCCTGGTTTTCCCGAGTTTCCTGTCTATAGGTACCATGCCTGTATTTCAAAAGGCCATCTCTTGTGTCTAAAGCACACGATTGGTTGTATTTTTCTGTGGTGGCCTTCCTCAACATGGTGACCTTTGGATGTTGCAGACTACAACTCTCATCTCCCCTTGACCATTGGCCATGCTGACTGGGCCTGATGGGAGTTGGAGTCCAAAACATTTGGACCCCATCAACCTGATAAAGGCTGGTTTCCTGCATTTTGTTGTTGTTGTTGTTTAGTCGTTTAGTCGTGTCCGACTCTTTGTGACCCCATGGACCAGAGCATGCCAGGCACTCCTGTCTTCCACTGCCTCCCACAGTTTGGTCAAACTCAAGCTACTAACTTGAGTTTGACCAAACTGTGGGAGGCATCTCATCCTCTGTCCTCCCCTTCTCCTTGTACCCTCACGTTCGCAGCAGAAGGTTCCAATGTATATCATCCATCCACATATACACACATTCTGAGCCAGATTCAACTCATCAGTCTCACTACTGGAAGCCCGTGCAAGGAGGTTCACTAGTGCAATGGGGCTTGCCCTCACTCTCTTCCCCTTGTGCACCACACCCAACTGGCTCAGGGTATGTGTGTCAGGAGATTCTCCAGAACAGTGCATGGGTGAGGAAAGGAGGGATTGTTCAGTTGTTGTTGTTGTTTAGTCGTTTAGTCGTGTCCAACTCTCCGTGACCCCATGAACCAGAGCACGCCAGGCTCTCCTGTCTTCCACTGTCTTCCACAGTTTGGTCAAACTCATGCTGGTAGCTTCGAGAACACTGTCCAATCATCTTGTCCTCTGTCGTCCCCTTCTCCTTGTGCCCTCCATCTTTCCCAACATCAGGGTCTTTTCAAGAGAGTCTTCTCTTCGCATGAGGTGGCCAAAGTATTGGAGCCTCAGCTTCAGGATCTGTCCTTCCAGTGAGCACTCAGGGCTGATTTCCTTCAGAATGCATAGGTTTGATCTTCTTGCAGTCCATGGGACTCTCAAGAGTCTCCTCCAGCACCATAATTCAAAAGCATCAATTCTTTGGCTATCAGCCTTCTTTATGGTCCAGCTCTCACTTCCATACATCACTACTGAGAAAACCATAGCTTTGTTGGCAAGGTGATGTCTCTACTTTTTAAGATGCTGTCTAGGTTTGTCATTGCTTTTCTCCCATACACACATCTTATTCCCGCATACACACATCTTATTCGAATGGTCTGCATAGGGGAAAGAAGGCTCTTGAGCAGTATAGTGACATGCTAGTAAAAGTGAAGTTATTAATTAATCATATTAATATGCATCTCTTATATGGCTGTTCCAAACTACTAATTAGGAGATGGTGGCCCATAACGGTGGTGTGGGTTTTTAAGTAATGAGCACCCAAGAGAATCGTTTTAGTCGCAACACACCCTCTGCATGTTCTTTCCAAGATACAGTATATCGTTCTTTTAGCCCTTGATTTTGAGGTCCCGTTAGGATCACTAGATTAATGGGGAGGGGTGTTAATCGCTAGATCCTACTATCCCTGCAGCATGAACAACAACAGCACACAGACTCGACAGCATACAGTAGACCAAATTGGATGTAAATTTCATCCCTGAGATATTTAGTGCAGGTTGCGGGTTCTTGGTGTTAGTTGTTTGAGGCCACAGCATCTTGGATGCTGATAAGATAAAAGGAAACATCATACCATCAGCATAAATAAGATGCTAAAGAACAATGAAGAAAAAGAATAAAGTGGAACCATGCCATGGTTGAAAATGGAATGTGGAAGTGACCCAAGTAAAGCAATTAACTGTTATGCTATTTTAATGGGCTTGTTTTATTGTACATTTTAATGATGATCTTCTGCATGTTCTGGTGAAATGGTTATATTTTCATAGAAAGTCGGAAGTGACCCAAGAGTCATCTAATCCAGCCCCTTGCAATGCAGGGATCTCAGCTAAAGCATCCATGACAGATAGCCATTTTAATTGTGTGTGGATATATTTCTGTGATTGGTTTTACATTTGTAAACTGCTTAGAAGCCAGTTTGGCAAGTGAGCAGTATTTAAATTAATAAAAGATACTTATGCTGCTGTAACAGCCAGGCTCTTGGATGTTCCTTCCGCCAGATACATTATTTGATTATACTGATTGGTTGGTTTTATTTAATTTCTATACTGCCCTTCATCTAAGGATCACGGGGCAATTTACAATATAAAAAACAAAAAATGCATAACAGAGTAATGAACAAAAGCTCTCTCTCTCTCTCTCTCTCACTCACACACACACACACACACACAAACATGCAGTTTAAAAGGGCATAGATTGTTTAATTAGCCAAAGACCTGGAAGAAGAGGAATGTTTTTGCCTGGCACCTAAAGCAATGTAACAAAGGTGAGCCATTCCATAAGCACAGAGCCAGTGCAGGAAAAATCCTGTTCTCATGTTGCCATCCTCTGGACCTCCTGCAAAGAAGAGTCTCAAATGATGATTGTAGGGTCTGGTTCAGTTCATATGGGGAGATGAGGTCCTTGATGTATTCTGGTTCTGGGTCATTTAAGGCTTTATAGCTCAAAAGCAGCATTTTAAATTGGGCCTGGAAACTAATTGGCAGCCAGTGCAGTTGGGCCAAGATTGGCACTATATGCTCAAACCATCTTGTCCCAGTGAACAGCCTGACCCCTGAATTCTACACCACCTGACAATTCCAAACCATCTCCAGAGGCAGCCCTGCGTATAACACATTGCCATAACCTATATAAATATACTCAGAGTTGAGTGTTGATTTCATGCTCTTTATTTCAACTGATGGTAGTGAGTGAGTGTTTTCCCCCAAAACCTCTGGCTATATATACATTATTTACACAATGGGTCCCGTGTGATTGGCTGATTCAACTCCCCTCCTGCAGCCTGATTGGGCGGCTCTTGCAGGCCACTCCGGTTGCTGATTCACTTCCTCCTGGAGCCGGATTGGGCGGCTCCTGCAGACCAATCAGGTCGCTGCCTTCTAGGATCCTTCCTGCCTATTGTTCTAGGATCCAAGCTCAGTACATAACACTATCCTAGAGGTTACCAGAGCATAGGCAACAGGTGTTAGGCTATCCCTGTCTGGACTGGAGTGCAGCAGGGCCAACAGTCAAAGGCACTTGTGCCAACCAGGCCATCTGAGCCTTAAGCAACAACAATGGATCGAGAAAGTCTCCCAGCAGTATACCCGCTCCTTCAGAGGGAGTGTAACCCCATCAAGGGAAACACTCACTACGTGTTTCTCAGTCTTATCTGGACAGAGCTTTAGTTTAATTACTGAGGCAAGAAAATGAGTCAGTACATTCACTGCTACACCTGCAGGTGTAAAGGAGAAGCAGAGCTGTGTGTCATCAGCATATTACAGACAACCAGGGCAGAGTCTGGTCATCTTTCGTAATATGGCGCCCTGTGTGAGGTTGAAATTTGGCACCCTCAAATGGAAATTCTCAATTATGGAGCTTCTCAATTTTGTGCCACCTTAGCTTGACCCTGTGTGAGGGAACTGCCTGCACTGCCCAAAATCTGGTACTGCTAATAACATTCCCCCAAAACTCAGGATGACCCCATTCCCTGTCCCTCAAATCTGCCATGATACTGCACAAGGTACCCAGGTGGGTGCAATTATGGATTCTCAAAGTCTACATCTGTTCACAGATACTATGAGGACATGGAAGCTGGCAACTGCCAGGATCTGTATAGCACAATTGAGGGAATCATTAAGAAATCTGAGCATATCCTTATAAAAATCTCTGGAATTTAGTTATTTCAGAAAAAGCAAAACACACAAGTTATGAGTCTCTAAGGAACAGGAAGATTCTGATCCTTTCTATTCAGTGTGATGCAATTTTATTTCAACTAGTTTAGTTTCAAATTTACAGGTATCTCTCCCCATGCCATCTAGAGAAATACAGTTGTCATCATTTCAGATTGCCTGTTATTATCTAATATGTTTAGCTTTCGTATGCCCAGCCTTTAGTTGGATATATTATTGAATACTTTTTAATGTATACTTGTCTCTGTGGCTCCATAATAATGTGAAAACTATTTAAGAAACCAACCTACACCAGTAACAAAACTGACATGAAAGGTAGAAAAATCCATCTATCTGGTTCAGTTCCTAATCAATCTAAAATGTGTTCAGAGAATCATTCTATCCCTCATTCTTTTTCTTGCTGCTTTCTGCCTAATTAACTTTTCTTCACATGCATTCACCAAGCCGAAGGCAATGGCATCCTGGCCCATCGCTGGCTTGGTAACCATGAACATTATTCCAAATTGCTAAGAGTGCTAGGAAACCTTAGAAATTAGGATATGCCATAGAATGTAGAAGTTCTGTTTCACAACTAGATGGGCTTGAGAAAGTTAGAAGGAGTCCAACACTACAGTTTGGGTGGTGTTGTATTCTAGTCCCATGGAAAAGTTTCCAAGGCTGGAAGTACGGAAAGGCAAGATGAGCCTTAAGGCACAATAGAAGCTTCAGCACCATGGATACCTCCAAGTGAGCAACGTGCCTTTGGTAAGAGTTGGGGCCTTTTAATCCTCAGTCACCAGACTTACTAAATAAAATTAACTTTGTCCAATCTTAACACAAACTGGATTTATTTTAATCAAATAACATGTAAAATCACAAACTCTGAGGCCCTTAACACAATCTGAAAATTTATTAAACACAGTGGGGTGAAGAGAGGAAGTATTAGTTTCTAAATTGTACTTTATATTGCTCAATATAACTGACGGATCTATGGAACCCAGCAAAAAGATATGGGAACAAAATATTGCCACACAAATTATTTCCAAGGACTGGAATAAAATTTGGGAATCACAACCCTCAAAATCTGTTTCTAGTTTTCTTATGGAAAACGCCTTGAAATTATTACACAAGGTGGCATTGCGCTCCGTTGCAAATGTCAAAAATGGTTTCTTTTATATCACCTAATTGTTGGAGGGGTTCCCATAAACTTAGTACATATTATCATTTACGCTGGGAATGTCAGCTGGTGCAAGGTTTTTGGAATTTATTTTTGATGGAATGATAAAGAAACTATTGTATGTGGTCCAGGAGTAATGTTACCAAATATTTTTGATGATCCCAGCTACGCATCATGGTGGCTTTGTGCTGTCTGCAGGATCAGAGGCAGTTGACCTCTGACTGCCAGTTTTTAGGGATCATGAGCAGGAGGTATGGCTGCACACATGTCCTGCTTGTGGGCTACCCAGAGGCATCTAGTTGCCACTGTGAGAACAGAATGCTGGACCAGATGAGCCTTTGGTCCACCCCTTATGTTCTTAAAAACCCCTGGGTCAGCCTCTTAGTTTAGAATTAAGGGGAAGAAGAGTTTGGATTTGATATCCCACTTTATCACTACCCAAAGGAGTCTCAAAGCGGCTAACATTCTCCTTTCCCTTCCTCCCCCACAACAAACACTCTGTGAGGTGAGCGGGGCTGAGAGAGTTCAGAGAAGTGTGACTAGCCCAAGGTCACCCAGCAGCTGCATGTGGAGGAGCGGAGAAGCAAACCTGGTTCACCAGATTACGAGTCTACTGCTCTTAACCACTACACCACACTGGCTTCCATTGGGAAGCCAATGGAGTGCTGAGTGTCCAATTTCATTGCCTACAAATGCTACCGCATTATGCACCTCTGCACCCTGGTGGAATGGATTATTCAACAGCATTCTCTTGGTTGAGATTCACTCATTTCTAATCACCCCCCAAGGCTCTGGATCAAGGTGAAGATGTTTATCATGCCAATGAATCGCTTCTAAGCATTATGCTGGAAAGGATATAATAGTATTCTATTGCTATCCATTAATGATTTCTACATCTGTACCCTGAGTGGCATAGATTCACTCTTTTGGTTTTAACAGCAATCAATAGATATTACCTCAGATGAGATTTTAAAACACTGATTCGACTAATGACTCAGTACTACATATATATATATATATATTTTAAAAACTTGCCAACCCATTGAAAAGTGTCCGTATGCCCCGAAACACGAGATTTGATTACCCTCATCATTACCCTACCTTAGAAGCTACAATTCTTATTAATGACCTTCAAATTATCTGGCTTTTTACATTCTAACTCAAAGCCACAGCATATGTTTAAATGCCATCTCTTTCAGTAGAGAATTTCACAGACTTAAATGAGAGCAGTATTTCTTTTGGTGAGCTCCAAGGTTTGCATACAGAATTTTCCAATGTGTTTCCCAGGGCTGAAAGCATTTGTCAATTCATTGGTAGCAGAGATTAACTGTTTACACCTTTTTTAAAAAGAAAAAGAAAAAAAAGGATTTATATATTTATTGTTCAAAACAAATTAATTTGTACATGAATTGTTGTAACCTGTGTTCAGGCCCTGCTGAGCTGAAGAAGAAGAAGGAGGAGGAGGAGGAGGAGGAGGAGGAGGAGGAGGAGGAGGAGGAGGAGGAGATGCTATGTTCAGTGATGGAGGCAATCTGATGCTTCCACCACAGTGTCCACACCATGCCTGCACCATGGTGAGCTCCTGTCAGGAATGAGCCATCTCCAAGCGAAGGTTTGCAGCCAACAGCAGAAAGCAGCCAGGAACAGAGAGGCTTAGATGTTAGCCAGGCAGGGGAGAGCCAGCAGCTACAGACTTTGGATCTTCCTGACCTTGACGGGCAGACTGATAAGGCAGTAGCTGAGAACGGGATGGAACACAGCCAAAGCTCTCAAACAGGAGCGAACAGGAGCGAACAGACACAGAGAGAGTTTCTCGAAAAAGAAAGAGGCTGGAGATGATCCAATAAGTCTGTGGAGTCTGTGAATGGGAGGGCTGCTAGACAGGAAGCAAAACAAGAGACTAAGGTGCGAAAGTTCAATATATTCTGTAGACCCTGGAAGGAATCTTCAGAAGGGTCATCTTGAGTAATGATGCCAGAGGTTTTGTTAGAGCCATCCGGAGCTATCTGTTTGTTTTTGCAATAAATCCTCCTTTTTAATCACCTAACCTTACTGTGTTATCAAGCTTGGGAACCTGGACTCCTGACAGCTCCCCAGCCTTGTCTCTCCTTTGGTAAGTGTCAGCAACATGTGTCAGGAAGGCAGGAGAGCAATGCAGCCCCAATGCAGCCCCAGCCCCACATCTCTGTTGCCCGCTATTGAATACAGATATCCACAGACCAAAACAGGATGGGACAGACCGAAATAGCTTGGTCCATCCCTACTTTCACCCCTGCAACTATGCTCAGCAATGTGGTGTCTAGCTGCAGGTCAGTTACACAAATGCTGATGCCTGTGACCTAACTAGGATATTATCTAAGGTCCACGGAGTCTTAACATGGAAATAGATTCAAATTGTTAGGACAAATTGCGCTTGGACTAACTTTATCTGTGCCAGATAACAGTCCTGGAGCAAATGTTTATGGCCTGATCATAAAACGCACACGAATGTGCATTTCTCAATAAAAATAAAATGCTGACGCAATCCCAATACAAAAATTCTTGGTCAGGTTTCAAGCCAAGCTCCTGGCCTGATCGAGGAGTAGAAATAGCTCTAAATAAGCCATCTCTGTCTTTTTTGTCAAGCTAGTGAAATTGGCTATCTAGAGGATAAAACGTGCATGTATTTCATAATTGTATATTACTGCTTCCCCTCAAAGTCTGGGTTGACTTAAAATGTGCTCTCCTGGTTATGAACACACACACACACACCATATTAAGTGCATTTAGTTCTGTATTATCAACAGTGTGGACTAGCGAAGAAATGAAGCTAAATTTGCTTGAGCATTTTTACAGACTAATGACCTTCATTCTGGCTTGACATAGACAATGGGTTGGTGCCTGAGATAAGTTAACTTGCAGGGAAATCTTTTGCATATCTGTTCAGAAGTGAGCCACACTGAATTCAATGGAACTTACTCCAAGGTAAGTATATGATTGCAGTCTTAAGATAATTTATGGAAGGAAAAATCCCCCAGTCCAAACTCATGTGCTATTGCAAAAGTATTCTGCTTCATTTTTTAATCTGTCCTTTATTGCTTTGGACAGCTCTTACTCTATAATTAAAAGCCTGTCCACTGCAGAATGATTAATTTAATGGCATTTCTATCATTCCACTCCTCTCGGTAAGTACTTCACTTGAATCTATCACAGACAAACCTATTATTGGCGCAGTTGACTGTCAAGAGCAGAGCAACATTAGAACATAAGTAGAGCCCTGAAGGGTCATGGAGTCACAGAATTGTAGAGTTGGAAAAGACCCCGAGGATCATCTCGTCCAACTCCCTGCAGGAATATATGGTTGCCCCATACAGGGATCGAACCTGCAACCTTGGCATCATCAGTGCCATACTCTAACAAATTGAGCTATCCCTGGCTCAAGCAAAGCCCCATCTTGTCCAGCATCCTGTTCTCTCAGTAGCCAACCAGATGCTTATGGGAAGCCTGAAAGCAGGACCTGAGGTCAACAGCACTTTCCCCACCTGTGATTCCCAGAAACTGGCATTCAGAGACATACTACCACCAACAGTGGAGCAGCAAATGGGATCACCGTTTTTGTTTCTCATTGCAAGTGAGATTTGCATGAAGAGGAAGAGTGTGATGGCCTGGGAATCGGATTCGGATGCTGAGCCTGAGGAATCCCAGCCTGCACAGGATTCCCCGCCTTCAGAGCCAGCTGAGCCGGGGCTGGGGCATGAGCCTGAAGGGTCCTCACCTGTGCTGGATCCTCAGGTGCAGGCACCAGCTGAGTCTGCCCTGGCTCCTGAGAGGATGGAGGACCCATTGCCTGCAGGTGCTCCACCCTCAGCCCCATCAGAGGAGGCTGAGGTTGCCTCTGGGTCCGGTAACCCTCCAGCCTCTCCTGAGCTGCAGAGGCTCAGGGCCGAGAGGCGGAGGGAACTAAGTTCCCGCAGGAGGAGTGCTTGCCTCCAGGCCAGGAGAGGCGAGTCACCTGAGGATCGGGGCCGCACTATGCCTCGGGGGAGGTAAAAGCCAGCCAGCCCAGTCCCAGGTTGCGGGAGCAACATTGTTGGTTGTCAGTTCCAGCCTGATCCCTGACCTGCTTCCCTACCAGAGCTCCTGACCTCACAAGATGCCCTGCCCTGCACCCAGCTTCAACTTCTATGGACTGCCTTCATATTGCACCATCAACCTCAGACTGGACTTGGACCTTGCCTCTTGGTTAGCCCCCAGGACCAGCACAAAGAGGTTTTCCAAAGATGGATTGTCTTCACCAGGAAAGAGGCTGTTCATGGAGAGCAGAGAAGGGAAGCCGAGGGTTGGATTTTATAATTTATCTAGATGACTATCATGATATGGTTTTTGTATATAGTACCACCAGTGTGCATGGAGCTTTATTGAGCTGGGCTCTTTTTCAGCTGGAATTCACTGGAACTCATTCCCAGCAATTCTCAGGTAGGTTCCATTGCCATTATAAGGGAGGTGTTTGTGGTGAGTTCCGGTACCTCTTTTTCCAGAAAAAATAGCACTGAATTCAAGAGACCAGGGCCCTGCCCCAAGGACTGTACAGTACAAGGAGAAAAATAAATAAATATGGAGGGGTTTGGATTGCTCTGTTGCAGGCGGAACTAGATCATTCTTCTCAAGCTGGTGCCCTCTGAACATTTTAGACTACAACTTCTATCACAGCCAGCTGGCATGGCCAATAGTCAGGGATGTTGGTAGTCCATCAACATATTGAAGGGGAAAAATGAACCAGGCTAGAGTTGTGGCAAATACTTGCTTATTTTACCTGCTTTCTAAATGTGCACCAAATCTGCGAAAGCCTCAACACAGCTAACCACAATGTAGTTGAAAAACTACGATCAGCTCTAAATGACTACCAACAGCAGATAAAGAAATAAATGCAGTCAAGATGAATTCTGCACAGTGTCAGGGACTCGCTTTCTGCCAGCTCTAACTCTTTGCCTGTCTCCAACCAGTCTCCACTGGTGTCAGGTAATTTTGCCCCATTCCACCACTCTCAGTGATAAGAGACCCTTTCCCAAGGCTGCCTGTTGTATCTCTGAATGAGTTTTGTTCTTTAGTCGTTTAGTCATGTCCGACTCTTTGTGACCCCATGGACCAGAGCACGCCAGGCACTCCTGTCTTCCACTGCCTCCCGCAGTTTGGTCAAACTCATGCTGGTAGCTTCGAGAATACTGTCCAACTATCTTGTCCTCTGTTGTCCCCTTCTCCTTGTGCCCTCAATCTTTCCCAACATCAGGGTCTTTTCCAGGGAGTCTTCTCTTCTTATGAGGTGGCCAAAGTATTGGAGCATCAGCTTCAGGATCTGTCCTTCCAGTGAGCACTCAGCACTTATTTCCTTCAGAACAGATCGGTTTGATCTTCTTACAGTCCATGAGACTCTCAAGAGTCTCCTCCAGCACCATAATTCAAAAGCATCAATTCTTCGGCGACCAGCCTTCTTTATGGTCCAGCTCTCACTTCCATACATCACTACTGGGAAAATCATAGCTTTAACTATACGGACCTTCTGAATGAGTTAGTGCTGTGGTTTGGATATTTTCAAAAGCAGGGAGACTCACACAGACACCCATGGGCACTGAAGGTGAGTCATTCTAAACGCAAAACTTCCTTCCTGTATGAGTGATGCTTACATCCAGTTTGGCTACCAGAAGTTGGAAGATCTGCCTCAGGAGTTAGAGAGTTAAAAATATAGTGTTCTTCCAGCAAACATGCTGAGTGAGACTAAAATGTGCACCGCATTTTGATTAGCCTCATGTTGACTATGGTTTTTTTTGGGGGGGGGCGGTTGTATGTTTTGGGTTTTTTTTACAAATTAAGCATATTTTCTTATTAATTAAAGAAGCTTTCTTTAATGCAATCACTTATTACAATATCTGCAAGATGCAAGTTAATTAAAGCTGCTGAAATGGCTGCTTTCAAGAATTCTTTCTTTCCATTAGTTATGATACGTTTTGTTTTCTGGAGCCCCATAAAATGAAGTGACATGAATAAATTAGAAGATGTGCACAAAGTGATCGGCAAAGTTTGAGTAAATGCAAAGTGCAAGAGATATTGCATACCCTCCAACGTTTCTCCAATGAAAATAAGGACATCCTATTCCATAATAATAATTTTTTTTATTTATATCCTGCCCATCTGACTGGGTTGCCCCAGCCATTCTGGGCAGCTTCCAACACACATAAAAACATAATGAAAATTAAACATTTAAAAATTTCCCTATACAGGGCTGCCTTCAGATGTCTTCAGGGTCAGCCAGGGTCACACCCATCTACCTGGTCACACACATTGTCCCTTTTTGCCATTTTCTCCTTTCAGACTTCTCTGCAGGCCTTAGGTGTTGCCATTGTGAATATTGTTTATTTTTATATATATAATTTTTATTCATTTTAAAACATATTAATTGTCATATAACCACAAAATTTCACATCTTATACAATCTTTTTGGACTTCCATCAGCACCTCTGATGATCCCCCATTTTTATAATTTCTTAAATTCATATTGCCTTTAATTATCTTCACTAATGTCTCCCTTTTTATCCAATTACGCAATAATTCAAATTATTCACCTCACAAAACTTCTTGTAAACCTACAAATGTAATCTGGTCATCACAATTACTTTTCAAATAGTCCGTAAATTTACACCAGTCTTCTGTAAATCTCTGGTCCCGCCGGTTTCTAATTCTTCCTGTTAGTTTGTCTAATTCTACATAGTCCATCAATTTCATCTTCCAATCTTCTTTCGTCGGTAATTCTTCTTGCTTCCATTTTTGTGCCAATAATATTCTTGCTGCCGTCATTGCATATAAAAACAGCTTACAGTCCTTTCTGTTTATATCATCTCCTACAATGCCCAGTAAAAATGCTTCTGGTTTCTTAATAAATGTATATTTCAACATTTTTTTTTCATCTCATTATATATCATTTCCCAGAAGTTTTTCACCTTTTTACATTCCCACCACATATGATAAAATGTTCCTTCTTTTTCTTTACATTTCCAACATTTATTGCTTACCTTATATTTTAGCCAATTTAACGGGTGTGACTGCCATTTGACTGCCATTGCAAATACTGTTTAAGCTACTGCTGTTCCAAGATGTCATCGTGTCCATCACACAACCCCCAGATATGCGTTGCCAAGCAACCTGATGCTTTGGATGGGGGTAAGGTATCTCCAGAAGCAGTATGTGATGGGGAAACAGAGCAGCAGTGATACCTACCTCCCAGTGGCAACCCTAGGATGGGGTGGGACTGTTGGGATGCATCCAAGGGAACGGGGGCAAGTGGCAGGCCCCCAGCTGGCTCCAGCCCACCGGCCAGCAGCTGGCCGATCTCCAATCCTTGGATTAGCATGTAACTGCGACTCGAGCTTCAGAAACCTTCAGAAGCTGAGCACGCAAGCCAGCAGAGAATAAAACTCTCTGCAACAGAAGGGAAGATAGAGGCTGTGTAAAGCATATTTACAGTGGTACCTCAGGTTACATACGCTTCAGGTTACATACGCTTCAGGTTACATACGCTTCAGGTTACAGACTCTGCTAACCCAGAAATAGGGCTTCAGGTTAAGAATTTTGCTTCAGGATGAGAACAGAAATCGTGCTCTGGTGGCGCGGCAGCAGCAGGAGGCCCCATTAGCTAAAGTGGTGCTTCAGGTAAAGAACAGTTTCAGGTTAAGAACGGAACAAATTAAGTACTTAACCTGAGGTACCACTGTACAGGCATTTTATTCAGCAAAAGGACAAAGGGAAACACATGTCTTCTCCCCTTCGTGTCCAAGCAAGCAGCAAAAGCAAAAGCTATACACACAACGGAAGTTCCCAGCAAGCTGTGCTGGAATGTAAACAGACATGTGACATACAACAAATCCACACATCTGTTAAGGTGGAATAGAATATTGTAACAGGAACAAGGTAGTGCTAAAGTGGGAGGAGTTCTGGGTTGGCAGCAGCAACCCCAATAGTGAGGAGAGTCTGGCTCCTACTTGAGCGAATAAAAGTAGAAACCCCCCATAAATGGGGGCCAAAGAGGGTTTAACATGTGTGAGAGGGCAGAGCTTCTATGCACACTTCTGTCCTCATCCTTACATTCAGTATTCACTGAACACGGCTAATGACTCCACACACATTCCTTTCTAACTGATTTTGATGACATGAGGAAATCTCGGGGTGCGGGCAGAAACCAAGCATGGATTTCCTTGTGAGAAAACCCATTTTGGTACTGAAAAGCAAAACCCTGGAGTCAGAATTTTAAACTTCTAAATGTCAATCCTTTGCACTTCATGCAGGTTGGGGTTTCTAGTAAAACAGTAAAAAACTGATATTGCCTGCCATTCCCTGTATTATACCATGCGTTTGTGTAGTTTCAAAGTAATTTAAGCAAGACGTGTGCTTGTTCACTATTTCGTCTTAAATTACTATTCAAATATCTTATTACCTTGTAATTTTCCTCTAAATCCCCCGCTGGGAAGATCTCTGGTTTAAACTGTCTGCATTTCTCAATAGATTGATTTTCACATCCTCACACCTTTTTTCACCTATTCACCTGAATTGGCCAGGAAGGTCTTAACACAAATTAGAGGGAAATAAATTGGAATCGTGTTTGTATCTGTTTCTTTTCAAGATAATTAAGAAGCACCTCTTGGATAGAGTCGTTGCATCTTGCTTTTTGGAATGCTGTGGCTTGGCTGGACAGCTACACCGTGGCTGGAAGGTATTTTCAAACAGGTCCTCCGTTGCCACCTTGGCAGATGAGTGGCGGAGTTCAATGCCACCAGTTGTTGCCATCAGAAGCAGGGGTTAGCATTGCAATCCATGGCTGGGCGCCGGGCCACTTTGGCAAAAGGGAAATGAAGCAGGTGGTTGCTCACAGTGTGGCCACTCGGGAGAGGATGTGAAGCCATTTGGTGCATACATGCTTTCTGGATGGAAGCAAGCAACACCTTTAGCAGAGGCAACCGGCCCATTTGCTGAGGACACACAAAGGCCTAGGAAGCAGAGAATCAAAATTTGCAAACGCTGCATTAGAGACTACTGGAAAGTGAGGCTGATTTTGACTTCACAGTGTTGAATAGATTGCTTGGCTGTCCTTTCACATTAGATTTTACCACCGCTTAGATGTGGACACCTATTGGTCCATGTGGCGTTTGCCTCCTAGGTGGGTCATAAGGAAAGGGTTAAATGAGTGTGAAGTGATTGGTCAGTGGGAACCCAAGGGGAGGAGTTAGAGTTAGAGTTAGAGTTGGAGTTGTGTGGAAGTCAGTTGAGAGTTGGGCGTTGGAGAAGGAAGAGGGAGAATAAGTGTGGGTTGGTCGAGTTGTGTTGTGAGAGAGTGATAGGAACTGATAGGAGGAGTCAGATAGATAGTTGGGATAATCAGTTTGAAGTTGTTAGGAACGTATAAGACAGTAAAGAAACTAAGATTAAGAAACTGACAAGAAAAATTAACTGAAACCATAAACTTGTTCATGCTTATAAAAATAAACTTGATTATTTGTTAATGTTAGCAACTGTCTGGACTCCATGTGTACCCGAGAGAAATGGGTTGGTGGCAGCGAAGAGGCAATCACAGTGGTGGCACGGGGATCAATAGACCGTCAAACATCCGGGGACCTTGTGTGATCACCACAGTCCACCACTGCAACACGCTCTACATGGGTCTACCTTTGAAGGTGTCTCGGAAACTACAACGAATTCAGAAAGTGGAAGCTAGACTGGTGACTGGGAGCAGCCATCAAGACCATATAACACTTGTCCTAAAAGATCTGCTTTGGCTTCCCTGTGGGTTTCCGAGCACAATTCAAGGTGTTGGTGCTGACTTTTAAAGCCTTAAACGGCCTCAGCCCTGTATATAAGAAGCAGCGTCTCCACCCCCATCGTTCAGCCCGGACACAGAAGTCCACCTCCAAGGGCCTTCTAGCAGTTCCCTCACTGTGAGGAGTGAGGTTACAGGGAACCAGACAGAGGGCCTTCTTGGCAGTCATGCCTGCCTTATGGAATGCCCTCCCATCAGATGTCAAGGAGATGAGTAACTATATAACCTTTAAATGACATCTGAAGTCAGCCCTGTATAGGAAAGTTTTTAATGTTTTATTATGTTTTGTATATGTTGGAAGCAGCCCAGAGTGGCTGGGGCAACCTAGTCAGATGGGTGGGGTATAAATTAAAAAATGTTATTAATACAACAGCAGAGAGTTCTAGCTTCACATTTTTTGAGTTTTTTTTTTTTTTTTTAAATCAGGCTACTCACCCTTTAAGGAGTCCCAATAGTGCAATATAAATAGCAGAAGGGAAAAAAAATTAAAACTGTACACATCAGTGATGCCTTGGTTCTCAAATGCCCTGGTACTCAAAAACCTTGGTTCCCAAACACCAAAAACCCGGAAGTAAGTGTTCCAGTTTTCGAACATTTTTTGGAAGCCGAATTCTGATGTGGCTGTCAGCTATTGTTTCCAGGGCACTTGCACCAATCTGAAGCTGCACCTTGGTTTTCAAACATTTCCGGGCTTCCGGAATGGATTAAGTTTGGCACTTTTGTTTTTGCTTTTTATTTTGCACCTTTGTTTTTGAGGCTTTTTCGGATAATTTGTTTTTGTGACTGTGTGGAACCCAGTTCAGCTACTGATGGATTGACTGATTGTGTGATGGCGGAATGACCGCTCCCCACTTAAAACGGGGGGCGCCCTTTGCGTGAACGCGCGCAGCCCTAGATCTGGAGCGGCCCCATCAGCATAGGCTTGGCTTTGCCTTCCCTCAGGTGGGATACCTGGAGGTCCCCGCCTGTCTCAGTGAGTTGTCCAATCCCACCTGGGGGAAGCGTTGCCAAGGAGACCAGGCCAGGTAGGGGGAGGGATTACCTGCCCACACAATAGAGGGAGGATCTTACCTGGGAATCCTCACTTGGCTCCAGAGCTTCTCCCACCCTACCCACCCTCAGTTAATGTCTTCTTTTGCAGGTTAACTTTTCTTCGTAGGTTTTGCAGGTTAACGTTTCTCCACAGGTATGCGGGCGCTGCTACGATAAAGTCGCTGTTAAAGGGCCGGAAAGGAGTTTTCCTGCATTGGCAGGTTTCACCTTTCCCGTAGCAAAACGTCACAACTTTGGCGGTATCAGGCTTTGGGCGGAATCCTTTAGTCCATCTTCCTCTTTGCAGCGGCGATACCAGGGTTCCCCGTTAAAGGGGTTTCTGAAGGGAGTCTTTGACCGTACGCCGAAAGGTCGTCATTGCTCTCCCTTGCGGCGGCGGCGTAACGGGGGCGGCTATCTCTGCTTGAACATATGTTCTCCAGAGCCAGCCCTTCCCCCCCCCCACACACACACTGGATAACCCTGAAGCTCCCTAGGTCCCCGGCTGGGGGCTGGGGAGGGAGAACGCCCAATGCCTGAGCCAAGGTCTACCCACATTTGAAATTTAATAAAGTTGTGGCCAATTTAATCCCATAGCACGTTGTCTAGAGTCGTTATGCCACATGACGGGGGGGGGAACGCTCGGGATCTGGGGACTCCGCCTGTCCACGCAAATGGATAAAGCTCCACATCCAAACAATGACTATCATCAGTGCAGGTAAGACAAAATAATAATTTTATTTTTTGTCATCTACAATACTGTCTTATTTATTTTATTTTATTTTATTTTATTGTACAGTACATTGATTATTGCTTTCATTTTATGGATCAATGGTCTCATTAAATAGTAGAATTCATGTTAAATTACTGCTTTAGGGGTTGTTTTTAAAAGACTGGAACGGATTGATCTGTTTTGCATTACTTTCTATGGGAAAGCACGCATTGGTTTTGGAACGCTTTGGTTTTGGAACAGACTTCCAGAATGGATTAAATTTGAGAACCAAGGTACCACTGTAGAATCATGACTCAATGGAAAGAGCACATGGTTTACATGTTGTAGGTCTCAAATTCAATCCTTGACACCTTACTTCTCTGGCTAAAAAAGATCTTAGCATCAGGGCTGGTTAAAACCAGTAGTGCCCCGAAACATTAGAAAAGTTCCCTATCCCTATTAAAAACTGGTCAGCAATTGAATGATAATAGATTAGGAACTTTTAAACTCCCATCACAAGAAGCCTTCGAGTAAATAGTGTTCCTTTCCTGAAGAAAGAAAGTCTGAACGAACAATGCCAAAGGGCAGCGTATAAACGAAGGCGGTAAATTCTCAAATTATTATTTTGATCAATGTACTAAGTGGTTGCAAAAATCTGGTCAATCCATTAAATGCAAAAGTTAATAAGGAGATAGAACTATCTCACACTTCATAAAATAGAACAGCAAAGTATAATTTTTCAAGTCTTAGCAATTACATTGCCTATCACACCATTACTGATATAATGGGAAGCTAATAAGCCAAGTAATTAGATGCACTAGGTCAGAGTTTTCACCTTCGATTTTGAAGGGTACCACAGAGACAATGCTTTGCAATATTTAGCATATAACTCAAACAGCAGAAATTGAATGTAAGAGAAGGTTTGCTTGTGAGTGTGGGTATCCTGTGAGCTTCATCATAGCTGAGTGAGGATTTGAAGCCATGTCTTCTGAGTTAATGCCCTGTGTGTCTTCGGACAATGAATATATAAAGGGGGGAATTCTATGTCACACTTTTTCAAAGATTTCATCACCACAAGCATTTAAAAAGCAGAGACATCACCTTGCCAACAAAGGTCCTATGGTTTTCCCAGTAGTGATGTATGCAAATGAGAGCTGGACCATAAAGAAGGCTGATCGCCGAAGAATTGATGCTTTTGAATTATGGTGCTGGAGAAGACTCTTGAGAGTCCCATGGGCTGCAAGAAGATCAAACCTCTCCATTCTAAAGGAAATCAGCCCTGAGTGCTCACTGGAAGGACAGATCGTGAAGCTGAGGCTCCAATACTTTGGCCACCTCATGCGAAGAGAAGACTCTCTGGAAAAGACCCTGATGTTGGGAAAGATGGAGGGCACAAGGAGAAGGGGACGACAGAGGACAAGATGATTGGACAGTGCTCTCGAAGCTACCAGCATGAGTTTGACCAAACTGTGGAAGGCAGTGGAAGACAGGAGTGCCTGGCATGCTCTGGTTCATGGGGTCACAGACAGTTGGACAAAACTAAACGACTAAACAACAACAACAACTGAACAATCCCTCCTTTCCTCACCCATGCACTGTTCTGGAGAATCTCCTGACACACATACCCTGAGCCAGTTGGGTGTAGTACACAAGGGGAAGAGAGTGAGGGCAAGCCCCATTGCACTAGTGAAACTCCTTGCACGGGCTTCCAGTAGTGAGACTGATGAGTTGAATCTGGCTCAGAATGTGTGTATATGTGGATGGATGATATACATTGGAACCTTGGGCTGCGAACGTGAGCCGTGCAGGAGGCATGTTTGCAACCTGCACCATTCGCAACCCACAGCGCCACGTCTGCGCATGTGTGGGTCATGACTCGGCGCTTCTGCACATGCGCAAAGCACGATTTAGCGCTTCAGGGAGCTCCTGAAGCCAATCAGAAGCCACGAAAGCCCTGTCAGACATTCAACTTCCAAAAATAGTTCACAAACCAGAACAGTCACTTCTGGGTTTGCGAAGTTCGGGAGTCAAAACGTTTGAGAACTAAGCTGTTTGAAAACCACTGTACATATAAGTGATATACCCACATGCTTACATACTAAAACAGATAATACACAAACACACATATTGGCATTAAAACATTTATTTATATATTTTACTTGATTAATGCAGCAATTAATTTTTTAAAAATACTTTAGGGCTTTACATAAAATAGTGCAGATTCTGTCCCCGGTTTTTAAGGTCTGTTTTTATCACTATTTTAAAGGTGAAGTGTTTATCTTTAAAAATAGTGATAAAGACAGGCATTAAAAACAGGGGACACAATAAAACCAACATTAAAAAACAAACAAACCCATACATAATAAAATGACATCTCTGCTTAAACATAAAACAGCAGACATTGAAAAGTGCAATGATTTGAATGCGGTTATGCTGACAAGGATTCCAAATTTCAGACTGAAATAATAAATAATGATTTTAAATTTTTATCCAAAATGTATAAGCTGTTGCTAGTATGGAATTTGAAGGATGAGGAAGTCAAGTCGGTAATGATACATTGGGCCAGAGACTTTGGTTATAACATACAATTTGAGGATTGGGAAAAACTATGGAAAGAAAATGTAAAATTTACAGCATGTATGACGTTAAAAGAAAATGTTATGAAAATGTTTTATAGATGGTATATAACACCGGTAAAATTAGCGAAAATGTATAAGATATGTAACAAGTGTTGGAAATGTAAAGATAAAAAAGGCTCTTTTTACCATATGTGGGGGGAATGTAAGAAAGTGAAAGGCTTCTAGGAAAGAATATATAATGAACTGAAGAAGATTCTAAAATATACATTTACAAAGAAACCAGAGGTCTTTCTGTGAGGAATATTAGGAAATGAGATAAAGAGAAAGGATTGTAAATTTTTCCAATATGCAGTGACAGCGGCAAGAGTGTTACTGGCCCAGAAATGGAAACAACAAGAAATACTGACGGTGGAAGAATGGAGAATGAAGCTGTTAGACTATGCTGAGTTGGATAAATTGACTGGGAAGATTAGATATTTAAGAGACCAAAAGTTCATCGAGGACTGGGGGAAGTTTGTGGAATATCTGGAAAGTATAAGTGAGGGACAGATAACGCTAGAGGGATTTAAAGAAGCACTGTGAAAAATTGAGAAGTATTGTTTAAAGGGAATAGAAAAGAAATATATAAATAATGACAATATAAACCTAAGGAATGCGTAACTTAAATAATGACTATGGATGATTTACGGAAAAGCTGAAGGAAGTCCAGAAAAGAAATAATTTGTGAAAAATTGGATGTGAAATTAGTATATGTTTTTGTTTTTGTTGTAAATTAATAAAAACTATTTAAAAAAGAAAAGAAAAAGAAAAGTGCAATGATTTATGAATACATTTGTGTTAATTATTAATTATTATTGAAATTGAGGATAGAAACCAATTTAAGGTTCCCAAACCTAAAATCTATATATATAGCACTATTAGACAAAATCTACAAATGGAAAAAGACTCTTTCAGCATATGAGTCAGAACTACGTTCATAAATATTCTGTGCTGTGAACACACACAAAGGGGCTGTCCAGTCAGAAAAGGTTACCATATGGTACCAGCAGTGCACCTGCAGTGTTTTCAGAAGATGATGGATCAGGAGCTCTGGTTACTAAGTGGCATCATCCATTACTTAGGAAACATATGATTGAGCGTTGGAGAAGCAGGCCAATGCGGAGTATCATGTCCTCAACTTATCCGTAAGAAACCAAAACTTTATCGAGACTGTGGAACAGGTGCCACAAGTGGCACAGCAGGCAGCAGGCTGGATGGAGAGTAAGCGGGCTTGTGGGCATGGCTATTGTACAGAAAATGTGACATGATAAAGGTAAAGGTAAAGGGACCCCTGATCATTAGGTCCAGTCGTGGCCGATTCTGGGGTTGCGGCGCTCATTTCGCTTTATTGGCTGAGGGAGCCGGGGTACAGCTTCCGGGTCATGTGGCCAGCATGACTAAGCCACTTCTGGCGAATCAGAGTAGTGCATGGAAACGCCGTTTACCTTCCCGCTGGAGTGGCACCTATTCATCTACTTGCACTTTGACGTGCTTTCGAACTGCTAGGTTGGCAGGAGCAGGGACCGAGCAACGGGAGCTCACCCTGTCGTGGGGATTTGAACTGCCGACCTTTTGATCGGCAAGTCCTAGGCTCTGTGGTTTAACCCACAGCGCCACCCGCGTCCCTAATAATAATAATAATAATAATAATACTTTATTGTTCAGTGGTTTCCCCAGCCACTCTGGGCGGCTCACCAAAGAATATTAAAAACACGAGCAAACATTAAAACTTCCCTGAACAGGGCTGCCTTCAGATGTCTTCTAAAAGGCAGGTAGTTGTTTATTTCCTTGACATCTGATGGGAGGGCGTTCCACAGGGTGGGAGCCACTACTGAGAAGGCCCTCTGCCTGGTTCCTTGTAACCTCACTTCTCACAGTGAGGGAACCGCCAGAAGGCCCTCGGAGCTGGACCTCAGTGTCTGGGTTGAACGACGGGGGTGGAGATGCTCCTTTAGGCATACTGGGCCAAGGCCATTTAAGGCTTTAAAAGTTGGCACCAACACTTTGAATTGTGCTCGGAAACATACTGGCAGCCAATGTAGGTCTTTCAGGACTGGTGTTGTGTGGTCTTGGCAACCACTCCCCGTCACCAGTCTAGCTGTCGTATTCTGGATTAGTTGTAGTTTCCGGGTTACCTTCAAAGGTAGCCCCATGTAGAGCGCATTGCAGTAGTCCAAATGGGAGATAATCATGACCTTTCCTCAGAAAACGGACATCATTCATCATGTTGTATAACTAAATAGGAAGCTGCACTATATTGAGTCAGACCTTAGTCTACCTAGCTCAGCATTGCCTAGGCTAACTGGCTCTCCAAGATTTCTGACTAGGGTCTCTCTCTCCTACATGGAGATGGTGAGGATTTAACCTGGGACCTTCTGCATGCAAATCAGGTGCTCAACGACTTAGCTGTAGCCCTTCCCTCCATTACTGTATGGACGTAAGGACTTCTGTTTAAAAGACACAAGGCCAAAAACCCATTGGGGGCATAGATGCAGTCTAATGGGCTCTTTTGCTTGTGGTGTCCATGACAGTCATTAATGGAAGCGTGTTGGCAGCCCCTGTTTGTGAGCTTACATAAAGGTAAAAGGTAAAGGGACCACTGACCATTAGGTCCAGTCGCGGACGACTCTGGGATTGTGGCGCTCATCTTGCTTTATTGGCCAAGGGAGCCGGCGTACAGCTTCCAGGCCATGTGGCCAGCATGACTAATCCGCTTCTGGCGAACCAGTGCAGTGTATGGAAACGCTGTTTACCTTCCTGCTGGAGTGGTACCTATTTATCTACTTGCACTTTGATGAGCTTTCGAACTGCTAGGTTGGCAGGAGCAGGGACCGAGCAATGGGAGCTCACCCCATCACGGGGATTCAAACCACCGACCTTCTGATCGGCAAGCCCTAGGCTCTGTGGTTTAACCCCCAGCACCACCCGCATCCCTGTGAGCCTTTATAAGAGAGTGAGCATCTGGAGTAAACACAACGTTAAAGGGAGGAAGAAGACCTTGAGCCAGGTGTTGTCCCTCTTCCACTAGCTAGATTGTATACCTCCTTGGTTCTCATTGATCCACATTGGACCTATGGGTGTGTGAATATGACTGCAGCCTTACTGCCCTGTCATCCCAGTGGCTTGCAACCAAGTCATACTCAGAGAAGACGCACCGAAATCAATAAAGTTGATAATGACTAACTTAAGCCCATTGATTCCATTAGGTCTCTTCTGGGGAATGACATAGATACAACCCAGCGTGATATGGGGAGAAGGTGGTTGAGAAAGATCTTCTCTTTTCTTGGCTGTGCTGTTATGGAGCAGGGTTATTCCTTTTTGAATTCTAGTTTCCGCTTATTCCTTCAGCCTGCAGATCATCACATAGAGCAGCAGGCTGTATTCACATGGCTGCATGCAATGATCTCTACCTGGTCACCTGTGGAGCAAATGATTGATGCTGAGTTGGGGCGACTTCAGAAAGGCAGCAGAAGGGGGAGGCAGAGTTTTAAAAGTTTCCCTGATTCCTTTTCTTCCTTTTTAAATATTTGTCTAACGTTCAAACACCTGCTATTGACACTTTGGCATTGTTGTTAACTCTTCCCTCCCACCCTGATATATCCATTTCCTTAGGCATAAGACCGAACTCTGCAATTAAGTCCTGCTGCTAACAGTGTTTAATGGATAGGGGCATACTTAGAATTCTGCGTGTAGATTGCCATTCTGTTTGAGCCTGCTGCCCTTGGCTCGGTTTTCACCCTCCACTCATTGGTTGAAGTTCCTATCCTGATATTATTTCCTTGAGATTCTGCTAGCTCTTGCTGTTTTCCCTGCTGTAAATATTGGTTGCTGTTCTCATCGTTGCTTCTGTATGATTCCTTTCTTTCCTTTCCCGCCTGACCTTTGCTGTCACCTACAGCTGGCAAACTGTTTGTCTCATGTTGTACTTTGGTTGCTATCAATAAATAACCATCTGCAACCAAACGATTTTCTCATCTGGAAACCTTCCTGATATTCAGCTAGTAGTATCTTTTATTCCTACCACACTCTCCTCCGCACAATCTCTTCTCCCCCTATCTCTTCTTATTCTGAATTTGGGTCTGATCTCATTACTTTGGATGGGTAGAATTAAAGATATTCATGCTCTGCTTAGCATACCGGTTGGATTCCATAATGTGTTGTCTGTGGGGCTGCCCTTGAAGACAGTTTCAAAATTGCAATTAAGTGCAGAACATGTCAGCTAGATCACTAACCAGAAATGAGCCTAAATAACACATCTCACCAGTCTTAACACACTGCCTCCGGGTCCATTTCCAGGCTCACCTCAAGGATCTGTTTATTTTTATTTTTTAAAAATACCTTTAAAACTAAGCAGCTAGAAATAAAATTCACAACAGAAACTTAAAAACAAACCTAGATAATTTAAATTTAGAGAGTTATGGGCACAATCTGAAGAGTGCAAACTATTATTATTATTATTATTATTATTATTATTATTATTATTATTATACCTCCCCCATCTGGCTGAGTTTCCCCAGCCACTCTGGGTGGCTTACAGCACACAAAAAATTGTAAAACATTAAACATTTCCTGATAGAGGGTTGCCTTCAGATGTCTTCTAAAAGTCAGATAGTTGTTTATTTCCTTGACATCTGATGGGAGGGCGTTCCACAGGGTGGGCGCCACTACTGAGAAGACCTTCTGCCTGGATCCCTATAACCTCACTTCTCACAGTGAGGGAACCACCAGAAGGCCCTCGAAGCTGGACCTCAGAGTCTGGGCTGAATGATGGGGGTGGAGATGCTCCTTTAGGTATACTGGGCCAAGGCCATTAAGGGCTTTAAAGGTCAGCACCAACACTTTGAATTGTGCTTGGAAATGTACTTGGAGACAATGCAGGTCTTTCAGGACCAGTGTTATATGGTCTTGGCAACCACTCCCAGTCACCAGTCTAGCTGCCGCATTCTGGATCAGTTTTATTTTCTGGGTCACCTTCAAAGGTAGCCCCACGTAGATCGCATTGCAGCAGTACAAGCAGGAGATAACCAGAGCATGCACCACTCTGGTGAGACCGTCCGCGGGCAGGTCTCAGCCTGTGTATTAGATGGAGTACACAGTAATGACATGGGAATGACATGGTGTGGTCCTAGCTTAACTCCTCTTCCTACCTGTGATCACTGAGATCAGGTGTTCCTGTGCACACCCCCTGCACAAGGAACCTGTCCCAGTCATTCCGTTCACTGGGGCCCACGCACAGGCAGCCCTGACCCTCTCCCCTTCAGAATAGGATATGTCATGCAGACTGTACAATAAACCAATAAAACAGTAAAGGTAAAGGGACCCCTAACCATTAGGTCCAGTCGTGACTGACTCTGGGGTTGTGGCGCTCATCTCACTTTATTGGCCGAGGGAGCTGGCATACAGCTTCTGGGTCATGTGGCCAGCATGACTAAGCCGCTTCTGGCGGACCAGAGCAGCGCACGGAAACACTGTTTACCTTCCCTACTTGCACTTTGATGTGCTTTCGAACTGCTAGGTTGGCAGGAGCAGGGACCGAGCAATGGGAGCTCACCCCGTCACGCGGATTCAAACTGCCGACCTTCTGATTGGCAAGTCCTAGGCTCTGTGGTTTAACCCACAGTGCCACCCTAATAAAACAGTAGAAACTAATAATAAGTAACACAATTTACAGTTATACTAAAATTAAAGTAATCCCCAACCCCAACTAAACATTTATCCCACCCCCCCCAACACAGCAAAAACAAAACAAAATTTAAAATACTGCAGATTAAAAACTATTTTAAAACATTTTAAAACATTTAAAGCATTCTAGACAGTTGCCCCAAGCCCAGAGTTTGTTCCAGTGAGTCTGGGCTCTTCACCACTCACAGCAGGGCAATGTCTCTTCGGCCTCCCAGGAGCCTCTGAAGCAGAGCAGAGTGAGTCTGGTGGTACCCCCCCCCCACCAGGCCAGGTGGAAAGGGTCTTCAGCACTCACAGCAGGGCTGTGAAAGGAATGCAATTGTGTTTGCAATTCCTTACTTCCGGGGAGCAAAATCAAGATTCATTCTAAAGGAATAAAAAGGACCACATTAATTGCCCCAATAAATCCGCAGGGCCTTACAACCAAGGAAGCAATGAAAATAATGCATTATATATTCCCACTGTTATTTGCAAGAGGCCACCATAACCACTAAATAAATGAGAAATTCAATTGATATAATGGCTTCCGATTCCAGAATGGGATTTTTCCTATTCACCATTCATGGAATTGTTAGAAGGAGATCAAAAGATAAATTTATTCATATTTCTGTACAGCATTCAGCATTATCCACTTTCACATCTGAATAGCAATTTCCCCCCTATATGTTTGTTTTTACCAGATTTCCTTTTGTGTATGTGCCAGTCTGGAAAGTGGCAGAAGCCTAATGAAGAGCTTTGCTATTAGAGTTTCTAGAAGTTAAGCTTAACAAATTCTCAAATCATATGGAGAAATTATCATTAAAATAATACTATCAGAACTTCAGCCTTTTGGAGTTTCAGTTCATAAATATGCTCTTTGATCGAAGAAGCACGGGCCTCTTTTATGTCGTTTGAATGTCATCAAGGAGATATTCTCATGCTAATTATTGCAGACAATTCCTGACTGAACAGCTCATGGATAATAAAAGAAATAAGATGGGCTTATTTTCAAATTGCTCTTTTTTTTAAAAAAAAGGTTTGTTAACCAGATTTGCTACTAGGATACAAGCAGGGAGCAGCTTCAGAAAGACACAATGTTTAATTTTAAGTATCTGTAAATGAGTTATTAAGCAAGCAGGTGGTTTTTTTTAAGGGTGCGGTACATTATTAAAGCTTGTATAATAATGCCAAGCTAATCTCAGCATATGTGGAGTTCCAGCTAAGCATCTAAGAACTGCTTCCAAAACCTTTGATAACCAACACCTTTAATATTTGCCGTGTTCCGTTTCTTCCATCATTCATGACCATTGGTAATGCTGATTGGGGTTGATGAGGAGCTGGAGTCTAACAACATCCAAAGGGCAGCAGTCCCTTGATTATTTTGGTTACCTTTTCTGTTTTCTAATAGTAATACAAGCTCTCCCAATAGGAACTGACCCAGAGGAGAGGACTCTTGTGTGAAGTATGCCAGACCATGCAGAAAAAGCTGGAGGCTTACAGGCTTTCAGAAACTCAAAGAAGTAACCCACTTCCTATCAGAAGATTCCCTGGAAAAGATCCTGATGTTGGGAAAGATTGAGGGCACAAGGAGAAGGGGATGACAGAGGATGAGATGGTTGGATAGTGTTGTCGAAGCTACCAACATGAGTTTGACCAAACTGCAGGAGGCAGTGGAAGACAGGAGTGCCTGGCGTGCTCTGGTCCATGGGGGTCACAAAGAGTCGGACACGACTAAATGACTAAACAACAACAACTAGCACTTTAGAGGTGAAATAACAGTAGATATCTGGTTCCTACCCACTGTGTATAAGCAACTGAAATATCTGGCTAACACAGGCCTTGTTGACCTCTGAAACTACTTGGTGTTGAATTCTTCACAGGACTCGCTTCAATTTCCCCACTCTCCTGAATTTCCCCCAGTGTATTAGTCACAGTGATGTTTTCTGCTTATCAGACTGATATGTGTTGCATGCATAATGTTTCAACAACATGAAGAGAAGAAGAGTTTGGATTTGATATCCCGCTTTATCACTACCTGAAGGAGTCTCAAAGCGGCTCACATTCTCCTTTCCCTTCCTCCCCCACAACAAACACTCTGTGAAGTGAGTGGGGCTGAGAGACTTCAGAGAAGTGTGATTAGCCCAAGGTCACCCAGCAGCTGCATGTGGAGGAGTGGGGAAGCGAACCCGGTTCCCCAGATTACTAGACTACCGCTCTTAACCATTACACCACATTAGGATATGGATAGTATGTCCCAAGTTGTTAAGATAGATTTTAAAATGGGGTGAAAAATCTCAGCCCCGTGGTATGAATGCAGACCCCCTAGGCCTCTCTATTTTACTTTTGGGATTATCCCACAGCCATACCCTCTTGCTAGGCCACACCTCTTGCTTGCCCTGCCGCACACCTCTCTTAAGTACTTTTGCCTGGCTGAAACATGTCAATGATCTGTGATAATGCCTCTTGCTTACTGGATGGAGGATTAAGAGATGTAAGGGTGGTGCAGAAACCTGTGGCCAGAATGTAGTACCAAACCGTATGTGGTTGTCGCTGTGGTCTAAAACACTGAGCCTCTTGGACTTGCCAATCAGAAGGTCAGCAGTTTGAATCCCTGCGATGGGGTAAGTTCCCATTGCTCCGTCCCAGCTCCTGCCAACCTAGAAGTTTGAAAGCACACCAATGTAAGTAGATAAATAGGTACCACTGTGGCGGGAATGTAAACGGGGTTTCCATGCGCTCTGGTTTCCATCATGGTGTTCTGTTGCATGAGAAGCATTTTAGTCATGCTGGCCACATGACCCGGAAAGCTGTGAGATGAGTGCCGCAATCCCATTGTCGCCTTTGACTAGACTTACCTTTACCGTTACCTTACCCTACTGTACAAAATGAGAGTCACAACCATTTTTCTGCTTCACCTTTTGCCTCTTGCCCACCCCCATCATTGCTGTGTGCCCCCCCCCCCCAGAATATTGAGCTTGAAAGCATGTGGTCCTGAGGCTGAGAAAGGTTGCCCATGTCTGTATTAAAAAGATTGTATCCACTCATTTCTTAGGACTTAGCATCATACTCGATATTCCATAAACTGATAACTGTATTATGGGCCTCAGAGTATAGCATGGTACCTTTCCATGTGATCACTTCTAAGACCATTGTCAAAGCACTGAATTTACCTTTCATCACAGCAACTACATTATGAGAAACATTTGCTTCCATATAGTTCCAGATGCTTGCTGTCTATGCCATCTCCAAGTCAAAGGATTTCAGGTAGCAAGACTGGTACATTGGAGAGCGACTTCCAGTCTGGGCTGGACTCAATGGATCAGTTGTCTGGCAACTTGGCAGCAGGGATGTTGGAGAATTTCGTGAGCAGATCTGATTCACACCTCCCGGTCTGAAATTTCTTATAGAGGTCTCGGCTCAAAAAAAAAAAAAAAAAATCCAAAAGAATTTTTAAAAAAGTATACTTTAGGATAAAATGCATTTAGAAATGTATACACTGAAATAAAAATACACATTTCAGCACATAAATATCATTTCAATATGATTTTTAATAAGGATTCCATGAGGATTTTTTTAAAAAGTAAATTGATGTGAAAATGGGATGGAAGGACTTATGAAGAAGCACATGTGAAATTTACACAAACAGAAGATAGAAATGTTCATTCCCATAAGCTCTACCCATTCTTTTTCAGATTTTTATTTAAATAGTTTTCTTGGTTCTTCGAGTACTTGAGGGCCTGTTCTACATTTCATTCTCTTGTTAGATGTATTTCTCTTGAAAAGTACAATGCGGTGAGGGGGGAAAGGGGGGGGGAACCTCCTGATACCACAGCTCTTATCCCTTGCCTGCCTTAGCAGTTTGAAGCAACTGTCTTCAGCAGAATTGTGATGGAATATTCTCAAATGAGCTTGGATGATGTCCAGTTGGCACAGCTCACAAATCCTCCAGGTGTTCAGTGACAGGAACAGTGGAGACAGCAACAAAACCTGCGAGAAATATGGAGGCAGCTCCACGGTGGGGTAGACATGCTTGTTCAAGCAAATCCTAAATTTTGCCGGGACTTTGTATGAAAGAGTGGATGAGCGATCCTATGCAGAAGTTCTGAAATGTAAGATTCAAGGTTGGCGTTTCATCATCTGCCTCGCCGACCTCAAATCGTCCTGAGCACCATATATTATTTAAATCCACAAGCAATGGCATCCGTAATCATCTTAGCATTTACTCTCCTCGACTTTTTTGTTTCTGAAGGTGTCAAAGCCATTTGTTTGGACCTTTGCCCCTCCAGTCCGAAGCATGAATCCGAGAGCAGCTGAAATGTGCACAAGTGCGTAACAGTAAATGTCAGGTTTACAGGTCAGTGGGTCTGTAAAAAATAAACAGAGGGGGAGAAAATCCCTCTTGTCTGTAAAAAGGGCAGCCAGAATAATTGACAGGTGGGATCTATACAAGAGAGTCTTTTGTTAATTGTTTGCAAGCATATCCTAGAATAACTCCAGAGTCAATCAATATCTCTTTTTTCGCAGACCCAAACCAACACCTCCCCCTTGCAAAAAAACATTCCCAGTGAAGAACCATCCTCAGAGAAGTACAGCTACATTTCCTACATGAGATATTGTTTCCATTAGATTACCATTGACCTCTTGCTTCATGCATCCAAGTTGGTAATTAGACCACTCTTTCTAACAAGCATAAAACTGGGCTATAGAACAAAAGCCACTTTTCCTGCTGGTGAGTTTACACTAATAGGTTTACCAACCTGTTTGAATTTATCTGTATTTTTGATTAATATCTTCTGTCGTTTTATGTAAACCACTTGGTGGCTTTTATTCACTGAGAGACATATCAATCTTTATAAATAAACTACTACCACTAGCTCCTGTAAATGTCTCTTCATTTTATCCCTCCCTGAGCCCTAAACTCTTCATTTTGGACTGAGATCATTCCTCTACAGATGTCTTTCTATTTGCAATTGGAACTGTTTGATCAATGAACATCCTATGTCCCAAGAAATAGAGCCTTCAACTAAGGGGAAACCTTAGAGGATGTCTTGATGGTGTTATTACAAGGACCCAGGACATAGTAATTTTAATAAAATTCTAATTCTGTGTTTTCATCTTTTCTGCTGTAAAGTTATGTATGTTCTTATGGCCTTTTGCTGCTTCTTTTGATTGTCGGTGTGTTTTGCTGTCACTGCTTTTAACAGGTTTATTCTTCTTGCATGGATCCAAAAATTTTGTTGCAAAGCCTGATAATGAATAAAATGCTTTGAAATTCACACTTAGACCAAACTCTATCTCTTTGTGACTGGCTCTGTGCCCCCACTGCCATTTTGCAACTGGTGGCCCTCGGTAATCTTTAGCCACCTCAAGTGGGCTCTGGGGTAGAAAGTTTGAGAACTCCTATACTAAGGATTTTTTGTTGTTCTATTGTTGTGCCATTGGATCCGAAAGAATCAAGGTGCGTCTAGACATTGCTAGAGAAACAATGGATGGGGAAGGCCACAGGCAGGGGAAATTGTTAGCCACTGGTCCTCTGCAGCCTCAGCATTCGAGTGGCCCCAATTTCCAGCAAATGTGGGTTTGCCAAGATAGGGAGCAGCCCTGCCCTATGTCACTGGGTAAAAACCAGTGGGCCTCAAAATGCAACAGTGGGGTGCCCTCCAAGCACAAGCTAACCTCAGGTTAACCACACAGACCAGCTGACCTGTAACATTTAGATCCGAGCCCATTTAACACCATTATATCACACCTTGGAGCTAAATAAAGGGACCCCTGACCATTAGGTCCAGTCATGACTGACTCTGGGGTTGCGGCACTCATCTTGCTTTATTGGCCGAGGGAGCTGGCGTACAGCTTCCGGGTCATGTGACCAGCATGACTAAGCCGCTTCTGGCAAACCAGAGCAGTGCATGGAAAAGCCATTTACCTTCCCGCTGGAGCGGTACCTATTTGCACTTTGACATGCATTCGAACTGCTAGGTTGGCAGGAGCAGGGACCGAGCAATGGGAGCTCACCCCGTCGTGGGGATTCGAACCACCAACCTTCTGATCGGCAAGCCCTGGGCTCTGTGGTTTAACCCACAGCGCCACCCGCGTCCCTTGGAACTAAGTAGGAAGTGTTAATTAGCCTAATTTTATAAGAAGGAAGAACACGCTTCAGCATGAATGCAAGCTATTTTCTCTGTTCCATAACAAAAATTGCCCTATCAGAATATCCAATTTCTTTACTTTTTTGAATAAAACCCTGCTCTTTAAATAACAAGAAGTCTTTGACTTTAAATAATAAAAAGTTTTTGACTTCCCTCTAAATGCTGCATGCACCTCCACTACCCATCGCCCTAATATGGAAAGCGAAGCAGAACTAAAGTTTTGAATATATTACATTAGGAGCTTAGACCAGAATGAAAGATGAGAATCCAGTAACACTGAAAAGACACAAAGGACAGAACCTGTTATAAATGATTTCTGCCTCAGAATTAGAAGGTTGGGAAGGCAAAGGCTTAAATATTCCTGCACTCAGAAATGTAAAATCATTGATCGGAATAAAATAATATGACAGTAGGGTGGTTTTAAAAGGGAATGTATTTTTTTGGGGGGTGTACTATCTCTTGTAATAAGGTTTATAGAAATGACCTTAGTATGTTTAGTTGGACTTGTAAAGACTTTGCAGTGTTTTAACATAACCCGGGAGTCTGATTTATCAAGAAATTCAACAAGTTGATATTAACTTTGTCCAGTATATTCATTCTTGGGAGGAAAGGAATGACAAACCTAGACAGCATCTTAAAAAGCAGAGACATCACCTTGCCAACAAAGGTCCGTATAGTAAAAGCTATGGTTTTCCCAGTAGTGATGTATGGAAGTGAGAGCTGGACCATAAAGAAGGCTGATTGCTGAAGAATTGGTGCTTTTGAATTCTGGTGCTGGAGGAGACTCTTGAGAGTCCCATGGACTGCAAGAAGATCAATCCTCTCCATTCTTAAGGAAATCAGCCCTGAGTGCTCACTGGAAGGACAGATCCTGAAGCTGAGGCTCCAATACTTTGGCCACCTCATGAGAAGAGAAGACTCCCTGGAAAAGGCCCTGATGTTGGGAAAGATGGAGGGCACAAGGAGAAGGGGACGACAGAGGACGAGATGGTTGGATAGTGTTCTCAAAGCTACCAGCATGAGTTTGACCAAACTGCAGGAGGCAGTGGAAGACAGGAGTGCCTGGCGTGCTCTGGTCCATGGGGTCACGAAGAGTCGGACACGACTAAACGACTAAACAACAACATAACCCGGGAGTCTGATTTAACTAGAAATTCAACAAGTAGATATTAACTTTGTCCAGTATATGTATTCATTCATGGCAATGACTCCATTCATTTCTATCATGGCAGCCCCATACCAATTATTTTGGAACAATTCTAAAGGAATCTCTCAGATTTTCAGCAAGGGTGAAGGAAAGATTTGAGCAAGATTTGAAGGATTGTGGGAGCAACTCGGGCAAGCTAGGCTTAAGGAGGCTGAAGGGAAGGCATGCTGAATATTTTCAAATATTTAAAAGGAAGAGAAAAAGTAAGGAAGAGCACACATTCTAGAAAGAAGAAGAAGTCCCAGCAAAGGGATACAAAAACTTATGGAATATGCAGAAATTGCAAAACTTAGCGGAAGAATGAGAAATCAAGATAGCAAACTTTTTATAAAAGAATGTAAATGGTTTGTTGGATATTTACAGATAAATTGTAAACAGATAAAAAAACATTGGCAGGATTATTATAATAACCTGCAGTTTCATAAGAACGTATATTCAAAGAAGAGGAATAAATGAGCAAATTATGTTAATTAGGATATGCAGAAGATTGTAAAAATAAATTTAAAGAACCGCAGAAAGTGGGGAAAGGAAGTCAGGTTTTGAAATGTCAAAATGATTGTAAAATCAGGGAAAGTTGGGAAATAATGGGAGAAGAGGGACAGGCAGAGCTGGAGCAGCAGCTGGCTGACCTGTTGTCCCTAGAAAGCACCCCAGACCCTCCATATTCCTGAAACCGGCAGGCCTTAGAAGTAGGAGAGCAAAGAGCTCAAAGACAGAGGACACTTAGCGTCACCCATAGAGGAGGTGATGATGACGACGAATGAGGAAGTGGGAGAGACGGGAGGGTGGAGATTCTCAGAACAACGCCATTATCCAAGAGGATGGGTTCTATAGCCTCTCTCTGTAAAGTTTGAAATAAAAAAGGACTGTGAGAAACTTTTCCTTGTCTTTATACTTTCCTGGGGAACCAGCCAGGAGCTGCCAACAGCAATCCTGACAGCTGAGCATAGATTCTGTTGAGTACAGATTCAGACAAACACCAGCACTGATACTACAGTGGTCAGTTTCTCTCATGACCGCATCACAAACACTTTGAGGAGCAGGCTGTGTTACCAGTTCTTCTGTGGACTCAGGTTGGGGGGAAGAACTGCATTTTGCCTTTTTCATTTTTTAAAAAGGAAGCCAACTAACTATGGAAACAGTCTGACCTCAAGTGAGTAAGGAGTGGAGAGGTGGGGATTGGGATAGGGTTGCCGTCAGAAAAGTTGTTGAGTGTTTTTTTTTGGGGGGGGTAGTTTTACCCAATTCTGGGCGTATGGCAACTCTAGACTGGGATATTTTATTAGGAGAGGCAGGCCTAGGCTTTAATCACAGGGAATTGTTTTCTAATCACAGTGATTTGTGGGAGGGATGTTCCATTCAAGTGATGTTTCTTTTTCACTCCTGGGAAAGCAGGCTGGATGATTAGCATCCTTTCCAATCACTTTCTGCTTTCTAATATACAATTAAAAACTGATACTTCAATCAGTTTCCTTTCATTCTGCTGCCTCCCTCCCCTCTCAGATTGCTTTAGACTGGTTATGACTAATTAATTAATTTATTTGTTCCTTGTTTATTCTAAACTCTTTCTGTCCCCCAGTCCCCAAACCATTCTGTTTTTCTCTCTTATTTTTCCTTAGGTTTCTCCAAACCTCTCTTAGAGCCTGTCATCTCCCACCCTCAACCACTGTGTGCGTGTGTTGCTTTTTATGCTTTTCCAGTTGTTTTCTCCCAGTTTTCCTTTGCTTGCTCAAAGTTTCACCCACCTGGCTTTAGTTTTTGGGTACCTCTGATTTCATTACATTGAATTCTTGCCATCCAGTATTATAGTTTTTATTAAAGTTTGGTCCCCTCTCCCCTCTAGGTCTGGCACTTTCCCCCCAATTAGCTAAGTCTGCTTGACCCTTAAATAAGTTCTCAGCTGTGTTGATGATTGACAGTCTGCTATTATCCACTTACCTAGGGGGGGCATTCCTCAGTGTCACTAGCTTTCAGACTGATTGCCCAAGAAACACTGTGAGAGGTCAAGTGGTTTCTATTCTACCCATCCCAAAATAGTAGTGTCCCCCTATGAAAGAACCACGGCACATATTGTTTTGAAAGCTGGCAGCTTTATCTCCACAGAAGACTCAACCATGTCTACAAATTTCATTCATTCTGGCCAAAAAGTAAGAATTTGGAGGGAAGAATTCAATGTTGCACTTTGACAAACGTCCCATCTGCAAAAGAATTTCAGCTTGCCAGATGGAACAACCCCAGCCTTTCTACCTGTCTGATGTTCTGGTCCCCAGTGCCCTTCTGAGCCAATTTTGGAGGGAGGTGCATAGTGGAACGAGGAGCCCCTTTGCACAAACAAAAATTATTGCCCGGGACTTTTTGCTGGCAGAAATAATCAGGTTAGCAGTGCCTGGAGGCTTTTCATTTTCAATAAAACTTTGGGGTTTATCTGCATGAAAATCCCAGGATGGACAATTTGGCAAGCTTAATACACTCTTGAGAGGCTCCTTTGCCTGAAACTTCATTCACTTCTGTGAAAAGGAGGGGGGAGTTACAGCTGTTTTTGGATTTTCCTTTATAGTTAATATGGGAAATCAGTGATTTTACATTAACTGATCCAATTCTGACATGAATAACAAGTCAAATCAGAAATACACTGAGTAGATGCTTTCTAATAATACTAATCCAAAGCGAATCCAGTTATCAGTGTATTCCCCTAAAAATAACGGTGTAGGACAACAGGACTAACATTGCTAGATTCTAGTCAGATTTATCTCCCAAAAATCTGGTTAAACAAGTATGCCTTCAGCTGACAACTAAAAATTAAAGTATGAGGACAACTGCACTTCCATGGGGAGGACATTCCATAATAGGGACACCACAACAGATAAAGCCCTCTCTTCAGTCACCACATCACAAGTCATGTCCATGGGCAGGATCACAAACAGGGGCTCCCCTGCCGATCTCAAAACATGAATTTGATGGCTTTGAGGGAGCTACTCCTGTAAGTACTTGGGTCCTAATCCATTTCGAACTTCATATGCCAGTACCTCAGTGGACAAGCAAATACAATAGAAGATAGTGAGAATGTTTCACTAGAAGGGACCAGCCTTGCATATTCTTGTATGCACACCATGATCATGTGCTCTTAGATAAATGGACAGTTGCCTGGCAACAGTCAGCAAATGAAGATGCCTCTAAAAAAAACCCAGCCTGTGTTGATACACCACCCTCAGTTCTGCAGGTATGGGGTTATATACAAATATAATTAATAATATCAGAGAATATATTCATAGCAAGTGGCTTACTGTTGACATGTGTGGGGAACCTCTGACCTTCCAGATGTTTCTGAACTACAACTTCCATCATCCATAGCCACTAGCATGTTTGCTGTGGCTGATGGGTGTTTAAGTTCAGCAACATTTCCAGGGCCACATGTTCTCCACACCTGTGCTACAGTCTCAAAAGACTGACCCAAGTGACCAGCTGTTCTACTCGAGCTACATATGACCCAGTGAGGAATCCAATATGAACTACCATGGGAAGTGAAACAGGTTTTTCATCTTATCAGTGTAGCATAGGGGTCACAGTGTCAGACTAGGCACCTGGGAGACCTGGGTTCAAATTCCTTTCAGCCTTGAAGCTCGGCTCTCTTCCTGAGCCCAGACAGCCTAACCTACCCACCAGAGTTGTTGTGAGACTAAAATATGGGGGAAAGGAACGAGTACCATGTGTGTTAGCTTGAGTTCTTTGGAGGAAAGGTGAGATATACATGCAATAAAACAAATAAAGAAATTGGGCAACAAAGCTTTTTCTCTGTAGGCTGTCATGGGCCAAGGATGCCTTTCAGACGCCAACAAGGAATATGCTGATGTGTACCCTGTGTCGCATGGCTCCCAAAGATTCATTTTTAAGGGACTGGAATGAAACACCCGGGGCAAGCAAACAAACAGGGAAAGTGGACTTCTATCTAAAACTTAATGAAGTGTTTCCCCCCTCCCAGCCTTCTTTCATCCACCTGTGCTAAAGAGACTGGTGGGTTGTAGCATCACACAGGCACCATTCTAATTACAATTTTCTGAAAGTTAAAAACCAAAGGAAAAGGGAAGGGTAGGGAGCCAGTTTCTGTTTGGGGGAGGGAGGGAGTTGTTCAAAGACACAGAAGCTTTTTTTTTAAAAAAAAAAAGCTTCTGCAACTCTTTTGAAATTACTGAAAGGTATTCATTAAGCCAAGAGTTTGTTTGTTTTCCTGCCGAGATTAGTAGGAGGTGGTTGATGGCCAAGGAGATCAAAAAGTGCTCGGGTACTTGTTGCGCAGCAGAGGCCAAAACACAGAGAAGTAATTAGAAGGTCAAAACCCACCATCATAATAGCCAGAAGCCCACCAAGAGGAAGAGGGAGGCTTGGTGGAGTCGCTACTTACCTTTGTTACAAATGTGTGTGACCAGTCAATTGGGGATTGCATTTTCACTGATGTGGTCCAAAGGAAATGTGACAACATGGAGCTTTCTTTCTTTCTTATTAAAATTTGTTGGGAGTTTCTTTTTTGGAAAGTGTGATACTTCAGCAAGGGAAAGAGGTGTGCACAACAGCTCATGCTTGCTTTTGTTGTTGTTTAGTCATTTAGTCGTGTCCGACTCTTCGTGACCCCATGGACCAGAGCACGCCAGGCACTCCTGTCTTCCACTGCCTCCCGCAGTTTCCTCAAACTCATGCTGGTAGCTTCGAGAACACTGTCCAACCATCTCGTCCTCTGTCGTCCCCTTCTCCTTGTGCCCTCCATCTTTCCCAACATCAGGGTCTTTTCCAGGGAGTCTTCTCTTCTCATGAGGTGGCCAAAGTATTGGAGTCTCAGCTTCACAATCTGTCCTTCCAGTGAGCACTCAGGGCTGATTTCCTTCAGAATGGAGAGGTTTGATCTTCTTGCAGTCCATGGGACTCTCAAGAGTCTCCTCCAGCACCATAATTCAAAAGCATCAATTCTTCGGCGATCAGCCTTCTTTATGGTCCAGCTCTCACTTCCATACATCACTACTGGGAAAACCATAGCTTTAGTGCTTGCTTTCAGCATGGTCTAAAAGCTGCATGGCAGAGCAAAAAGTCAACTGGTGAAGCACATGAGTAGATACTGAGATGCTACACCAGTGGCCATCTCTCATGAGCTTTCCCATCCTCAAGGGCAGTGTTTCCCAAACTTGGGTCCCCAGCTGTTATTGGACTACAACTCCCACCATCCCTGACCACTGAGTATGTCAGCTAGGGATGATGGGAGTTGTAGTTCAACAACAGTTGGAGACCCAAGTTTGGGAAACAATGCTCTAGGGATGAGGTGAGGGACCTTTGCCTCTCCAGATTTTGCTGAACTACAACTCCCATCAGCCCCATCAGGCATGCCCAGTGGCCAAGTGAAGGTGGCAGTGGTAGCCCAGCAACAATTTGCAGGACAAAGGTTTCCCATACCCGGAGAGTGTTTCGTCATTGAGAGCTAATGACTTCAGATGGTATCTTGTGCATCTAGAGAGCTCTTTTCAGGTTTTAGAATGTGATGTTAGGGTTATGGTGTCCCTTGGGCTGCTTCAGACACTGCCTGTTCCAGCAGTATACCCATGTTCTTTTCATTTCATACTTCAGCTGAAAGCCACAGGACGAGAACCCTTTCACTCTCACCAAGGGACAGAAGGACCTATCAAGTTTGGTGTTTCCAGTTTCTCATTTTTCCAGCCTCAAAATTCAGTTCTCCACATTTTTGTAGCAATTTTCATTTTTTTAAAAAAAACATACAAATTTTCAGCATTTTGGTGTAAATTTCTCCGAATAAACACATTTTTGTAGGCAGTTTAGACTAATGTGAGCATTTTTGTAAGCATTTTCTCCCAATATTATGCATTTTGTATGTTATTTCATTTTCACCAACCTATTCCTTTTCATATGATTTTTTCTAAGATAGGTGTGGCTGGAGAACAACATTGCAAAATTCAGATAAGTGTGAATTTTGGAGGATGGCTTTGTTTTGATTGCACATTGTTTCGAAACGTGTGGATTAAATAGGTTTGCCTTTAAATTCATTGAGTCAAATTCATCTTCCATCCCTTTTCTCACCCTTTGGCTTACACCCTTGCCAGGTGGGTTAAAAATAGTTCTGTGAAGTTTATACTACACATTTGAAAACAGGTAACACATTTGGGACGCGGGTGGCACTGTGGGTTAAACCACAGAGCCTAGGACTTGCCGATCAGAAGGTCGGCGGTTCGAATCCCCGCGACAGGGTGAGCTCCCGTTGCTCGGTCCCTGCTCCTGCCAACCTAGCAGTTCGAAAGCACGTCAAAGTGCAAGTAGAGAAATAGGTACCGCTCTGGCGGGAAGGTAAACGGCATTTCCGTGCGCTGCTCTGGTTTGCCAGAAGCGGCTGAGTCATGCTGGCCACATGACCCGGAAGCTGTATGCCGGCTCCCTCAGCCAGTAAAGCGAGATGAGCGCCAACCCCAGAGTCGGCCACGACTGGACCTAATAGTCAGGGGTCCCTTTACCTTTAACTCCCTTTCTTTTAGGGAGTGGTGTAGTGCTTTGAGTGTTGACCAGAACCTACGAGACCAGGGTTCAAATCCCCACTCAGCCATGAAGCTCACTGGGACAGTCAATGCTTCTACACCTTGCTTAACAGGTTTGTTGTAAGGATTAAATGAAGAGGGGAGAAGCATGTACCTTGTGCTCTTTGGGATATAAATGCAATAAATAAATAGTACCTAGGTTGAAAAAGCAGTGTGGAAGACAAAAGAGGGAAGTAAAGTGGTGGACTAGGAGACAGGCAAGAATAAGGAATGCACGTGGGCTGCAAATGCAATTATTTGTACTTAGGCTTCCTTTTAGTTGAGGGTGGGGGCTAGATAAAGGCTTCACAAAAGAGGCATTGTTGTTCTTTTTGGCCTGCATAAAGCCTCAATCCATAAAACAAGGGAGGAACCCTAATTTGTATTGGCATCTGCATCTAGATCTTCAACATTTGTATTAGGATGTTCAGAATAGAGAGGGACAAAAGCCAATACAAATTAGGGTTGAATATTGGAGCACAAATACAATATTGCTGCCCCACCAGCTCTTTCCTGTCCTCCTCCTATAGCTTTTTCTTCCCTCTGTTATTGCCGTAGTTGTTGACTGCGGGTGGCGCTGTGGTCTAAACCACTGAGCCTCTTGGGCTTGCCAATCAGAAGGTTGGCAGTTCGAATCCCCGCAACAGGGTGAGCTCCCGTTGCTCTGTCTCAGCTCCTGCCAACCTAGGAGTTTGAAAGCACACCAGTGTGAGTAGATAAATAGGTACCACTGCAGCAGGATGGTAAATGGCATTTCCATGCACTCTGGTTTCCATCATGGTGTTCCGTTGCACCAGAAGCGGTTTAGTCATACTGGCCACATGACCCGGAAAGCTGTCTGTGGACAAACACTGGCTCCCTCAGCCTGAAAGTGAGATGAGCGCCACAACCCCAGAGTCGCCTTTGACTGGACTTAACCATTCAGAGGTCCTTTACCTTTACCTAGTTGTTGACAGATGTCTAAGTGTAGTATCTGCTGGATAGATGGACATTTGCACATATCTTAATAATAGTGCCCAACAAACAGTTCTCTGGTTCCTACTCATATAATTTACTATATGGTAGTACCCCCATCATTCTGCCCGGACACTGAGGTCCATCGCCGAGGGCCTTCTGGCAGTTCTCTCACTGTGTGGGGTATAAATAGTAATAAGAACTTGATTTGTTCTGGAGGTCCGTTCTTAATGTGAAACTGTTCTTAACCTGAAGCACCACTTTAGCTAATGGGGCCTCCTGCTGCCACTGCACCTCCAGAGCACGATTTCTGTTCTCATCCTGAAGCAAAGTTCTTAAACTGAAGCACTATTTCTGGGTTAGCGGTGTCTGTAACCTTAAGCGTATGTAACCCGAGGTACCACTGTACTCATATAATTTACTATATACCTATATTCATTTTTAAAGTTCAAATGGATTTTTCCCTTGATACATGATAATTATTTCATGTATATTTGTTTTATGGATTTCATCTGTGCTTTTACTTAAAATCTGATTTATGGTCTGCTTAACAGGGCTTAAGTCATTCATGAATGACAATATCGCAGACATCTGGTGGACCAGTATGAGAACAGAGTGCTAAACTAGATGAGCCATTAGCCAGATCCATCAGCCTCTTCTTATGTTCTTATGGTATCCAACTCACACATTCCAATCAATGCAAGGATTTGCATTTGTGGAACAGAACCTCAGCCCTCTCCTCCCCAGTGCATACCCCACTTCCTCCTCAAATTTATTCCAGGGAATAAAATTTTTAGTTTCTTCTCTAGCACGGTGAATCGTCAGTTTGGTTGCTGCCCCCAATGGTGGCCTCATTTCCTGTCACGGTGTTTCCTGAGTCTCAGACAAAAGCGAGTGTTTAATGTGTGAAGTAGAAGTTGGAATCTAGCACAGTGATTGGACAGTTTTGTTGTTACCACTTCTGATGGCAGCTTCATTTCCTTTCCCAGTGTTTCCTGAGTCTCAGACGGAAGCGAGCGTTTAATGTGTGAAGCAGTGTGGAATGTGGATGTGTGGTGTTTTACTGATGAAAGTTTGGCCTCGTTGAGGGGCAGTATTTCAATATGAGTAGGAAATGAGGCAATGCATGTTCTTTGTACTTTCGTCCATTTACTGTATTTATTTTTCCCTATTTGAACTATAAAATGGTGATTTTCTTTAGTCAAAATGAGAGTACCCCAAACATTTTTTTTTAGAAAAAAGCACTGCCTAGAACAAATTTAGGGGTGCACGAGAGGATGGGAGAAAGTTCTGTTTGTATAAGCATAAATCTTTGCACGGGCAGGA
Organism: Podarcis siculus; assembly: GCA_034642415.1. Classification (NCBI taxonomy): domain Eukaryota; kingdom Metazoa; phylum Chordata; class Lepidosauria; order Squamata; family Lacertidae; genus Podarcis; species Podarcis siculus. Next base: position 932,848 of record JAXCMG010000075.1, on the reverse strand, counting down.
TGTGTTGGTTAGATCCCCTGCCCCCAAACTATCTAAAATTAATAAATAGGAGCAAGAGCTAACAGCTTTCTTTCTTTCCTTTCTTTCTTTCTTTCTTTCTTTCTTTCTTTCTTTCTTTCTTTCTTTCTGTCTTTAAGGTAGCTGCTTGTTTCAGTAACAAACCTTCTGGCAAGAAAGAAAGAAAGAAAGAAAGAAAGAAAGAAAGAAAGAAAGAAAG